>OY757016.1:44135431-44663161 GCA_963580285.1 Lucinisca nassula
CCTTGAGCAGGTAGCGGATCAGATCAAAGGAAGTTCTGCAGGTTATTCTATTTTTAATCGAGCATTACATAAATGGGTGCTTGTTTAACCCATTTAGTACCGGAAACCCCAAAACAGAAACCCCAAAACGGGTACCCTGGCAAACAGTGCAGGCCCAGATCAGACGCCACAGAACGCGGCGTCTGATCAGGGCCTCCACTGTTTGCTAAAAGATAAGCCATTTTCCAAATAAATTTTGAAGGAAACACAACCTGACTCCCCTAAATTTTGAAATGGACTCCTTCTATATAAGGAAGTTCCATTTGGTACAAAAAGGGTTAATAATTAAGCACATTATGATTATCCCAAGTTTGAAGCTGTCTTGTGAAAATACAAAAAAAAAAAAAAAAAAAATCAACAACCTCTTTATAACACTATTGCTGAGTCCTAAGCAGACTCCGTGTTAGTTAGACAACTTCCTTATATCCTAACAAAAATGTAAAATGTCCATTTATGGTCATTTTTGTCAAGCCTTTGATGGCGCGATATAGGAATCCAATTTCTGTTGTCTGTGACCACCAGAGCATTCACTCAATTGGTCAAGTCCATTTCACAATATAAGAGCTTTGTTAATCACTTGCATTTAGGGATAGCGAGTGTAATGGAAGCATCTATATTTGACCTTGACCTTTATTTTATGGTTCACTATTGTGTGAAACCTTGCTGTTCACCCTAATCTGCTTTATTAATGAAACTTGGTAGAAACTTGTATCGTGGGATGGTCATCCACATTTGACCTTGTCCTTCATTTCATGGTTCACTGACTTTGTGAACTATAATTGCATCAACCCTAGCGTTCACCCTATTTCTCAAGATCTATAACAGCTTGATAGGAATGGTAACTTTTTTGTAAGCATCCATGTTTGACCTTGACCTAGATTTCATGTGCCCCCACAGTGGACATTTTGAGCCTTCAGCAGAATTCTTGTTCTACATAATCTATGCATTTTGAGATTCATCTTTAAACCTTGTTTAAAAAGATAAGAAAAAAAAAGATTTCTGTCTGCTCTTGCATTATCCATAGCACTGGAAGGTGCCAGTCACAACAATTGTCATCTGCTTTGTTGTCTGCTGGTTACTTTAAAGGTCATTGTTGCAAACAGTGTGGACCCAGATCAGACTGCTCATCTAGGAGCAGTCTGATCAGGGTCCACTGTTTGTAAGCAAAAATATGTTTGAACAGTTTGCAAGCAGATGCAGCAGACCACATAAACAGACAACATTTTTAGAAGCAGTTCAAGTGTTAACCCATTTGGTACCGGAAACCCCTAAAGGAGTACCCTGGTCAACAGTGCAGGCCCAGATCAGACACCGCAGAACGCGGCATCTGATCAGGGCCTCCACTGTTTGCAAAAAGTTAAGCAACACAACCTGTCACCCCTAGATTGTGAAATGAACTTCTGCAATATACAGTCGAACTTCAATGGCTCGAACACCTTTGGGACCTCGAAAATCTGTTCGAGACGGGGGTAGTTCGAGCCACTGAGGATACTGTCAGGAGGCATAAAGAGATACTTTTTGACATCTTTTCGGTGTTCTATAATGAATATGTATGCTGTGTGTACCCATTAGAATTGCCTCATCGAGGCGATTCTAATGAGTACATACAGCATACATTTGCAAGATAAAAGACTAAAATCTCCTTAAATATAACCCACCATTTCTTATGTAGAGGATTTCGCTAGGGGCTCAAGCATGGGTTCGACACATCCATGGTAAACTGAACTGAACTTTATTATCTCAAAACTCAGGCCACGCAGAGGTGGCGTAAGAGCATATACAAACAGACAGATGTCAACAAGAATATTTACAAGCTATACATAACATAGTATATACATATGAAGCATTCAACGGCCCCGCCCATAGGGGCTTGAAGAAATATATGGGCTGCATGATGCTTCCACGCAGAGCTGAATCCGGCCCGCACACTAGTACTGGTAAACCGCTTAGAGGATCTAAGCCATTAGTGTTCGAGTGATCGAAGTTCTACTGTACCTACAAGGAGGAAGATTCCATTTGGTACAAAAAGTGTTAAACATAGTGTACCTGTATCTTACCTGACAAGATAGGTACCATTTAGATTTTATCTCTTTTATTTCTTTTATAAAACAATTAGATGACCCTTTGAAATGTGGGTCTTCCAGTGCAGTGTCCATTGAACTCAGGGGCATTTCTGAGGGGCCACACACAAATACTGGGCAGTTTTATTGGTATTTTATGGCCAAATAATACCATTTCACAGATAACTGGAGAGCTTTAACTGGAAACCTTAATTGGCCAAAGACATTTTTGGTTAACCCATTTTGTTCTGAAAGGAATATAGCAAGAGCCATTGGTGTGCCAGGTTGACTTACTTTAAAAATTTATTTTAGGAAATGACTGAACTGTTTTACAAATATTGAAGGCCTTGATCGGATTCCCATTCTGCAGCATCTGATCAGGGCCTGTGCTGTTTATTTGTACCCCATTGGGGGTGGCTTGGAGAAATAGATGGGCTGCATGATGCTTCCAGGCAGAGCTGAAATTAGACCGCACACGAGTACTGGTAAACCGCTTAGAGGATCTAAGCCTGCCCAGGCAAAGCGGTGCGAGTTGGACCGTCCATGCTTATAAACCCTGTTGGTTTCATAGGGCGACAGGGCTTGAGATGTCATTTCATCTCAGTGTCGGGTAAAAGTCCCACAAAATTGGAAGCAACGTCTCCAAAATGACCTATACAGTGTTGAAGGGGACGTTAAACCTCAAATCAAACAAACAAAAACCCTATTTGGGGTTTCCAATAGGAAATAGGATAAGATAGACAAAGAAAGGAAATCCAGGAAAGGATAAATGGGGATGATAAATTGAAAAAATAAAATAAAAAGGGAAAAGTTAGCCAGTCCCCAGTCAACTTTTTGATTTTCTACGCATTATGTCCAACATATGTCTGTCCCGCATTATCATGTTCAAGCAAATAACAAGTTCATGTTATAAACTTCCCTGTAAATCGATCAAGTCGGATTACCCCATTGTATGATAGTGGACTCTTCAATTGTTATATGTTGAACAAGTCCATTTGTCATAAAAGGGGTGGCAGGCCTGTTTGTTTTTTTGTTTGATTTTTGACAGAAAATTCTGTTAGCAAATAGTGCAGGCCCTGATCAGACGCTGTGTTGTGCGTTGTCTGATTTGGGCCTGCACTGTTTACCAAGGTACCCATTTAGGGGTTTCCAGCATTAATAAGGGTATGCATTTGCTTCCCTAATTTTGCTGAGAACCATAGAGCGGTTGAAGCCTCTTATGGCCACTCGTCTCATATACCAGGGCTTGTGGATCTTCAGACTTTCAGATGGGTCTTTAAACCGAGGTCCCATCTCCATATGACCTTAGTTGATGGTGGGACAAAAACATAAACACACACGTCATAGATTATGTGTACTCATTACAACTGCCTCATTGAGGCAGTAGTTCTAACAAGCACCCACAATCTATGTTTAAAGCAGAAAAAGAATTATATCACAAATTTTATCAGAAAAAAATATTTTAAGTGAGATAAAGATACCATAAATAAATAAACAAACAAACAAACAAATACATATATAAAGCAATAAATTATTAATAACAAGTTGTCATATGTCATAACTTGACTGGTATCATAAACAACATTTGGTCATTCTGGGTCAGGTTTTCTTAACCCCTTTTGAGCCAAATGGAATCTGCCATACCATATATATCAGGAGCTCAGTTTGAAATTTAGGGGTGTGACAGGCAGGTTGCGTTGTTTTTAGTAATTTAGACAGAAAAATGGCTAAACTTCATGCAAACAGTGAAGGCCCTGATCAAGACGCCGCATTTTGCGGCGTCTGATCTGGGCCTGCACTGTTTTCGGGTAACCCATTTTACAGGGTTTCCCTGTCTGAAATGGGTTTTCTCTTCATTATCTTCCGGTAATCAAACCCTGGTTCCAGTCTATGGTTTGTCCCACTCGATAGCAAACACTTTTGTCCCAAGTTACGATATTGTCTATCACTTTTGACGGTTGATCTTTCTGATTATTATTGACATATTCTTATGTATTTGTTTTGTTGTTTTTCTTTTGTCATAAGCTTCTAAATCCTATTGTATTTTCTGCGTTGTTTCTGTACTTTTGGGGGTACATTTTTTATTGATTGTCCCAAAGTTACTAAATGAATCTTGAGTTACTTTGCTAATGTCTGTGTGTTAGAAGCCTCTGTGGTGTAGTGGTAACGCTACTCACCTTGTAAACCAGGGATCGCAGGTTTGATCCCGGGCTTCTCCAGACTTTCAGATGAGTCTTTAACCCGAGGTCCCGTCTCCGTATGACCTTGGCTGTTGGTGGGACGTAAAACTCAAACACTCACTCACTAATGTCCGTGTGACTGTCATTAACCACACAATAGCATTTTGCACATGACCTTCACTGATTGCAAACATATTGTAACCCATAAAATGCCAATCACAACAATTGTCTTCTGCTTTGCTATCTGCCGGTTGCCTTAAAAGTAATTTTTTGCAAACAGTGTGGACCCAAATCATTACAATAGCATTTTGCACATGACCTTCACTGATTGCAAACATATTTTAACCCATAAAATGCCAATCACCACAATTGGTGTCTGCTTAATTGTCGTCTGCTGGTTACCTTAAAAGTAATTTTTTGCAAACACTGTGGACCAAGATCTTGCCTGTATGCAAAAATATTTTTAAAAAGTTTGCAAAAAAAATCAGCAGACAACATGAGCAGACAACATTTTCAGATGTAGTTTTTCTCCGTGTTTTAAGGGTTAAACAATGTCAAAAAAAAAAAATTCACATAAATATATGAAACCCAAATTGAAAATGACGTCTGTTTGTTTGAAGGTTTTACATCCCTGTCAACACTATATAGGTCATTTTGAAGATGTTGCTTCCAATTTAAACTGGGGGACGGTTACCCGACATTCAGATGAAATGACATCTCAAGCCCTACCATCCAAAGAAATGGCTAAGGTATGAGGAACAGTCCTTTTAGTGGCACCACTTGTCCTGGGCAGGTTTACACCTTCAAAACTGTTTACCAGTACCTGTTTCAGCTCTGGGCGGAAGCACCTGATGCAGCCCAATCTATGTCTCAAATTCTAAATATAGTGAGGTTTCACACTTTTTGTACCAAATGGAATCTTCAATGAAGTCCATTTCAAAATTTAGGGGGTGCCAGGTTGCGTTATCTTAACCCTTGTCCTGCTGAATATTTAAATATGTCACACCCACAACTGATTATCAGCCAATCAGATTACTTGATGCAAATTATTGCAACAAATTCATAAACTGGATGGCAAACAATGAAGATCCTGATCAGATGGCTTCTTCAGAAACCATCTGATCTGGATCTACATTGTTTCAAAGATAAGGCATATCCGGGCTCAGCAGGACAAGGGTTAAAAATTTGTTTGGAAGATAGCTGAACTTCCTGAACAGATGCCCCTTTTTGTGGCATCTGATCTCTTGCCAGTATCCGGTTTTGGGAGGATTAAAATGGGTTCTTGTTGATTTTCCAATATTTAGTCCTTAAAATGAAAATCACAACAGTTGTCATCTTCTTTGTCGTCTGCCAAGTTTTTGCAAACAGTGTGGACCCAGATCAAAGTCTGATCTGGGTCCACACTGTTTGCCTATATGAAAAAAAATTTATGAAGTTTGCAAGAAGAACCAGCAGACGACATTTTCCGATGTAGTTTTACTCAGCGTCTTAAGGGTTATGATATAGGATTCTTAAATAATGCTGTTAAGGATCCGCCTGGTTTCATTTGGGTATACACATGTTCAGAAATAATGCAGAATGATCAGACTGGTTTCTGCATTGGATATAGACTTGCCCAAGTCCCTACATTTACATTTTTTATTTTTAAATGAAAACCCCTTTAAACAAAAAATATGTAAAAGTCTCTTTAGTCTTCATCTGTGAATGTTAATTTCACAATTTTCATAAAAGACGGTATTGCTATTTCATTTACAATTTGTATTTATTTTTTATTTTTGTAAAAACAATTATTTTTACAATGGACACCTAATTAACAGACTTGGGCAAGTCTACATTGGATACTTCACCTTGAGATAGTTACAATCAGATATAAGCTTAGTTGAGTTACTTCCCTTATGCTGCCAGCAAAAATTTTGTTTGAATTGAGACTGAAAATCCCTGACAACACTATTGAGGCCATTCTCTATGTTTTGAGCAGACATATGAACTGTCAGAATTTTTTATCTGAAAATTTTAATTGTTTGGTGGGGCTTTTACCAGACATTGAGAGGAAATGGCATCTCACGCCCTGCTGCCCAATGAAACCAAAAGATATATATATGCATTGGATGGTTTGAATCACACAACTTTGACAAGCCAGGCTTCACCAGAACTCATGTGCGGTCAAGTTTCAGCTCTGCATGGAAGCACCAAGCAGCCCAGTTTATTTCTCCAACCCCTGATGGGGACCTTGTATTAGACATAACCCTTATCTTGCTGTTCACGACAACCCCTATCTTTGAAAACAGTGTAGATCCAGATCAGATGGCTTCTGAAGAAGCCATCTGATCAGGATCTACACTGTTTGGCATTCAGTTTATGAATTTGTAGCAATAAATTACATCAAGTAATTTAATTGGTTGATAATCGGTAGTGGGTGTGGCATATATAAATATTCAGCAGGACAAGGGTTAACTATGAATTCAAATCCATGGAGATTTTCATAATCATTTGCAGCAAAGGCTGAGAGTTTTTAACCAGTGTTTCTGTTGTTGTTGTTGCTGTACAGCTCTCTGATCAGGGTCTGCACTGTTTGCTAACAGGATTTTCTGTCAAAAATGGAATCAACATGAAAAATAGGCCTCACACCCCTTTTTGTCCAACAACATGATGGTAGTGGGGAAAAGACCTACCCCCTATAAAACATGACTATATAAATTGGTGTTTACCTGAATTTATTTCACAGTCTGGTCTGATAGGACAGTGAAAGGAAAACAACCAACAAAAATGTTAACCCTTGTCCTGCTAATCCCGGATATGCCTTATCTTTGAAACAATGTAGATCCAGATCAGATGGCTTCTGACGAAGCCATCTGATCAGGATCTACATTGTTTGCCATTCAGATTGTAAATTTGTTGCAATAATTTGCATCAAGTAATCTGATTGGCTGATAATCGGTAGTGGGTGTGGCATATATGAATATTCAGCAGGACAAGGGTTAAACAGTTCCCAGCTCAGTAAATGTTGAGGAATTCATAACTGACCTTTCAGCCAGTGTCAGACAATTTTTACATACATAAGTTTTTCACACAAAAATAATTTACTTGTGCTCTGTCCAGTGCAACATGTATGCCAAATTTCATAACTGTCTGCGCCAATGATTGCAACATGAATATTCTATACTGTAAACCAGTCAATGTTTATCATGATTGGACTGACAACCAGTCTGATCTCAGGCTCCATCGTATGGTAGGTTTTATCCTGCAAAGGATATAATAATGTAATTATTTGACCACATTGTGTTTAACATATCAGTTTACAAATCATCTCTATTTTCATCTAATACAGCCCAGAGGAATGTTGTATGTTTTGTCTGCAAATTTCACTTGTCATATATATGGTATGACTGTAAATATCCTCAAAATTGGGCATTCACTTTAACCCTTCTTCTGCTGTTCACTTTGCAATCTGATCAGGATCTACACTGTTTGACACTCTGTGAAGTTGTAAAAATAAATTATATCAAGAAATCTGATTGGTTCGAATTCAAAAATGGGTGTGGCTAAATTAATTATGCAAACTTGATATTTTGGGTTGATTGTTTGCTAGTTGGCCCAGTGTTAACAATACCTCCGGGTCCAATTTCAAATCTAACAACATTCTTAGTTAACAATATTGTTAACCCTTCTCTTGCTGAATATTCATTTAAGCCACACCCATTTCTGTCTATCAACCAATCAAATTACTTGATGTAATTTATTCCTACAAATTCATAAATTAAATGTCAAACAGTGTAGATCCTGATCAGATGGCTTCTTCAGAAGCCATCTGATCTGGGTCTACACTGTTTCCAAAGATAGGGGTTGTTGTAAACAGCATGATAAGAGTTAAAACCTTGATCATTAAATATCACACCGGCCCCGATAGCTCAGTTGGTAGAGTGTCCGCTCCGGGGAACGGGAGGTCTGGGGTTCGACCCCGGGCCGCGACATACCAAAGTCGTTAAAAATGGTACTAGCTGCTCCTCATTTGGCACTCAGATTTACGGGGTAAAGCTAGGACTGGTCGATCCAGTGTCAGGATAATGTGACTGGGTGTGGTATCATGTAATGTGTCTGGGACATGATACTTCAGTGAGGCAGCACTATAAATGTGAGCATTGAGCTCCCTGTCGCAACCAGACACCGTCGTGATATGGCTGAAAAATTGTTGAAAGCGACGTTAAACCCGAATTCACACACACACACGTTAAGTATCACATATCCACAAATATTTTGCTGAAAAAATAAAGCTATTCACTTTTTTCAGCAAAAATAAAATTTTAGATATTTTCCTTGGTAGAATTGACAAGTAACGAGCTCGTTAAGCTAACTATGCTTTGAACAACTGGGCCCTGGATTCCACTACTTTTGTCCATGTGCTTGTCACTGACCAACAAAGTTAAACTGTTTGCAAATCCAAAATTTTGTGTACTGTTTAATAAACAGACTGCAAGCCAAAAAAATGATCCTCAAGTTCTGGAAAGTGTATTTCAATATTGGATTGGTTCGGAATCCAAGTTCAAGACCATTTCCAGCATACACTGAAAGACAGCCATCCAAATTCTTGAAAGTTTACGTTAGTTTTAAACTTAAAAGTTTGTTTCGACCACTAGCCAGCCTGCTAAGCTAATGATGCTTTGAATACTTGGTGTTTAATGTTTACTTGGTCCCACAGACTTACTCCATAGTGGCACAACTAGTACCAGAAACCCAACAGCGGGTGCCCTGGCAAACAGTGCAGGCCCAGATCAGACGTCGCAGAATGCGGCATCTGATCAGGGCCTCCACTCTTTGCTAAAAGTTCACGCAGTCATTTTCCAAATCAATTTTGAAGAAAACACAATCTGACACCCCTAAATTTTGAAATGGACTCCTGCTATATATAAGGAGGAAGATTCCATTTGGTACAAAAAGGGTTAAGACAGTCTTGGATTATTGCATCTCCAATAAGTGTTAATAATACTGTAATAATATTGAATAAACTAAAGCCAGCGTTATTTTTATGGAATGGACGAAAGTTATGATAATCTATAATCTTTGATACATAAGATCAGAGATATGGTTAATCCCTGGAATTAATCTTTATCCCTTTTGGTTATTATACAATATTGTTCAGTAATAGAGAAAATATTTACTCTCTATCAGCTTTTCTTGTTGATTTATTAGGTTTTAACCCTTTTTGTACCAAATGGAATCTTCCTCCTTTTACATGTATATAGCAGGAGTCAATTTCAAAATTTAGGAGTGTCATGTGTTTTCTTCAAAATTTGTTTTGAAAATGGCTTAACTTTTTACAAATAGTGTAGGCCCTAATCAGACGCCGCATTCTGCGGCGTCTGATCTGGGCCTGCACTGTTTGCCAGGGTACCAGTTTTGGGGCTTTCTGGTACAAAATGGGTTAACACCCCACCACCAACCAGGGTCATAATAAACTAAGCCAGAGCAGAACATAACTGACCACTTCATGTATAAACTTGCCCAGAAAAAGAGTGGTTTGATTTGATTTAATGTTTAACAGCCTAGTCAACACCATTATGGTCATGGTAAACTTTATATTATATAGTCATTGTTTAACCAATACAGTGAATGTTCTTTCTCCAGAAACTGACGACAGCCCTTCTTGAATCAGCAGAAGTGTCCAGAGAGGCTGACTGTAGAAAATATTTCTTTGATCAATTTTGACAAAAGAATGTTGCCGGACCAAGGATCAAACCTGTCCCTCCTAGCTAGTCTCCAGTTTAATATACATCATATCTGACTTCATATGCCCTTACTCTGTTGTTTTCCCTGATGAGCAAGCACAATGTTGGATTTATGTTTTCCAAATTCACATGCACTTGGCAAGTGTCCGCTCCGGCGAACGGGAGGTCACGGTTTCGATCCCGGGCCGCGACATACCAAAGTCGTTAAAAATGGTACTAGCTGCTCCTCGCTTGGCACTCAGATTTACGGGGTAGAGCTAGGTAGGACTGGTCGACCCAGTGTCAGGATAATGTGACTGGTGTGGTATTATGTAATGTATCTGGGACATAATACTTCAGTGAGGCAGCACTATAAAAGTGAGCATTGAGCTCCCTGTCGCAACCAGACACCGTCGTGATATGACTGAAAAATTGTTGAAAGCGACGTTAAACCCGAATTCACACACACATGCACTTGGCAAGCTAAAAGTGGGGAAATCATCAGTAAAACATGTCTATATAATTTTGACCCCACTTAGACCCCACTTTCATATAGTGAAACCGGGGTTTACAGGGGTATACATTTATTTTCCTTATTCCAGCACAAAAACATAGATTGTGGGCTACCCATTTGAAGGCAGTTCTAACAAGTACCCGCAATCTATGTTTTGAGCAGACTCTCTCATTCTCATACCTCTGTTACCTTTCTCATCAGGAGGGAGACTCCCTCATTTTTAATGCTGTTTTTTGCCCAATTTATGCTAAATTTTAGTAAAATTTTGGAGTCTCCCTCATTTAAACTGAGAATTTCCCTATATTTTCTTTACATCTCCCTCATCACAATGGCAAATCTCCCTCTTACAGTTAAAAAAATTATCACAGGTATGCTCTATTTCTGCTCCAAGACATAGGTAACATGTGGGTACTTGTTAGAACCCCCTCAATGAGGCAGTTCTAATGAGCACCCACAACCTTTTGGAGTATAAATAAGAAAAACATCACAAATTTTCATCAGAAAAGTAACATTTTGGAGAAATGAAAGAATGCACTTTGTCACACGGATGTATATTGCACAGGCTTGTTGACCCTTGAAGTGCCACAGGCATTTATAGAGCAGAAATCCACTTTATTTTATGTTTTTCAGAGAAAATAAGGCTTCACATTACATGTGAATCGTCTGTTTGGCAGACGATTCACATGAAATGTCAAGCTTTATTTTATCTGAAAAACGAGAAAAAAAAAAATATTTGAATATATTGTCTGTAAATTTTAAGGGTTAACAAGTGATTTGATTATGTGCACCTAAAGCTTCTTTGATCATAGAGGCTGATTTGCTCGAAGATTTATTAGTTTCAAAATAGATTTTTTATTGATATGAGATTATTTAAGTTAGAAAGTTGTTATTCTATTATTATATACGCCAGGTTAAAAGTTGATTCACAAAAGAGCCAGCGCATGACAAAACTTCCAATAAGACATATGCCCCCAACAAAGACTCAGATCAGCCTGCGCATCCGCGCAGTCTGATCAGAGTCTTTGATGTGCGCTCTATGGATAGCTAAGGGCCCAATGCTCCTCCATGCAGCAACAGAAGTCTCTGGTTAGACTATATGGATGTGCAGGCCGATCTGAGTCTTTGGTGGGCGCACATGTCTTATTGTAGGTTTTGTCGTGCGCTGGCTCAAATGTATTTTTAACAACTGTTTGCCCCTCATCATTAAATTACTCAGCAGAAAAGATCACTTTTGCAGAGGATATTAAGTTTAACCGTTAAGTCTTCTTGACCAATAATGGATGATCCTACGGTATTGTCCAAGATTTAAAGCGGTCACTTCAAACGAAATCGTATAGGTATTTCATAGGTATATATACAAACACTGAATTTGAACACTTTACATTGTCATTTAAATACCAAGATATTAGTGTATCATAAAATATCATAAAATTTCGCACTCGCTGGGTCTGACGGGGTCACTGCACCCGTCATTCAAGCGATTTTGTAGGTATCAGTGTTGTCTTCAGAAAAATTTAAATGTTTGTCACCTGCAGTAAAGGGGGAGAGTTTGTAACATATGTGGATACCAGGTGAATGAAAATACTATACTTTTCGGAAGGAAGGATTCGGATTTGTTTAAAGAATTTTGTAGTTTGTATTAAATTTCAGCGATTTTAATTGTGAAACGAAGCGGTATGTCTTGTTCCACAGTTGGAAATTGCGTGACCTAGCATATGAATACGAGGTGGAGATTCTCGTGGCTGTAGTTTTTATAATGGATTTTTTTCTCTTTTTATGGAATAAAAGTGGATTTGTTATGTTTCTAGATACAAGAAGTTGAAAATATTCTGTTTTAACCCCTGTCCTGCTGAATGAATTAACTTTGCCACACCCATTGGTGACTGTCAGCCAAACAGATTACTTGATATAATGTATTCATTCAATTCACAAACTGCATAACAAACAGTGTAGATCCTGATCAGATGGCTTCTTCAGAAGCCATCTGATCAGGATCTACATTGTTTGCAAAGGTAGGCGGTGTCCTGTTCAGCAAGATACGGGTTAGGGGCAGGAAAATCAATATAAAAAAACGTAGAAGTTAAATTTACTTTGGGCCAGTGACTTTATTGTTGCGTCTGAAATACGGAGGCAAAATGTGGATGTGGCGACAATGAGAATAATAATGGTATACCTGAATATGTTTTAAAGGTTTATTTACATTTAATGATTACATGCTGCCTTTGATGTACATACACTGGCTAGGAAAGATCAGATGATTTTATTCGGGAGACGATGAGACGTGATAATTTGGTAAACGGTGATGATGTATCGGAATATCTAAAGGCTAAAACAAAATGGTAACTGGCTAACTGTAATGATCAAAGGGGTGACACTCTGCGGGGATGTAATAAAACCTGTGAATCGTAATATCAGATAGGGATTGAAATAAAAGTCAGAGCGGAGTCGGCTAGCTGGAAGTTTAAAACGTACACGGTTGGATTGAATGTGGGATGTATTTTAAGACTGTGCTATAGGACGAAAATATTATGAATAATAATTTTTCAATTCTGGAAGTGCCACACAAATGTTTTTAGCAGATGACAATTTCATTTTTTTGTCACACCTGCTATTAACATGGCGTGATATAGGAGTCCAATTTTCCATCCGTTCGTCAAACCGTCAACATTTGCGACCAGACATGACAGAAATGTTTGCCATTGACGTCTGCAAATGTCATGATTGGCAGAGGGTTAATTTAAATTTAATTTGATGTCACAGTAAGCATTAACCCATAAAATGCCAATTGCGACAGACAATTGTCGTCTGCTTTGTCGTCTACCAAGAACTTTAAAATTAGTTTTTGCAAACCATGTGGACCCAGATCAGACTGCTCCTCGGAGCAGTCTGATCTGGGTACACACTGTTTGCCTGTATGCAAAAAAACTTTTGAAAAGTTTGCAAAAAGATTCTAATCAGCAGACGACATAAGCAGACGACATTTTCAGGTGTAGTTTTTTCTCGGCATCTTAATTAGGGTTAATATTTTACTATCAGGATGCATTTTTGCTCAAACTATTTTTGTTCTGACTGTCTTGAGGTGGAGGAAAGCCAGGATGGTTCTTTGTCACAGGAACACAGAACTTGGCATCTGATTAGACCTTCACTGTTTTAAAAAATTTCAGCCATTTTCACAATAATTTTCAAGAAACAACTTATAAACCCTATTGGTTTCATTGGGCGACAGGGCTTGAGATGTCATTTCATCTCACTGTCGGGTAATTTAGGAAGCAACATCTCCAAAATGACCTAAATAGTGTTGAAGGGGACGTTAAACCTCAAATCAAACAAACAATCAAAACCTTGATAATAGCCTTGTGCAATAATATTTTGTCATCACCATGGACCAATATGTTATCTCTTATTATTAGCTCACCTGACCGAAGGTCATGGTGAGCTTTTGTGACCGTAAGATGTCCGGCGTCGTCGTGCGTCGTCCGTCGTCCGTCGTCCGTCGTGCGTAAACTTTTTCTTGTGAACACACTAGAGGCCACAGTTTTGGTCCAATCATCATCAAACTTGCTCAGAATGATCATCATGACAATATCTCGGTCAAGTTCGAATATGGGTCATGTCGGGTGAAAAAGTAGGTCAGTAGGTCAAATCATAGAAAAACCTTGTGAACACTCTAGAGGGCACAGTTTTGGTCCAATCATCATCAAACTTGCTCAGAATGATCATTGTGACAATATTTTAGTGAAGTTTGAATATGGATCATGTCGGCTTAAAAAGTAGGTCAGCGGGTCAAATCATAGAAAAACCTTGTGAACACCCTAGAGGCCACAATTTTGGTCCAATCATAATCAAACTTGCTCAGAATGATCATCATGACAATATCTTGGTCAAGTTCGAATATGGGTCATGTCCGGTCAAAAAGTAGGTCAGTAGGTCAAATCATAGAAAAACCTTGTGAACACTCTGAAGGCCACTGTTTTGGTCCAATTATCATGAAACTTGCTCAGAATGACCATTGTGACAATATTTCAGTCCAGTTCGAATATGGGTCATATCGGGTTAAAAAGTAGGTCAGCGGGTCAAATCATATAAAAACCTTGTGAACACCCTAGGGGCCACAATTTTGGTCCAATCTTAATCAAACTTGCTCAGAATGATCATCATGACAATATCTCGGTCAAGTTTGAATATGGGTCAAATGGTTCCGGTCCGTTGCACATCTAGGTCACAGGAGCCAAAAACAGATTTTTTTCACCAAAAACTTAAAAAATCTTCTTCTCTGAAACCACAAGGCCCAGGTCTTTGTTATTTGGTATGAAGCTTCATCTAGTGGACCCCTACCAAGATTGTTCAAATTATAGTGCTGGGGCCAAAAATGCCCCCGCACGGGGGCCCTTTGGTTTTACATAGGCTTATATAGGGAAAATCTTTAAAAATCTTCTTCTCTGAAACCACAAGGCCCAGGACTTTGATATTTGGTATGAAGCTTCATCTAGTGGACCCCTACCAAGATTGTTCAAATTTGAGTGCTGGGACGAAAAATGTCCCCGCCACGGGGCCCTTTGGTTTTACATTGGCTTATATAGGGAAAATCTTTAAAAATCTTCTTCTCTGAAACCACAAGGCCCAGGTCTTTGATATTTGGTATGAAGCTTCATCTAGTGGACCCCTACCAAGATTGTTCAAATTATAGTGCTGGGGCCAAAAATGCCCCCGCCCCAGGGCCCTTTGGTTTTACATAGGCTTATATAGGGAAAATCTTCAAAAATCTTCTACTCTGAAACCACAAGGCCCAGGACTTTGATATTTGGTATGAAGCTTCATCTAGTGGACCCCTACCAAGATTGTTCAAATTATAGTGCTGGGACAAAAAATGCCCCCGCCACGGGGCCCTTTGGTTTTACATTGGCTTATATAGGGAAAATCTTTAAAAATCTTCTTCTCTGAAACCACAAGGCCCAGGTCTTTGATATTTGGTATGAAGCTTCATCTAGTTGACCCCTACCAAGATTGTTCAAATTACAGTGCTGGGGCCAAAAATGCCCCCGCCCCGGGGCCCTTTGGTTTTACATAGGCTTATATAGGGAAAATCTTTAAAAATCTTCTTCTCTGAAACCACAAGGCCCAGGTCTTTGATATTTGGTATGAAGCTTCATCTAGTGGACCCCTACCAAGATTGTTCAAATTTTAGTGCTGGGACAAAAAAATGCCCCCGCCACGGGGCCCTTTGGTTTTACATGGGCTTATATAGGGAAAATCTTTAAAAATTTTCTTTTCTGAAACCACAAGGCCCAGGACTTTGATATTTGGTATGAAGCTTCATCTAGTGGACCCCTACCAAGATTGTTCAAATTTTAGTGCTGGGACAAAAATGCCCCCGCCACGGGGCCCTTTGCTTTTACATTGGCTTATATAGGGAAAATTTTTAAAAATCTTCTTCTCTGAAACCACAAGGCCCAGGTCTTATATATTTGGTATGAAGCTTCATCTAGTGGACCCCTACCAAGATTGTTCAAATTATAGTGCTGGGGCCAAAAATGCCCCCGCCACGGGGCCCTTTGGTTTTACATAGGCTTATATAGGGAAAATCTTTAAAAATTTTCTTCTCTAAAACCACAAGGCCCAGGACTTTGATATTTGGTATGAAGCTTCATCTAGTGGACCCCTACCAAGATTGTTCCAATTTTAGTGCTGGGGCCAAAAATGCCCCTGCCCCGGGGCCCTTTGGTTTTACATAGGCTTATATAGGGAAAATCTTTAAAAATCTTCTTCTCTGAAACCACAAGGCCCAGGACTTTGATATTTGGTATGAAGCTTCGTCTAGTGGACCCCTACCAAGATTGTTCAAATTATAGTGCTGGGACAAAAAATCCCCCCCTGCCACGGGGCCCTTTGGTTTTACATAGGCTTATATAGGGAAAATCTTTAAAAATCTTCTTCTCTGAAACCACAAGGCCCAGAACTTTGATATTTGGTATGAAGCTTCATCTAGTGGACCCCTACCAAGATTGTTCAAACTATAGTGCTGGGGCAAAAAATGCCCCTGTCCCGGGGCCCTTTGATTTTACATAGGCTTATATAGGCAAAATCTTTAAAAATCTTCTTCTCTGAAACCGCTAGGCCCAGGTCTTTGATATTTGATGTGTAGCTTCATCTAGTGGACCTTTGACAAGATTGTTCAAATTTTAGCCTTTGTTGATGTTTGGTATGAAGCTTCACCTTTAAGACCTCCCTCAACATTATGTACATTAAAGCCCTGGGGCCAATAATGGCCCTCTCTGGGGCCCACTTGTTACACTATGGATCAGGTGAGCGATCCAGGGCCATCATGGCCCTCTTGTGTTAGGTATTGCAAGGCTTTATGGTGTACGTGAAAGCTAGATGTTCAAAGGTGTGAAAACGATGACAGTCATATCCAGGATTAGCTCTTGGAAGGTTTGCAACATCAAGAAAAAATTGTGTATTATGTCATGGAATAATAGCATTGACTAGTCTACTTTCTTATGCTCGGTCATCTGTCCTCAACTGTGATTCATGATTCTTAGTTGTTTTATTGGGTATGTTGCTGTCATGCTAGGAACTCTCCATGCAGATCGGTGTGTTATTGTATGATTATTTTATGACCCTTTCAAGATTATTTCACTTATTTTGAGCCAATCGTTCATCGGAGGTGGGCGAAAATGGAAGTACCTAGAGAACCACCTGAGCTTCTGTTTCAGAACTTGGTGTTTTACATGTGACCCGAAGTAGGCTCGATTGACCACAGTGGTGCGTGACCTAATTACTAAGAGTCAGAGCTGTTACCCACAAGGCCATGGAGGCCTGTTATTACCGTGTATGAAAGTTGAAGATTATGAAAATTCAATTTCTTTTCCTCAATTTGTATGCAGTTTCATACCCAGTGACTGAAGCCCTCCAGTGGTTACTGCTGACCGTCCCAAGGCAAACCCTTCAAGTATTAACCCTTTTGATACCAGAAACCCCAAAACCCCAGACACAGAAATCGGCATCTGATCAGGGCCTTCACTGTTCGCAAAATGTTCAGCCATTTTCCAAGTAAATTTTATAAAGATAACACAGCCTGTCACCCTTAAATTTTGAAATGGACATACATAAGGAGGAAGATTCCATTTGGTACAAAATTGGTTAATCTTGATTTCTTGTTTTTCAGAGGCTTTAAGACTTGTTTTCTTTGAATTGAGGTTTTATGTCCCTGTCAACACTATTTAGGTCATTTTGGAGACATTGTTTCCAATTTTGTGGGACTTCTACCCGACATTGAGAAGAATTGACATCTCAAGTCCTGCTGTCCAAACAAACAATACGGTTTATATGCAGGGATAGCCAACTTGCAACACTTTACCTGGGCAGGCTAAGACTTTCTAACCGGTTTACCAGTACTCTGGTGCGGTCAGTTTCATCTCTGTGTGGAAGCATCATGCAGCCCAATCTTTTTCTCCGCACCCTGATGGGCGGGGGCCACTAGTGGGTAAGAGCACTATCTGTTAATGATTAGGTCTGTCACTGTCGTAGGTTGGAGCCTTGCTTGGGTCACTTGTGAGATCCCAAGTTCTGAAATGGAAACTTAGGTTTTTCTCCAGGTACTCCAGTTTTCACCAACCTCGGACTAATGATTGGCTGGGAATAAGTGAAATAATCTTGAAAGGGCCATTAAACCAGCACAAAAAAATGCAATTCTAATTACCAAGCATCCTAGAGCAATAATATGAATTGGGGAAAATCTAAAAAAATTTCATTACAATAGTGATCTGATCATTTGAGCTAGTGGCCTTTTTTAGGGCCCTGACCCAACTATCTCAGAGTCATCAATGTATTTGAACAACTGATCTTTGGTCCACTTCCAGTTTTGAAGATGTCACACCCTTTGGCATTAGGTGTGAAGTTTGTGTCAATATTTTCAGGAAACACTTTTATTATAATCTTCTTCAAGTGGAGAGTATTTGATCAATTTAACTCTTAAGATGCAGAGAAAAACTACATCTGAAAATGTCGTCTGCTTATGTCGTCTGCTAATTTTTTTTTTTTGCACACTTTTTTTTTTTAAATTGCTTAGAAGCAAACAGTGAGGGCCCAGATCAGACTGCTCCTACAGGAGCAGTCTGATCTGGGTCCACACTGTTTGCAAAAAAATTAGTTTCAATCTAACCGGCAGACGGCAAAGCAGACGACATTTGTCGTGATTGGCATTTTATTGGTTAACCCATTTTCACCTTCAGTATATATAGCAGGAGTCCATTTCAAAATTCAGGGGTGTCAGGTTGACTTATTTTTAGATTTTTTTTTGATTGATTGATTTGTGTTTAACGACACATCGGCCCTTGTGCGTCATTTTGCGTCGTCCCCAGATAAAGGGAGAAAAGAGATAAAAGAAATAGTAGAGGAGATGAAAGTGAGGGACATTGGAGAAAGAAGAAAGTGAATGGAAGTGTAAAAACAGAAAAAATAACAACACTCCCCATCTATCCTTACCTGCTGCCTTGTTTGTCACTATCTGGACGCATTGTGGACATTGAGAGTCAGGTCCTTAGTGCAACAGAAGGAGATGAAGCGGCTCAGTCTTACTAATAATGTCACAGGGAGACAAAAGGGACAGCTCAACTGTAAGCCAATATCAGTTGGACGCCTCAGTGACGCAAGATACAGATCACCTTTGCCTCACCCAACCAAATGGCTGAACTTTTTGCAAACAGTGGAGGCCCTGATCAGACGCCGCAGTCTGCGGCGTCTGATCTGGGCCTCCACTGTTTGCCAATGTCAGTCCAATTTTATGGTTGTCTGTCTAAAATGGGTTAAATAAATAATGTTAAAAGGGCAAAAATTTATCTTGCAATTAAAGTAACAAATGAAAAGGTCTTGCCTGGGTTTGCTATGCTGTAAAAGTCAGTTGACAAGATTTTGAAATATACGATTTTTGCAAGGTAAATTAGGTGAAATTCCATATAAGTCATGCTGGATAATATTTAATATTTATACAGGAAATGCAACGTTGATCAAGAATTGTATATCAAAAGGTTAAATTGCTGGCCCAAGGATATTGGTGGGGACAGAAGAATTACAAGGAAATTAAGATTTAATTTCGAGCAATAAAAATGTGAAATTATTTCACATAAAATTTTAGTGGTATTTTCTTCAGGGCAACTTAAATGGAAATTAAAACAGTGTGTAAACTACGTAAAAGGGAGATTAATAAAAACATGGAAAAATAGAAGGAAGGAAAAAAGAAAAACAAATTATAGTGATAGGCAGGCAAAGTATATTATTCTGTTATTCTGGATGAATTATGGAAATAAGCAAATCCATTTAAAGGGCATTTTAAGTATTTCATTATTGTAGATCTGTCATCCTTAAAGTTTAACCCATTTGGTACCGGAAACCCCAAAACGGGTACCATGGCAAACAGTGCAGGCCCAGACCAGACACCGCAGAACGCAGCGTCTGATCAGGGCCTACACTGTTTGCAAAAAGTTCAGCCAATTTCCATATAGATTTTGAAGGAAACACAACCTGACACCCCTAAATTTTGAAATGGACTCATGCTATATATATAAGGAGGAAGATTTCATTTGGTACAAAAAGGGTTAAGGTGTGTGTATAATAATAGTATGTGCTGAAAAGTGGGTGTATCTGTTTGCATGTTTGGAGTTTAATGGCCCAGTCAACACTTTTTGGATCATATTGAGCCAGTCATTTTACCCCACCACACTTTTCATGGGCAGGCTGAAATCTTATTGGTTATATAACCAGTACAGTGCACATTTTTGCCAGAAACTGAAAACTGCCCTTCTTGATCCCGAGGAAGGGAGAGTATCAACATAGAAAGTCTCCATAAAAGGATGTTTTTTACTTGGCAAGTATTGGGCCCCACGCACATCCGGCCAGCAGAAAAACTGTGTTTGTGTGTGTGTGTCAATTGTAGTGAAAGCAAGGGTATGTGTTTGTGGAGGAGGGTGGGGAGGGGTGCTGTGGGAAAGATTTAGGGAGAGGCTTTGAGGAATGAGTAACTTTCCCTTAAGTAAATTTTCTACCTTCTGCACTTGTCTCCCTTTTAACCTTTAACCCTTCTCTTGCTGAATATTCAGATTAACCACACCCATTTCTGACTTTGAACCAATCAGATTACTTGATGTAATTTATTCCTACAGATTCATAAATTGAATGTCAAACAGTGTAGAGCCTGATCAGATGGCTTCTTCAGAAGCCATCTGATCTGGATCTACACTGTTTACAAAGATAGGGGTTGTCGTGAACAGCATGATAAGAGTTAAGATCATATAAGATGCCATTTACAACAATGGTTGTCCTGGTTTACTTTAAAAGTCATTGTTGCAAATATTGTGAACCCAGATCAGACTGCTCCTCTTGGAGCACTGTTTGGCTGTATGTCAAAACATTTTTTTAAAAATTTGCAAGAAGATGCAGCAGATGACATAAACAGATGCAATTTTTCATAGCATCTTAACAATCACGACAACAGTTGTCTGCTTTTGTCGTCTGCTGGTAAATTTAAAAGTGCAAACAATGTGGACCCAGATCAGACTGCTCCTCTAGTTAAAAAGTTTGGAAGAAGATTCAGCAGACGACATAATCAGATGACATTTTCAGATGTAGTTTTTCTTGGCATCTTAAGGGTTAACAAACTTGCACATCTTGAGTCTTGGGTTTGGGGAAACAAGCTGAAACTTCGAGAGTTGGTTAGGAGTCCAAACCACCACGTTATATTGAGACATTAGGAGAAAACTTGTTATGTCAAGTGCTATTTCAATGAGACCACTGTGCCTAGCTAGGTGTGTGTGTGGAGGGGGGGGGGGGGGGGGGCAAAAATAATGAAATTTCATTTTGATCAGGCAAAAATAACAAGGGCAAAGAACAACTTGGTGTACTTTAGACTTCAATAAGATGTGAAGAGAATGGCTAATCAGATTATCCCATGATATCTAATCTTTGGAATAAGATTAAGATTAGTCCATTCAAGCCTAGCATCCCACAAAAGGGGCATTGGCAAATAGTGAAGACCCAGATCAGATGCTGCATTCTGCAGCATCTGATCAGGGTCTACACTGTTTGTGTAAAGAAAATGATTTTCCTTAAAACTTACAACAAATAAAACAAACCTAATATCCCTTAAATTTGAAATCTACTATTATGTGGAAGATTCCTTTTGACATACATGGGTCAATACTGAACCTCTCCTGAACAGAACAAATCAGGTGTGAAACAAGTGTGCTCTGGATTTAGGCAGTATGGCCCATGGAAAAACAGTATATCCCAGATAAGGTCTTATGAATGAGAACAGTGTAAACCAAGTTATTTTCACATGCAAGCAATTTTCACAGTACTAAAACTTGCAAAAATTTATCCTATGACCAAGTCTGTCATTACAGGTTTTCCTCATGTTTTGCCCATAATTGACCCCATAACAGGCCCTGCAACATGTTTTGCCCATATATGACCACATTACAGGCCCTGCAACGTTTTTGCCCATATTTGACCCCATTACAGGCCCTGCAACATGTTTTGCCCATATTTGACCCCATTACAGGCCCTGCAACATGTTTTGCCCATATTTGACCCCATAACAGGCCCTGCAACATGTTTTGCCCATATTTGACCCCAAAACAGGCCCTACAACATGTTTTGCCCATATTTGACCCCATAACAGGCCCTACAACATGTTTTGCCTATATTTTGACCCCATTACAGGCCCTGCAACATGTTTTGCCCATATTTGACCCCATTACAGGCCCTGCAACATGTTTTGCCCATATTTGACCCCATTACAGGCCCTGCAACATGTTTTGCCCATATTTGACCGCATTACAGGTCTTGCAAAATATTTTGCCCATATTTAAGCCGCTTACAGGTCTTGCAAAATGGTTTGGCCATATTCGATACCATTACAGGATTTGCAACATGTTTTGCCCATATTTAAGCCCATTACAGACATTGCAACATGTTTTGACCCAATAACTGATCTTGCATGTTTGACCCTAATACAGGCCTGTTAGCACCATGTTAGCTTTGCTTATATTTGACCTCATTACAGGCCTGCAGCATGTTTTGTCTAATTGTTTGATCCCTTAACATGTCTTGGAGCATGTTTTGCCTGTATTTGACCCCATAACATGTGCTGCAACATGTTTTGCCAGTACTTGTTTTTGCCTTTATTTGATCCCATGAAAAATTGTTGCCTGAATGTTGAAGCAGAAATAGTTGCTGGTGGGCTGATATGATACAACAAGGCCTTACTCTGAAGCAGGGGTCGTGGGTTTGATCCCTGACGGGGATATACATCCACAAGAGCCTGGGTAGCTCCAATTTCTGAGATTTTTTACAATTTTGTTTACTATAGCAGCATTTTGGCAAACTATTTCACTGGGTGGTCTGGAGTGGATAAACTTAGATAAAGATACCTGTAGTGTTACTTAGGTCCGCAAACATTCGCACTTGATTTACATGTAATGACGAGCAAATGAGGGTCAGCAGGTTTGCTCTGAGCTTCTACGAGTACAGTGGTTTGGTGGTCCTCAGCTGTGGGCGGAGGATAAACATAAACCAAGGCATTTGTCTCACTAGTTCGTAAACAGGGTCATTCAGTAAACTGGACATATACTACATCATTGTGGTATTCATTAGATCGAGGATGCGCTTGTTTTGGTGTTAAGAGCTAAGTATGTTGCGGTTTAGTGATGAAAGATTAAAGCAAAAAAAGGACATTTATGACAGCATTTAGTTTACTTACATCTTAAGATGTTTTTGCATGTAATTAACCCATAAAATGCCAATCACCACACTTGGCGTCTGCTTTACTTTAAAAGTCATTTTTGCAGATATTTAGGACCCAGATCGGACTGTTCCTGTAGGAGCAGTCTACAGGAGCAGTCTGATCTGGGTCCACACTGTTTGCAAAAATATTTTTATCAAGTTTGAAAAAACCTTCAGCAGACGACATTTTCAGATGTTGTTTTTCACGGCATCTTAAGGATTAAGAGCTAAGTATGTTGCAGTATAGTGATGAAAGATTAAAGCAAAAAAGGATATCTATGACAGCATTTAGTTTACTTACGAATTAACCCTTAAGACATGGAGGAAAACTACATCTGAAAATGTCGTCTGCTATGTTTGTGGTCTGCTTGATTGTTCGGCAAACTTTTTAAAAATATTTTTGCATACAGGCAAACAGTGTGGGCCCAGATCAGACTGCTCTGACCTGGGTCCACACTGTTTGCAAAAACTTACTTTTTAAGAAACCGGCAGACGACAAAACAGGTGACAATTGCAGACATGTTAAGTTTTGAAAATAAAAATGAGGGAGACAGCGCATTCGAGGAGGATTGGCGAGTGCCGAAGGCACGAAGTCTTGGTGCCAAGCTCTCAGGATAGGCTAGAAAATGGTGCACTCTGAGAGCTTTTTGAACATTTTTTTTTTGTTTATTCTTTACACTCCTGTTCATGAAGAAATAACTAATAAATATTTTTCCTTGGGAAGATGCCTTCAAACTAACACCTAGCCATACCAGTGCCGCCCCCCCTCCCTCCGGTGTATAATGCTACAGCACAAGAGCATATCTTATCATTTATGCCCAGATAGGTCACAACAAAAGTAGCCCAATTGATTCTATATTCCAAGGGCCATCCAATAACCAAAGTTTCAGAAGTGTAGCTCCAATAGTTTAGAAGATATGGCAAAATAACACTTTTTGACCTTTGACCTTGGGGTCGAGGTCACACCAAAAGTAGCCTAATATATTCTATATTCCAAGAGCCATCCAATAAGCAAAGTTTCAGAAGTGTAACTCCAATAGTTTAGGAGATATGGCAAAGTCATACTTTTTGACCTTTGACCTTGGGTCATGTTGAGGTCAAGGTCATGCTAAAAGTAGCCCAATTCATTCTATGTTCCAAGGCCATACAATAACCAAAAAAGTTGCAAAGAACATTCCAACTGATACACAAAGTTTCAGAAGTGTAACTCATATAGTTTAGAAGATATGGCAAAGTCATACTTTTTGACCTTTGACCTAGGGGTTATGTTGAGGTCCACCAATAGTTTTCCAATTTTTCTATATTCCAACGGCCATCCAATAACCAAAGTTTCAGAGGTGTAAGTCCGATAGTTTAGAAGATATGGCAAAGTCAAACTTTTTACCTTTGACCTTGGGGTCAGGTTGGGGTCAAGGTCACAACAAAAGTAGCCCAATTGATTCTATATTCCAAGGACCATCCGATAACCAAAGTTTCAGAAGTGTAGCTCCAAACGTTTAGAAGATATGGCAAAAAATACTTTTTGACCTTTGACCTTTGGGTCATGTTGAGGTCCAGGTCACAACAAAAGTAGCCCAATATATTCTATATTCCAATGGCCATCCAATAAGCAAAGTTTAAGAAGTGTAACTCCAATAGTGGAGATATTGCAAAGTCATACTTTTTGACCTTTGACCTTGGAATCATGTTGAGGTCAAGGTCACCCCAAAAGTAGCTTAATTTATTCTATATTCCAAGGGCCATCCAATAACTAAAGTTTCAGAAGTGTAACTCAAATAGTTTAGAAGACATGGCAAAATCGTACTTTTTGAACTGTGACCTTGGGGTCATGTTGAGGTCAAGGTCATGCAAAAAATAGCCTAGTGCCATCTACATCCCATGTACTATCCACAGGCAATGTTTGAAAAGTGTACCTTAACCGGTTTTAGAGGAGATCCATTCCATAGAAACGTGACGGACGTACATACACACACATACATACAGACCCACGGACTGACAGACACTCGACTCTGACACAAAAACAATATACCCGATTATTCTTTTTAAAAGCGGGTATAATAATCCAAGGTTTCGATCAAGTTTCAAGCACAACAACTTAATTCCCCTCCGACTTTTAAGTGCGGAAATACGGTAGATAATACTTTAGTTGTCACGGTCCATAACGGTACTTTTTCAAGTTCAAATGTATAACAGCTTGTCCAATTATAGTCTTTCAAAACGCAGTGAGACTTGACTGCACTTTTAATTTTGAACTAGTCCACGTTTTAGGTAAATCGCCTTCAGTTGGGATTTTGTATTGGGCGATATAGTTTTACTGAGGATCGTTCAGCATCATATTTACCACTTGCCCACAGCTTCTACATAATGGCATTATCAAAAAACTTATTTATAATTTAAAAATCCTGTGAAAAATGAGATCCGAAAGCTGCATCGCCTAAAACATGGAATAGTCTTGTCACGCTTGAACGTTGAACTCTCAAAGGTCGTTGATAAACTATAGCAATTAAAGATTCTGATAGTTATGTAAACTTGACAAAAGATACTCAAAAGATCAAAATTGTCAGGTTAGCGAGATAAGAGAATAAAGAATGCAGATTAGTTTATAATTTAATCATCTAGCCACAAGACGAGGACCCCTCCATCCAAAACTTTCACACCCGCTCAATGAGCAAGTTCAAGGCGAACATCAATGATCTCCACCACCAAAATCGCCATGAAATCCACCGTCCACAAACAGCAGCTACGGTTTTTCTGCACGTGATCGGAAAATGACGTCATCCCACCCCAGCAACCCCGCACCTGTTTAATGTTTAATTGTTTTATTTTTTTTAATGGGCGTATTTCTTTCATAAAAATGTTTGCAATCGGTAAAAAGAATATTTTCTCGACAGCTAAACGGTTGTGGATAGAACTGGATAGGGGACGGTGCCTTGCACAATAACCGACTTATCCCGGGAAGCTCCATGTCAATCACCAACAACAGCATACAGATGTGTTTACACATAATAAAACGTTCGACTTTTCCCGTCAAACGTCTGCTATTTTTGGCGCCAAAACATAACCATGCATGAGACAGTGGAATAGTCTTTTTATTATGCATGATACATCTACCGTTATATGTAGCTAAACATCTGAGAAGCGATTACATCATTTTCACACTGACTGTGGATTAAATTTTATGATTGGGGGATAAATGCAAATTAGAGCCATAACTTAATCTTATTTTCACACCTTGTCACGCAGAAGATTGTAGGATTATCGAGAGCACCGGAGGCTTGTGTTTACAGTGTAATTATAGAATAGACTGATCCGTGACCAATACGGTCGGCGTTTATAACAAGATTCGATTAACTAACATGGTCCGGTGGTTGAAGGAAATTAACCGTTAGGATTTGCTTTCATTTTTGCAATCACTTCAAGAAACGAATGTTTCATTTGTTAATGCCCATCTGCAGGTGTGGAACCGTGTTTTAATCCCCAATTATACTGGACAGTGCATTAATTATTATCAGTTTTACTCACAGATTAACTCGGATTTTTCCGCTGGTTTGCACACATGAAAATACAAGCGCAGCTTTTCAAAAATTTGCCTAAAAACGGTATTTTCATTTTTCCGGGAGTTTTATCCTGAATTTCGTGAGGCGTGAGAAAAGCTATTTTTTCGGGAGTCTCCTGCGATTTTCGGGAGACTTAACATGTCTGCAATTGTGGTGATTGGCATCTTATGGGTTAAGATATTAATTGGTGTGAAAAAAACAAGAAAACAACCATTAATATATCTTGTGTAAATATTTTGTTGAATATAACAATAAATAAAACAACATACTTACTTGACCCTTAAAGCAAAGCAAATCTTATTTTTCAGAGAAAAACAGACTTGTCATTTCATGTGAACCATCAATAAAAAAAAGTCCATTAGATTGTCATGCATTGGAGACTTATTTGTTTAAACAATTAATATAAATGCACACATTTAAGGGGTCGTTGTAGCTAAGTAACTAAGGGGGCTGGGTATTGCAACACTGTAGAGACATTGATGTGATTCCCTTGGAGCCACAACCTGCACCCTTGCAGATGAGCAGGTTGTTTTTCACCTAGTACTCTGCCTTCCACCCACCCTGTATGAACAGTCAGCTCATATTTATGAAATTTTCTTGGCTGGGCTATAAAATAAACTAACCCATTTTGTACTGGTAACCCCAAAATGGGTAATTTGGAAACAACGTAGGCCCTGATCAGACGCTGCAGAATGCAGCGTCTATTCTGCAGCGTCTGATCAGGGCCTAGATTGTTTGCAAAAAGTTCAGCCATTTTCCAAATAAATTTTGAGGAAAACACAACCTGACACCCCTAAATTTTGAAAGGGACTCCTGCTATATTTAAGCCAATAAGGAGGAAGATTCCATTTGGTATAGTAGTCGCAGATAAGATTGACTAGGCGGAGCTATCGTTTGTACCTGCCTTTGGAACGCTCCATTAACAAAAAGGTAAACCAAGTCACCCGATTGTGAAAATTTAACTGTTACACAAACAACGCTCATGGCGTATAAGGCCATTTGGTCCGCTTGTAGAAAGCATGCGAAAGTCACTCTACTGGTTCTGGTGAACTCAATCAATTTGACATATATTGGCAGCACCCGAATATCTCCGCCTAGTCAATTTTATCTGCGGCTACTATACCATACTGATTAATCGATGTATGGTCAGTCAAGATAGTTCTTTTCTATTACTTTTTAGGGTTTTTTTTTTTTTTTGGTGTGACTATGATAATTCATTTTCTATCATATTTTATTAATATCAAAATGTGCTAGATTTTAGAAATTACTTTTTCTCATGAAATCCAGGAAATGGCTAATATTTTTTGTGAATGAAATATCTGTTCCAGAGTGGGGGACCAAGTATTTACTTATTCATAGACTATTTGAATTACTTCTCTCAATTAAGAATAGTAATAGCCACTTATATCATTTCCACTGTCTAAAATAGCCCAGGGAATAGTCTGTCTGGCAGGAGCTCAGAGCTGGAGTGTAGTAGATTCTTCATTCTGTCAGAATTCTATATTCAACGTGTATTCATTCTGTAGTAAAACTGGGGTTTGCCGGGGTAAACCTTATTTTTCTTATTTCTGCTAAAAATATAGATTGTGGGTACACGTTAGAACCGCCTCTAAGGTGTACCCACAATCTATATTTCTGCTCTAAAATATAGATTGTTGGTACTCATTAGGAGAGGCGGTTCTAACGTGTACCTTGAACAGAAATAAGAAAAATATCACAATTTTTCACCATCAATTGTTAGCTCACCAGAGCCGAAGGCTCCGGGGGAGCTTATAGTATAGGCAGTGATCCGCTGTCCGTCGTCTGTCGTCCGTGTCGGCGTCAACATTTTCAAATGACTTCTCCTCCAAAACTGCTGGGCCGATTGAAGTCAAATTTCATGTGGCGCATCCATGGGATAGGGGAACAAAAGTTTGCTCATTGGGTCCAGGTCACTTGACCAAGATGGCCGCTATGCCCATATAAGGTAAAAACCCTTAAAAAATCTTCTCCTCCTGAACCAGTGGGCCGATTGTGATGAAACTTGGTATGTGGCATTGGGGACTTGGGCCCATCATAGTTTGCTAAAATGATGACCCTAGGATGACCTTGACCCATTTTATGCCAAGGTCAAATATGGTTACATAGACTTTTGTGTGGGAAATAGTCAAAACAGCATAATTTTTTTTTAAACTGTTGCAGCCTGTGACCTGAAAATTAGTAAATGCAGTGGGCAAAATGTGCTAGTGAAACTACACTAGTTTTCAAGGTCAAGGTTATTCCCTGAACTTGGCCCAAGGTCGTTCAGATATGAAAATTAAAAATTTGTTTTTCACTGAAACCACTAGGCCATTTGCAACCAAGTTTTGTCTGAAAACTTTTTAGAACAAGGAAATGAAATTTAATTAATTTGAGTTTGGTCAGTGGTCACTTGACCAAGATGGCCGCTATGCCCATATAAGGTAAAAACCCTTAAAAATCTTCTTCTCCTGAACCAGTTGGCCGATTATGATGAAACTTGGTATGTGGCATTGGGGTCTCGGGCCCATCATAATTTGCTAAAATGATGACCCTTGGACTACCTTGATCCAATTTACGGCAAGGTCAAACTTGGACACAGAGACTTTTATATGGGAAAAAGTCAAAATAGCATATATTTTTAGCTCACCAGAGCGGAAGGCTCCGGGGGAGCTTATAGTATAGGCAGTGATTCGCTGTCCGCGTAGGCGTCAACATTTTCAAATGACTTCTCCTAAAAAAACTGCTGGGCCGATTGAAGTAAAATTTCATGTGCAGCATTCATGGAATTGGGGAACAAAAGTTTGCTCTCAGGGTCCAGGTCACATGACCAAGCTGGCCTCCATGCCCATATAAGGTAGAAACCCTTCAAAAATCTTCTTCTCCTGAACCAGTGGTCTGCTTGTGATGAAACTTGGTATGTAGCATTGGGGACTCTGGCCTATTATAGTTTGCTAAAATGATGACTCTAGGATGTCCTTGACCCACTTTACACCAAGGTCAAAATTGCTCACATAGACTTTTGTGTGGGAAAAAGTCAACACAGCATATTTTGTGGCATCAGAAATGATATTTGCAATCAGCTGAATGGAAGTTTTTCAACTCTAAAGGTCAAGGTCATTTGCTGACCTTTGTCCTGGATGGCATAGATTCAGTATTTTAATCTTCTTCTCTACTCAAACTGCTAGGTTGATTGAAACCAAATTAAATGTCGAGCTTCTATGAAGGGGAATGAAAGTTTGTTCGTAAGGACTGGGTCACATGACCAATATGGCTGCCATGCCCATATATGGTAAAAACCTTAAAAAAATCTTCTTCTCGGGAACCAAATGGCCAATGACATTGAAACTTGGTATGCAGCATTGGGGGCTCGGACCCTACCAACTTTGTTCAAATAATGACCTTTGGCTGACCTTGACCTGTTTTTACGTCACAGTCAAATTTGGTCACATAGACAATTGTATGGAAAAAAGGCAAGACAGTGGATTTTACTGATTGCGTGGTGGCCTTTTGTTGTCACATGACCAAGATGGGCATCATGCCTGTATATGGTATAAACCACATGACCTCTGGTGAGCGTAGTGGCCCATGGGCCTTTTGTTCAGTTTTACGGAGGAAAATTTACAATGTATTTGTATAGGCATGTTTTCGTAATATTTGTTGCTTTATGGGGGTTTTGGTTTTATGGCCCTTTCAAGATTATTACACTTATATCAAGCCAATCGTTAATCAAAGGTGGGCTAAAACCAGAGTACCCGAAGAAAAACCACCTGTATTTCAGAACTTGGCATCTCACAGGCTCGAACCACAGCGGTGAGAGACCTAATTAAGAGTCGTCGCTCTTATCCACAAGGCCATGGAGGCCCAGTTTGTTCTGTATGCATTGGAATATCAATGGCTTAAACAATTTTGTCTAGACAGGGGTAGTTTGGGCCACTGAGGGTCAGTTATAGCGCCAGATCAGGAAGCATACTAAGGATAATTAACCCTTTTTGTACCAAATGGAATCTTCCTCCTTATATATTGCAGGAGTCCTTTTCAAAATTTAGGGGTGTCAGGTTGTGGTTTCTTCAAAATTTGTTTGGAAAATGGCTGAACTTTTTGCAAACAGTGTAGGTCCTGATCAGACGCCGCGTTCTGGGGTTTCTGGTACAAGAATGCGGTGTCTGATCTGGGCCTGCACTGTTTGCCAGGGTACCCGTTTTGGGGTTTCGGGTACAAAATGGGTTAAAGGTTACCATTTCGGTCTTCTTATTCTACCCAATAATGGTATGTGGTTTTACTCATTGAAATTGCCTTGACAACATGACTAAAACGGTGTTTTCTGGGATGTAAAACTTCAAATACTCTGAATAGAAGCATTAAGAGTCCATTTTGAAATTTAAGGGTGTTAGGTTGAATTGTACTTCAGAAACTTATTTAGGAAATGGCAGAACTTTTTACAAACAGTGAATGTCCTGATCAGATGGCATTGATCTGTCCCTGCTCTGTTTGCCAGTATCCTGTTTTGGGCTTTCCCTATAAAATGGGTGAACAGAACTGTAACTTTCACAGATCTAAGTTTTGAATGGCCTCTTAAACTTTCCTGATCATTACTTTGTTTGATTTGAGGTTTAACGTCCCCGTCAACACTGAATAGGTCATTTTGGAGACGTTGCTTCAAATTTTGTGGGACTTTTACCCAACATTGAGATATAATGACATCACAAGCCCTGTCGCCCAATGAAACCAATAGTGTTTATAAACATGGACAGTCCGACTCACACCGCTTTGCCTGGGCAGGCTTAGATCCTCTAAGAGGCTTACCAGTACTTGTGTGCGGTCGGTTTCAGCTCTGCGTGGAAGCATCTTGCAGCCTATCTATTTCTTCAAGCCCCGATGGGCGGGGGCCTATATGTAATGTGGAATGTGTGTGTTAATTTTGTGTGTAGTACAGGTGGGAGGGTTAGTTCTGAAGAGAGAAAGAAGAAGGGATAAATAAGAACAGACATTTTCTTTATCATTAGCTAATTTACCTGCTTTCCTGCTAGCATTTCACCTGGGCGAGCAGAAAAAAGATTGGTAGGTAGGTGAGGCTTGGTGAAGTTGATTGTTTTTCCATGTTACTTAGATGTGCAGATGAGCAAGAGATAGACTGATACTGGAGTTATTATGTACTGTGCAGCTGTTTTATCTATCCAGTGGCAGAACTTCAGGAATTGTAGGAGAAGCAGTCTGATTTTGAAAGTATAATCTCAAACCAAAATGTATTTGTGAACTTCAGAAAATGTCGTCTGCTTATGTTGTTTGCTGAATTTTTTTGCAAACTTTGAAAAAATATTTTTGCATACAGGCAAACAGTGTGGGCCAAGATCAGACTGCTCCTGTAGGAGCAGTCTGATCTGGGTCCACACTTTTTTGAAAAAAAAAAAAAAAAATGCTTTTAAGGCAGATGGCAAAGCAGACGACAGTTGCCGTGATTGGCTTTTTATTTTTTTTTCAAGTACATAAGCAATACAACTGAATCTGAACATGAGCAGTTATTCTTATTGCACGGAAATCTTCAAATTATTCGAGCACTATCAGACCAATTATTTTTATAGACTGCAGTTCATTTGAAGTTTATTTACCATTTAGGGTAAAATCATGATTAAAGGAGATTGATTTGTCGTTATCAAAGTTCAACTAAATTTTGGCTTTGGAATAAAAGCTGCTATTAGTCTGTTACAACCTTTAGGAAAGCAAAGTGAATTTCGCAAAATCTTTTGTGATAAATTGTATTAGGACTTATTCAGAAGTATGTATATCAGATTAGTAGTTTCCTAAGAAAAAATAAATTAGGAGACTGTGCTTAGAGAGGGGCGCGGCATAAACATTTGTGTGGGGGGGGGGGGGGGGAGGGGGGGGGGTGGGTGTTTAGGGTAAGATATTATTGAGTAGAGGTCCTGAGCAGTTTAATCAGGATCAATATGATAAATAGTGATTACCTATATTAACCCTTTTTGTACCAAATGGAATCTTCCACCTTATAAATATTATATAGAGCACAAATCCATTTCAAAATTTAGGGATGTCGGGTTGTGTTTATGAGGAAAATGGCTGAAATTTTTGTAAACAGTGTAGGCTCTGATCTGATGCCGCCTTCTGCGGTGTCTGATCTGGGCCTGCGCTGTTTGCCAAGGTTCTCCTTTAGGGGGTTCTGCTGCATGCTGTGTTTACCCTAAATACTAGGCCAGATGTGTGCGAGTGTACAGAATTGATCAAGGTTGAAATGCTCCAAGTCTGCACTGCCCAGAATAGCAGTTCTTAAAAAGGGTACATCGATATTATGTTGAAAAAGGGAAAAAATTTGAGACAATGTGTAGCAAATTTGTAGACCTTGATCAGACTGCTCCTTGAGCAGTCTGATCTGGGTCTACACTATTTGCTATTTTCTGTGCAAACTTTTGAACAAAAAGTGGTAAAAATCAAAAATTAGTTTTTAGAAAAAGTATCAAAATCAGTTGAAGGGTGGAAGGCGAATTTTTAGAGTATTTAACGTAGGTAAGATCGCCTGTTAACCCATTTAGTACCAGAAACCCCAAAACGGGTACCAGGGCAAACAGTGCAGGCCCAGATCAGATGCCGTGTTCTGCGGCGTCTGATCAGGGCCTACACTGTTTTCAAAAAGTTCAGCCATTTGAAGAAAACACAACCTGACACCCCTAAATTTTGAAATGGACTCCTGGTATACATAAAGAGGAAGATTCCATTTGGTACAAAAAGGGATAAGTGGAATTACAGCATGAGTTTCCAAAGACTGACAGTAGCAGTACTTAGATCTTGTTGATCACATGTCAGCTGTTCTTCAGCACACATTACCCACAATTCCCTCTTCCTCAAGCAGACGGAAAGATTTACCTCTTGGAAAAAAAGTAGTTTTCTGTGGATTAAAATTACACACACCTACCTGGATCATACAAATAGGAATTTTTATTGTGAAAATTGTTCTTATTCTTTTTCTGTTTTCTTTAGTTTGCTGAAGTCTTGATTCAGTGGGAAAAAATGATTATTTTGAAGAAAAAAAAAAAGATTATTTTGCAGAAAATAGCAGTTTAGTTTAGTTTGAAGGTGGATTCGTTTCTGATACCTGTGCGCTACAGTGTTACCTGTGAAAAATTGTATGAGAAAAATGAGTAACTTTGTTTCCGATTTTTTTTTTTTCGTACAAAGAAAAGGATCAGTTTCTTAGATAAATAGAGTGTCATGCATGCAAAGAAAGAATATAAAAGAGAAAGTGTGTGAAAATCCAAATTATATACAGTACAACCTTGAATCGATGAACGCTGTATAAAAATGTAAGAAATCTAAACATGGAATTAGACAAAAAACTGGAAAATGGAATGGATAATGTCGCAAAATATACTGAAAGGATTACAAACTGAGAAACGGTTGTCACTGCTACCGGTAAACCTGCGTTACAAAATCTTCCATCTTGGATTACAGACACAGGAGCATGGATTTTATGATACTTAAAGTAAGTAATTTTTAAATTTGTACATGTACAGTCCAACCTGTATTAAGCAAGCACCTTTGGGATATTCAAAAAGTGCTTGCTTAAGACAGGTGCTTGCTTAACACAGGTGAATTTTAATGCATTTTCCTGTTTCGGGAACTGAATGCCTGCTTGCTTAAGACAGGTTGCTTGCTTAATAGCGGTGGCCACTAAGACAGGTTTTACTGTACATGTATTCCAGTTTCCGTAAAATTTTTCTAAAAATTGGGACACCTTGAGGACTTGCTGTAATTCTCCTGAAATTTAAACAAATTTGTTTCACAATCCAGCAAGGAGTCCAAAAAGTGCAGACGGAATGGCAAACGATGTAGACCCTGATCTCCTGAAGGAGCAGTCTGATCTGGGTCTGCACTCTTTGCTTAAGGCTTGAGGCTTGCTGTAATTTTCCTAAAATTTTAACAAATTTGTTTTTACGTTCCAGCAGGGATTTCAAAAGGTGCAGACGGAATGGCAAACAATGTAGACCCTGATCAGACTGCTCCTGAAGGAGCAGTCTGATCTGGGTCTGCACTGTTTGCTTAGGCGGGTCTGTTGACCAATTCTTACGATCATTACGGTAATCCTTAAACACAAAATTTAATACAGAACAATGAAGCAGATCTCGACATATTATTTTTATTTTTTCAGAGATAGTGAGTGAGTGAGTTTTAGTTTTACGTCCCACCAACAGCTAAGGTCATACGGAGACGGGACCTCGGTTTAAAGATTCATCCGAAAGTCTGGAGAAGCCCAGGATCGATCCTCCGATCCCTGGTTTACAAGGCGAGTAGCGTAACCACTGCACCACGGAGGCTTCTGTTTTCAGAGATAGTAAAGCTTGACTTTCACATGATGTGTCAAGCCTGATTTTTCAACAACTAAGGTCATACGGAGACGGGACCTCGGTTTAAAGACTCATCCTAAAGTCGGGAGAAGCCGGGGATCGATTCTGCAACCCCTGGTTTACACCACGGAGGCTTCTCCCTAAAGGGATACCTTAGCAAATAGTGCAGGCCCAGATCAGACACCGCAGAATGCAGTGTCTGAGTTCTGGGGCGTCTGATCAGGGCCTGCACTGTTTGCTTCAAAATAGAATAAGAATGAAAAAATAGGCCTACCACCCAAACAAATGGACTTGTCCAACATATAGCAAAGGAAGTGTCCACTAACATCCAATGGTTTAATCAGCTGGTCAGTTCACCTTAACATATTGTTGACCACTTCTCCAGACTTTCGGATGAGTCTTTAAACTGAGGTCACATCTCCGTATGACCTTAGCTGTTGGTAGGATGTAAAACTCAAACACTCACTCACTCACATTGTTGACCAGTACAGTTGGAACTTGGTAACAGCTGACAAAGCAGGGAGCAGGCACCCTGGCTCCTAGCTGCTTGTTTGTTTGGTTTAAAAACCCAGTCAACCAGGTAATATTGAACCGGTCCATCTCATAGCCAGGCATATACCGTAAAAATCCTAAAAATTCGGACAGCTTCAGGATTTTCGGATGAGTCTTTAAACCGAGGTCCCGTCTCCGTATGACCTTAGCTGTTGGCAAGATGCAAAACTCAACACTCACCCCTTTAGGTGTTTTCCACCTAGAATGGGTTAGCCCATTTTGTACTGAATGGAATCTTCCACCTTCTATATAACAGGAGTCCATTTAGAATTTAGGGGTACCAAGTTTTGTTGATTTTATTTAATTTAAAATTGCCAGAATTTTTGCAAACAGTGAAGGCCCTGATCAGATGCCGCATTCTGCGGCATCTGATCTGGGCCTGGATTGTTTGTGGCGTTTCTGGTATAAAATTGGCTAAAAATTAGGAAAACTGCATATTTTGCACCCATGTATTCCGGTTAATAATTCTGATACCATGAAAGTTTACTCCAGCGTGACAGTTTTAATGTTAGTTTGTAATAACCACTTCAAAGTGAAAGCTAAAGGTAACACGAATGTATAAAAGCGTAATAAACCTGTTTAGCGCCATCTTTACGATAACATCTTCCTTTTGAGGATGACATCAGTCTTCCACGCTGAAACATTTCATATCTTGTCATACGCTATTTAGTTTTAACCCTTAAAGCACCGAGACAAACTGGAACAGATGACATTTTTACTTTTGTTCTATTATTTGTCAAAGAAAATCAGGACAGTTTTTGTGAATTATAGCAGATGATTCGTATTGAATATCAAGAATGTTTCTTTTTCTTAATTTTCTTTTCATTTTAGCTCTAGAAGGTGTTCTGTTCTAATGAGCACCTTGAAGCTTAAATTAAATGTCTCATTTTCATCTGCATTATGCACGTGAAAGCGAAATTAATGATAACATAACCCAAATAAATTGTTTCAAAACCCATTTCCGACTGTCAACCATTGAAATTACTCAGTATAAGTTTTTTGTTCAAAATCAACAAATTGAATGACATTGAATGACAAAAAAGTGTAGATCCTGATCAGATAGCTTCTCAAAAGCCAGTTATTAGTTGTTCTGATCAGAATCTACAGGGGTGGGGGGTGGGGTTGGGCGGGGGGACGCTAGGTTTAGTATAGCAAATACTGTATTTACCCTAAATATTCAGACACCTCAGCTCTTTACCATACATGTTCTAAAATTCTATCAAGTACTGTTTACTTCCCGATGCGTGTGTGTGTGAATTCAGGTTTAACGTCGCTTTCAACAATTTTTCAGTCATATCACGACGGTGTCTGGTTGTGACAGGGAGCTCAATGCTCACTTTTATAGTGCTGCCTCACTGAATTATCATGTCCCAGACACATTACATGATACTACACCCAGTCACATTATCCTGACACTGGGTCGACCAGTCCTAGCTCTACCCAGTAAATTTGAGTGCCAAGGGAGGAGCAGCTGGTACCATTTTTAACGACTTTGGTATGTCACGGCCTGGGATCGAACCCGTTCCCCGGAGCGGACACTCTACCAATTGAGCTGTCGGGGCCGGTTACTGCCCGATGCACTCTGTGGCATCTCATCTGGGTGGCCTCTCTGTCCCAATACATAGATAAATTATACAGTACCTCTTGGTCATGTCTATGCAGTAGCCAAAATCTTCTTTTTCCATCATTAATCACCAAGTAGTACAGATAAGTTCAGAGTTATGTCTATATCAAGCACATACATACAAGCCAGAGACTTATAGATATTTTTCCTGTGGTCATTGAACCAGATTCCAAATCTTATTCTTTCTCCTTCTTTTTTTTTACTTGATCTTTTTTCATCAGCTGATATATCAGAATGATAACCTGGTTGATTTATTGTAATGATTTACTTAATGTTTTCCTGGATATGAAAAGAGGTCAATAAATTAAAACAAAGAAGAAATTATCTGGCATAAATTTGTTATCTTCAGTAATGAAACCTGATCAAAAGGCCAGAAGCTTCTTTAACCACATCTGAATTTTTTATAGCCCCGCTTTGAAAAAGTGGGGCTATATTGGATTTGCCATGTCCTTCTGTCATTCCGTGATTCCGTTAATTTGTGTTGGCTCCATAACTTTGTATCTGCTTAACATATTTTCATGAAACTTCACACAAATGTTAAACACCATAAGACAATGTGCAGAGCGAAGGAATTATAACTGTGGATTGCCTACTTTTGGAGTTATTGCCCTTTGAACATTTTCCGTAATTCCGTAATTCCGTAATTCCGTAATTCCGTGATTCCGTTAATTTGTGTTGGCTCCATAACTTTGTATCTGCTTAACATATTTTCATGAAACTTCACACAAATGTTAAACACCATAAGACAATGTGCAGAGCGAAGGAATTATAACTGTGGATTGCCTACTTTTGGAGTTATTGCCCTTTGAAAAATGGCAATTTTAATTGTGTCCGCTTCATAACTCGAAAACCGTTTGAGATATTTTTAGGAAACTTCACACAAATGTTAAGCACTATGAGACGATGTGCAGAGCACAGGAACCATAACTCTGCATTGCTTATTTTTGGAGTTATTGCCCTTTGAACATTGAAAAATGACAATTTTAACAGTGTCCGCTTCATAACTCGAAAACCGTTTGAGATAATTTCATGAAACTTCACACAAATGTTAAGCACTATGAGACAATGTGCAGAGCGCAAGAACCATAACTCTGGTTTTTCAATTATAACTGTGGATTGCCTACTTTTGGAGTTATTGCCCTTTGAACATTGAAAAATGGCAATTTTAATTGTGTCCGCTTCATAACTCGAAAACCGTTTGAGATATTTTTAGGAAACTTCACACAAATGTTAAGCACTATGAGACGATGTGCAGAGCGCAGGAACCATAACTCTGCATTGCTTATTTTTGGAGTTATTGCCCTTTGAACATTGAAAAATGGCAATTTTAACAGTGTCCGCTTCATAACTCGAAAACCGTTTGAGATAATTTCATGAAACTTCACACAAATGTTAAGCACTATGAGACAATGTGCAGAGCGCAAGAACCATTACTCTGGTTTTCGTATTTTCTGTGTGTCTGTCTGTGTGTCTGTCTGTGTCTGTTAACAATTTTCGTGTCCGCTCCATAACTTTAAAACCCATTCACATATTTTCATGAAACTTCACACAAACATTAAACACCATGAGATGGTGTGCAGAGTGCAGGAACCATAACTCTGGATTGCCTAATTTTTGAGTTATTTCCCTTTGAATATTGAAAAATATCAATTTTAGCCGTCTTTGCTCGATAACTCAAAAACCGTTTGAGATAATTTTATGAAACTTCACACAAATGTAAAGCACCATATTACGTGTGCAGAGCGCAGGAACCCAAACTCTGGATTGTCTACTTTTTCAGTTATAGGCTTTTGAATATTAAAAAATGGCAATTTTAACTATGTCCGCTCCATAACCGTTTCTGATATTTTCATGAAACTTCAAATAAATGAAAAGCACCTTGAGATGATGTGCAGAGTGCAGGAACCATAACTCTGGTTTGCCTACTTTAGGAGTTATTGCCCTTTGAACATTTAAAAAGGCAATTTTGACTGTGTCGGCTCCATAACTCACAAACCATTTGAGATATTTTCATGACACTTCACACAAGTGTAAAGCACCATGAGACAATGTGCAGAGCGCAGGAACCCTGACTCTGATTTGCCTACTTTAGGAGTTATTACCCTTTGAACATTGAAAAATGGAAGATGAAATTTAGTATAAACATGGACATTCTCGTAATGTATCATGCTCATTGAAATGAGCGACAAGGGCTCACAACTCTTAGAGTTTTTCCAGATAATGTAAAATTTTCAACAGTTATTTCTTGTTCATAACTGTTTTCTCTGCAGCTTAAATAACTTTCTTCTCTGACAGCGCTGAAGCGGGGCTATAGTCAGATCCTCTGACAGCTCTAGTTGTGTTTAGGTAGGTCTGGTACTTTTGAGATTATTTCTTCTTGCCTTGTTTGAAGGCATTGACTTATTGCATGGTTCCAGGCTGTTAGCACTAAATTAACCTTTACTTTGCAAACAGTGTAGATCCAGATCAGATGGCTTCTGAAGAAGCCATCTGATCAGGATCTACACTGTTTTTCTCTCAGTTTGCGAACTTTTAATGGATTTACTATATCAAGTGATTTGATTGGCTGTTAATCAGAAATGGGTGTGGCTAAACTAATTTACTCAGGGTTAAACTGCCAAAACCCAAATACAGTAAAACTTAAAACTCTTAACCGTTATCCTGCTGAATAAATTAATTTAGCCACACCCATTGCTGACTATCAGCCAATCAAATCACTTGATATAGTATATCCTTTCCATTCACAAACTGCATGATGAACAGTGTAGATCCTGATCAGAAGCCATCTGATCTGGATCTACACTTTCAATTCACAAACTGCTTGACAAACAGTGTGGGTTCTGATCAGATAGTTTCTACAGAAGCCTTCTGATCACAATGTTAACTGGCTTGTCATGTTCAGCAGGATATTTGGGTTAAGTCCAACTTAAGGGCCAATTTTTCCATAGGGGGTGGTTTGGGTGAGGCAAAGGTGACATGTATCTTGTGTCACTGGGATGGCCAAATGATATTGGATAGGGGCTGGTTTGGAAGAGGCAAAGGTGACATGTATCTTGTGTCACTGGGATGGCCAAATGATATTGGATTACAGCTGGGTATGGCCTGCTGTACTTGCAGCAGATAGGGGTAGAGGGGAGGGGGGGGGGGGGGAGTGTTGTTATTTCTTCTGTCTCTACACTTCCATTCATTTACCTCTTTCTCCCTTGTCCCTCACTTTCATCTCCTCTACTAATTCTTCTATCTCTTTTCTCCATCTCTTTCTCCATCTCTCTGGAAGATGACACAAAATGACCCACAATCTACCAATTTTCCAGCCTGCACTCAGAGAAAATTGACTAACCATACCATTCTTGTTGGTTCTTTGATTCAGTATTTGTTATCAAGAACCTTCATGTTTAATGTTTGTTTCTTCTTCTTGATTTCTTATACCTGCTGTTTGTTTTAACAACTCATCTCCACCTTCTACATCTGGTATGTGAGTATCATTGAAATTCCTGACTATCTCTTTCCCATCTGTATCTGTACAGCCAAGAGTTCAAAGAAAAAAGTATGGAAAAAGATTTTTTATCTCCAGTAGTGTGTTACCTCATCAATTGTGTAAATTAAGCATATTTGCTGGTGATGATAAAAATTTTATCATGGCAAAGAAGTTACTACAATTTGGGTAAATGCAAATATTCACAAAAATCTCTGTCTAAAGTTTGTGTGTGTGTAAAAACTCTTTCTTCCCTAGAACTATTCCTCAGTGGAATAGTCTTCCATCTTCTGCGGTGACATGTGAGACGCCAAGTTCTGCAACGGAAGGTCAGGTGGTTTTCCTCCGGGTACTCCGGTTTTCGTCCACCTCTGATTAACGATCGGCTCGATATGAGTGAAATAATCTTGAAAGGGCCATAAAACCAAAACCAAAAAAAAATCTTCTGCGGTGAATGCCAAGACTGCAGAGGAGTTCAAAGCCCGCACAGTATAAGATTGAGACTCAGAGGTATGCGTTTTAGGATACCTCTGTGTTTGGATTGTAAATAGTTTTAAGGACTCATCCAGAGATGATTTTTTTTTTGTGCTAAATTCTAAATTTAGCCACCCACCCAACTGAGGTAATGGCCAAATATGACCGACTCAGTATGAGAAGATAGATAGTATGGCATCTCATCAGGGTCTTCACTGCTAAACCCTTATCCTGCTTGGTAACAGTTTGAAGGCATTGACTTATTGCATGGTTCCAGGCTGTTAGCACTAAATTAACCTCCACCGTTGCAAACAGTGTAGATCCAGATCAGATGGCTTCTGAAGAAGCCATCTGATCAGGATCTACACTGTTTGTCATTCAGTTTGTGAATTTGAACAAAAGCATTATATCATGTAATGTGATTGTCTGACAGTCAGAAATGGGTGTGGCTAACTAAATTATTCAGCAGGATAAGGGACTGATCAGTCTGTGATGTGAAACTCATATCAAATAAAATAGACATGATAACCATAAAAAATAAATGGCAAATAGGAACCTGCCTAAGCAAAAACTTTCTGCTCCACAACCTCATTATAACACGATTCATTATAACATGGTTTGGGATATAACATGGTTTCAAGATGGATCCGAAAAATGTATAGATAATATAGAAATGATCATTTTTCTATATAATCTATACATTTTTCTTTGGATATAGCACAGTTGTTTAACTAGCATTCAGTTTCTGCTTTGGACCCCAATAAGTATTTTTTAAGGAGGTTGGGTGTATATAAGCCACTACAAGAATATGTGTATGCATCATTCCTATTGCTGAAAAATGAAAATCTTTTCTTGTGCTTAAAAGTTATGATAACCCTTTCACATTATTTTCGGATGCCAGAAATCATGATAAAGCGATACCAAAGGTTATTTTTTTTTGGCCTAGATGACAATATTTAATACATCAATGACTTAAGTTTCAGTTGGCATTTTTGACATGTCGCTCCCAAATGTCATTTTTTTAACTGCATACCAGTTTGAAATGCCTCCTTTACAAAAAAAAAAAAAAATGGCAAATATCTAAAACGCTCTTTTTTCTTTTCTTATTTTTGCTGGCAACGCTGGTAGGTGATGTCACCACAGAATGGATAAGCAACTTTTTAACAGATGGCATGGTGCCATTCTATTGTAGTCCATCAACTTATGTAGTGAATGGATATACACTTTGGAAATTTTTACCTCCATTTTTGCAGGGGATGCAACTTCCATAATTTTTATTTGCTTTTATGTCAACTCAGTACCCACCCAGCAACCCCCATCATAACCCCACCGGAAAAAGGGGTAATCCCTTAACCCTTAAATGCTGAAAAACACTACATCTGAAAATGTCGTCTGCTGATTTTTTTCGCAAACTTTTTTTAAAAATTTTTGCATAAGTCAAACCGTGTGGGCCCAGATCAGACTGCTCCAACAGGAGCAGTCTGATCTGGGTCCACACTGTTTGCAAAAAATTACTTTTAAGGTAACCCACAGACGGCAAAGCAGACAACAATTGTTGTGATGGCATTTTATGGGTTAAAGGAAAAAACTTATTCTGGAGCAATAAGGATTGCAAAATAGTTATACAAAGAGTTGGTTCCCTTGGAAGTGGGTCAGGTCCCCTAAAATAGATAAGATTGTGTTGTAAAGTGCTTCTTTGATGGCAGACCCATGTTTTGTCTGCTGGGTGCTTCCTCTGTTATTCTTGTCAATATGGCATTTTAATGTTGTTTTGGAAACAAATCAGTGAAAGCTTGTTTTAGACTGGGTACAGTTTCATGACTCCTGCCCTTGAAATGTCACGGTAACTTGACTTTTGCCATAATCAGGATGGAGCCAAGCAGATAACTTGAAAAGCTTTTGCTTTTTCTAACAGACTGGCACTCGTGTTTTCAACGTTTTTGACATCTGTATAACGGTAATCCAGATTAATGTTTAGCAGATTCCACTGGATGTCCATTACCAGGATGTGTTGGAGATTAGCCCAGTGTTGGAAATTAGACCCAACCTTTAACATGTGGTTCACATGTGTCTCTGAACCCAAGCTACATGTCAGAATGTGAAGTTTATAATTTATGTGTTGTATACACTTAGTTCTGTCAGAAAGCGTGACAATTTTGATTGGTCTTAATCTGCCAGAGAAATTGACAGCATTCTGCTACAGTTGCCTGAATATCATGCTCCCACTGATTCCAGAACCTGATTTCATTCCAGTTTGTCAGATAAACCCCTGCAGTTGTCAGAAATTTATCTTGACCCAGTGTGTCCAGATTTCTTAGCAATGAACAGTGATTATTAAAATGGTGGATTTCTCCCTTAAATTACAGAGTAAAATGAAAAGGAAAAATATGTTGGGGTTTCCAGATATCAGAATCTATGTAAGTGGCTATTGTTTGAATTTGCTTTAAGTGATTTTATTGTTTGCTTTGTTTGATTTGAGGTTTGAACGTCCCCATCAACACACTATAGGTCATTTTGGAGACGTTGCTTCCAATTTTGTGGGACTTTTACCCGACATTGAGATGAAATGACACCTCAAGCCCTGTCCAGGGACTAAGTCTGCCCAAGCAAAGTGGGTGCATGTATAAACCCTTTTGGTTTGTTTGGGTGGCAGGGCTTGAGATGTCATTTAATCTCGGTGTCGGGTAAAAGTCCCACAAAATTGGATGCAATGTCTCCAAAATGACCTATACAGTGTTGACAGGGATGTTAAACCTCAAATCCAACAAAAAAAGGCTTAAAGAGCTTGTTAGTGTTGATTTGAGGTTTAACGTCCCCGTCAACACTATAGGTCATTTTGGAGACGTTGCTTCCAATTTTGTGGGACGTTTACCCGACATTGAGATGAAATGACATCTCAAGCCCTGCCGCCCAATGAAACCAATTGAGTTTATAAGCATGGACGGTCCGACTCGCACAGCTTTGCCTGGGATGGCTTAGATCCTCTAAGCGATTTACCAGTACTTGTGTGCGGGTCGGTTTCAGCTCTGCGTGGAAGCATCATGCAGCCCATCTATTTCTTCAAGCCAAAATATATGTATGTACATTTCACGATCATGTCAGACATTTCATCTGCGTGCATTCCAATACTTTACAAGATCTGCTGTCTCAGCATTGAGTTTTGTCTGTGTAATATTACTATTAGAATAAAATACAGATTTGAAAAGTTATTGAAATATGTGCTTTATCTGTTCCTTTGTATTGATATTGTCTTGTATTCTCTTTGCAAATCCATCCAGAATTTTCAGGGAATTTTAAAGTTCTGTTTTACAGCTATTTTCTGATAAATTTACTATCTCTGAGTGTGTCATAACCTAATGCTAAGATAAATCAGACTGGAGTATGTAAAAGATAAGATAATATGAATTATGTTGAAGTATGTAACATTGAAAAAATACAGGAAAGAAATTAGATGGAATGTTTTTTGCTTTCTTCAGAAGAATAGGTTTTAAAAGCTATAAATAGATGTAATGGTTCTGTGCAAGAATTCAGATTTTGTTGTGGGTTTGGTCTGTGGGAGTGGGATTTGTTTGTTTGTTTGATTTGATGTTTAACGTCCCTGTCAACACTGTAAAGGTCATTTTGGAGACGTTGCTTCCAATTTTTTGGACTATTACCTGACATTGAGATGAAATGACATCTGAAGCCCTGTCGCCCAATGAAACCAATAGGGTTTATAAGCATGGATGGTCCGCCTCACACTGCTTTGCCTGGGCATGGTTAGATCCTCTAAGCGGTTTACCAGTACTCATGTGCATTCAGTTTCACTCTGCGTGGAAGCACCGTGCAGCCCATCTATTTCTTCAAGCCCCGATGGGCGGGGGCTGATTGGAGTGGGATGGTTGGAGGTGGACATGACAGTACTGGTAAATCCTTAGAAAGTCTTAAGACTGCCCAGGTTGGACTGTCCCCACAAATAAATCCTGGCAGTTTCTTTGGGCATTAGGGATCGAGGTGTCATTTCAGCTCATTGTTGGGTAACAAAATTGGAAGCAACATCTCCAAAATGACCTAAATAGTGTTGACGGATGTAAAGCCTCAAGACAAACAAAGAGCTAGGCTTTTATATTCTGTGTGGTAGTAAATAATGTTCCAGTTGTAAGTTTATCCCATTTTATCCAGAATGAACTCTTCCACCATTGTTTTGGAAGAGTCCATTTTCAATTTTATGGGTGTCAGATTGAGTTATTTATAGATAGGCTGACTTTTCGCAAACATTGAAGGCCCTGATCAGATGCCGCATTCTGCGGCATCTGATCTGGGCCTTCACTGTTGCCATTGTCTCTTTTGAGGTTTTCTCCGTCTAAAACGGGTTAATCTAGTACTTTATGATTTATCCACTGAGAACTACTTTATCTTTTTTATGGCAAGAGCTGGCATTAGGCAAGGATTACTGGCAAAGTAGTGCTGCTAAAAGAACTTTGGCATATTAAAATTGTTCTTTGTACCTTGAGGAAAACAGATTTAATTTTTTTGTTTTCTGAAAAATTTATGTTATCTCTGTTAAAACAGATTTTTTAACCAAAAAAAATTTTAACATCTCTCTTCTTTAATCCTTATCCAGCTGTCCACGAAAATCCCTACATTTTCCAAAAAGTGTAGATCCAGATCAGATGGCTGAAGCCATCTGATCAGGATCTACACTGTTTGACATTCAGTTTATGAATATGTAGGGGTAAATTACATCAAGCAATCTGATTGGTTCAAAGTCAGACATGGGTGTGGCTAAATTGAATATTCAGCAGGATAAGGGTTAAAATACTCATCATCACGTGAACAAGTCCGTGAAATGAAGACCCCCCTATACCCCACTTTATATAGAGAAAACGGGGGTTTACGAGGGTATACATTATTTTTCCTCCAAGACATAGGTTGTGTGTACTCGTTAGAACCGCCTCGAGCACCCACGACCTATGTTTGCAGTATTTATAAGAAAAATATCAGGGATTTTCATCAGAAAAGTAGCCATTTTGGAGATGTGAAAAATGCACTATGTTGTAAGGGTTTGTTATCCTTATGTTCTCATTTTGATTACTGATTTGCTATGAAACCTGTCCAGATAAATCATTGCCATGCTACAAAACGTACAGTCCCCATCCCATTACAGAAAGCCTCTTGGTCCATTAGCTCAGATCCAAGCTCAGCTGGAGTCTGACAGGATGTTTGTTTGATCGTTTGCTGTGGTAACTTTCTTTGATGCATGAGGATCCAGTGATTGATTGTTTGTTTGATTGTGTTTTAATGTCCCTGTCAACACTATTTAGGTCATTTTGGAGACGTCGCTTTTTACCGGACATTGAAATGAAATGAAATCTGAAGCTCTGCTGCCCAATGAAACCAATAGGGCTTATATGTACTAGACGGTCTGACCGGCATCACTTTGCCTGGGCAGGCTTAGTCCGTCCGAGCAGTTAACCAGAACTCGTGTGGTCAGTTTCAGCTCTGCGTACAGCCCAATCTATTTCTCCAAGCCCTGATGGGTGGGGGACTCATTGATTGATTGGTGATTGGTTGGTTGGTTGGTTGGTTGGTTGGTTGATTGATTGATTGATTACAATATTTGTGAATTGCAGGACAGATGATTCAAATGGAATGTCAAGCCTGATTTTCTCAGAAAAAATAATCCAAAAAATAGAATTTCTGTCTGCTATTAAAATTTCTATGGCACTTAACCCGTTTTGTACCGGAAACCCCTAAACGGGTACCCTGACAAACAGTGCAGGCCCAGATCAGACGCCGCAGAATGCGGTGTCTGATCAGGGCCTACACTATTTGCAAAAAGTTCGGCCATTTTTCAAACCAATTTTGAAGAAAACACAGCCTGACACCCCTAAATTTTGAAATGGACTCCAGTGCTGTATATAAGGAGGAAGATTCCATTTGGTACAGAAAGGGTTAATAATAATTATTGTTCAATAGATAATTACCATGTCATTTAAATACACAGATGGGTTTCTAATGAACCCCATTGTTTATGAATAAACAGTAGCAGTCACACTGTTTACAGTAGCAGGATGCTTTAAGGGGATTTCATTACCCCTTGAAGAGGGGATAATGATCTCTCAGTTGGGGGTAGATAGGCAGAGCTCCCTAATAAGATGTGCCGTAAAAATCCTAAAAACTTGGTCATTGGACACCTTGAGTACCAGTACTTGCTGTAATTCTTTGAAAATTCTAAAGTTTTAACAATTTTGCTTCATGATCAAGCAAGTAGTTGAAAAAGTGCAGCTGGAATGTGGCAAACAGTGTAGACCCAGATCAGACTGCTCCTGCAGGAGCAGTCTGATCTGGGTCTACACTGTTTACCCCAATACTTAGGATCATTAGGGTATTGTCTTATCACTTGCTGTTGTGGTTTTGTGACAGCAATATCCACTGAATATTAATTAATGATACATGAATATTAATTAATGAATCATTAATAGAACATTAATGCTAATAATGCATTGATATGGTTCTGAGTGACAGATCTTTGAAATGTCTGACCCACAGATTGTTTTTCTGTCCTACTTGGAAAAGATTCTGGCAAGGGAAAGCGCCAGGCAGAACAAGGGGGTGGGGTAGTGTCATAACTTTTTTTAAGTATCCAAAATTCTGCCTTATATTTGCAAAGACTATTGTCAAAGTATTTTTCTTATTTTGTAGTTGGAGGTTGGGTTGTGGGGGAGGGAATGCATGGGGAGACTGCTTATTACTGGTGGGTGGGGTGGAAAGTTTACTGAATGCTTATAAATTTTGCCATTTTTGGGCTCTGTCCCTTAAACTGCCCATCACAACAGCACTTGCAGATGTCATTTTCAAAAATTTATTTGGTCGGGTGTGGGTGTGTGACTATGTCTTCATATTATGTGAGTGGGGTGGGGGTGTCAAGGACCTCAGTTTACATCTTTATTCAGTATCTCAAAGTGTGCCTTATTTTTGCAGAAAGAATCACCTAATGTGAAGCATTATATTTACTGAAAAAAAAAAACAACAAAAAAACTTTTAAACTGATGTTTGCAAATGTTGTGAGAAGCAGTTCAAGGGTTAGGCAAACGTTAGGCAAACTTTTGGGGAAGGGGCCCAGCGATATGTCACTCCCTTCCAACTTTATTGGTGCAGACTGAGCTATTTATAGAATTCCTGACATTTTTGCAAATAATTCCTTGATAAAGATGACAGTCTTCTGTGATGTCTGATCTGGGCATGTACGGTTAGCCAGTGTCCCTCCCCACCCCCAATTTACTTGAATTTAGGCATTTAGAGGTTTCCTTAGAAATCAAAACCTGGTCCATTTGGGCTGCAGTTGCCTGTGACAGGTGCATAATCATCAATTAATAGCATTTAAAGTTGGAACTGATTTCAAGTTGTTATGTTTTTTCTACCCCAATTAGTTCTGGGATGGTTTAGGCCTCCTTGAGATGAGCTTTTTGTCTGAAGATGTGTTTTGATCTCCTGCCAGGTATGAGTTCAGTTGGAAACATTACTCCAGATAAGTACCCCACGAGAAACGGGGGACAATTTTGGGATAATCTTTCTTATTTCTTGTTGTAAACATATGTTGTTGGTACTCGTTAGAATCGCCTCGATGAGGCGATTCTAATGAGTACCCACGACATATATTTCTGACAAGAAATAAGGAAAATTATACTTAAATTTTACGCGTTACTCATCCGCATCTTGAGCTCTGTGAAACATGGAAAGTGAGAAAATGAGCCCCATGTGTGAAGCTTGAATTTCTGGAGTGATATTTACTGAGTTTCAAGGGGAAACAGAAGTGGCTGTCTGAAGGATTAATCAGAATTAAATGAAAAGACAATTTCATCTTTAACTAGCATCATTGGCAGTTTATTAATCTAAAACTGGAGCAGAAGTGTCATTTGATTGACATGCCTATGTAATATTGTCCACATCTTGTCTCTGACATATGAGGGCGAGTCAGTGAAAAAACAGCCAAACTTATTTCTGGGTTAGATCAATATCTTTATCTATATAATTGCCCTCATAAATTGATACACTTGGACCAACACTGTTCCAGTGCCATCAGCCCAGAACACTCCTCAACTGCCGCCTTGACTTCTTCATTGGACCGGAAGTGACGTTCACGAATATCCTTTTTCAAGTTTGGGAATAGGAAATAGTAACTAGGAACTAAGTCTGGATAGTAGGCAGGGTGCAGTATTAGCTCGTACCCATTTCAAGTTCATTGGTGACATCAGATGGCGTCCAGACCTGTTTTCATCTTCTAAAGGTGTTCTACCGCGTTTAATTCCCCAACCCAGAATTGAACTTGTGCATATGATGGTGCAGAAGACCCATAAATATTGGTAAATTCGCAATGTATTTGCTAACCTGTTTTCCCGTTCAAATACAAGTACCAAATTACAGCATGGTACTCAACTTTTGACGAAAAGTTTCCTTTTGTATCGCTAGCCATGTTTGACATTAACTCTTATCATGCTGTTCACGACAAGCCCTATCTTTGGAAACAGTGTAGATCCAGATCAGATGGCTTCTGAAGAAGCCATCTGATCAGGATCTACACTGTTTGGCATTAAGTTTATGAATTTGTAGGAATAAATTACATCCAAGTAATCTGATTGGTTCGAAGTCAGAGATGGGTGTGGCTAAAATGAATATTCAGCAAGAGAAGGGTTAAATATCTTATGAGTGAATAACACAATAAGGGTGCAATTTTGCCCTCATGCCTAAAACATGTACTGAAACAAGGCATGAAAATCTTGGTTGGTCAATTGGAAATGGGATAGTCTGATTACTTGTAGCATCCGATTTAATGATGGACCAGATATATGGGATGGTTAAATTTATGGCTTGAGTACCACTGAGCTACTGGGGAAAGTTCTGATCTTATTGGTAAACATCTTATCTAGCTGAAACATCTTTTTAATAATCGAAGAGAAACTACGGTATATATGGGAATTACTTTCTTGCGTAAAAGAATTCCAGTATGCACAGCTAAGTCCTAAAGATAATGAAAAACAATCATTAACTTATTATCTTCCAATAAAATGGATACATAATAAACAGTGGGGAGGAGTAAGGCTTATGGAGTCAATTATTAATTACCCAATTTTCAGCCTTGTTATCATATTTTGGCAGTCAAGGCTTAAATACCTGGAACATATTACACCTGTAATGCCATGAAGGTATATAGGAATGGATTAGCATCACGAAAAAAGGCCTATATAATTTTGACCCCCTTGAATCCCACTTTTATATAGTAAAACTGGATTTTACAGGGGTAAACCTTATTTTTCTTATTTCTGCTCTAAAATATAGATTGTGGGTACTCTTTAGAACCGCCTCAATTAGGCGGTTCTAACGAGTACCCACAATCTATATTTTAAGCAGAAATAAGAAAAATATCACAATTTTTCATCTTAGAATTTTTGTGTTTTCATTGGCAAAGTTGTCAATTTATTTGTATAGGCGTGTTTTCGTAATGGTATGGAATGGACTATGTGACACCAAAACACTTGAATAAAGGGAAGAATTTTAAGGACTAAGCTTAAAGGGAAGAATTTGCTCCCACTTCGGGAGCAAATTCTTCCCTGCAAGTATAGCTTAATCATAGCAACTGAATTACTCCTTTTCTTTCAATATTCCAATTCCATGTTTTAAGTTGTGAAAAGTATAGGTATTAGTACAGAGCCCTGACTTATGCCTTTAAACTTGAAAATTGTCAGTCAGCTTGAAATGGTTAAAGGGAACTAATAAGACTGGCCACTATTTTTCATTGAGGTGGTTCTAATTGAGGCGGTTCTAAAGTGTGCCCACAATCTATATTTTGAGCAGAATTAAGAGAAAAATATCATGTTTTCATCTGAAAATTTTCATTTTCTGTGTGTGTGTGTGTAGGGGGGTGGGGGGAATAAGAATGTATTAAAGGAATTCAGGGGTTAGAGGAAACCTTCTGGTCCCTTTTTGCCATTCTACACTCTAAAGACAATTGACCCACCAGTGCAGTCACTGCTTTGATTTTTATTACAGTTGTATCCATATTTGTTTTGTTAGATCATTGGGCAATTTTTGTATCAGTAAAGCTTTAGGTTTTATAATTGTGGGTTGTTTATCATTCCTGACAGCAAAAACATGTATCTGAAACTTAGTAAGATGGCAATCTATCTTCCATCTTGTTTTATCAAGATGAAAAGAATTACAAAAAGACCTTCAGACATTGTTCTTCTCAGGAAATACTGTTTGTTGGACATCCCCTTTGTCAAGATTTGATATTGACTGACATCTACTTTCAATTTCTTTTTCCTTTGGCCTGATCTGCCTTATAGCTTTCAACTTTTAATTTAGTTTTGATGTATTAGGTATCTAGGTTTGCATGACAGTTAAATTAATTTCTTATAACAGAAAATATGACAGCAGTATAACATAAAGGTAACTTCCTGAGAACTGGTTTAATGAGGTCACAAATTTGGAAGTTTTTGCTCTAAAGGCAAAGTGAAGGCCCCTTTTGTGAATTTGTACCTTTTAGCCTCTTGATTTTTATTGCCTTTAAGGGTTATTTTTGATGAATTAGACCAAAAACTGAGAACTTCAATGAAAATAGATGTGAGGGTCAATCAGTCATCTTTGATGAATTGGGTAGTTAGTGTTCACAAGAGTTTTGATGTGGGGTAATGATATTAGATGGATCATATTTGTTTTATTATTACTGCTTTTACTTAACTGATTACATTGTATGAGAATTAACCCTTGACCTGCTGAATATTTATATATGCCACACCCACTACTGATTATCAACCAATCAGATTACTGGATGTAAATTATTGCAACAAATTCATGAGCTGAATGACAAACAATGAAGATCCAGATCAGATGGCTTCTTCAGAAGCCATCTGATCTGGATCTTCATTGTTTGAAAGATAAGACATATCCGGGGGTTCAGCAGGACAAGTAGAATTCAAGTCTGGTGCCCAGAGGGTTGGCAAGCAGGTAAGACACAAACTTGTCTGCTCAGGTACACAGAGTAAAAAGAGTGATGTCATTACGAAAACACGCCTATACAAATACACTGTAAACTAAACCATGTGCTGAGTGATAAAGACGCGTTTGATGGCGTCACCTGTAAACGTCATGCCCTTCTAACGACGTCCTCTACAAAAGAATTTTTTGGAAAACATTGTAATGTGCACAAAATGTTGTGAAAATGCATTGCAGTATACCAAATTTGTTATTTTGATTGTTGACAGGGAACGTGTGATCTCGGGCAGGGATTGTGATCCCATGTCAGAATGACTAATATTGTTGCTTGTTTACAAGTTTACAAGTTTATTTAATACTCAGGTTATACATCAATATAACAACATGAGGGTTAATATTATAACATGGTATACATATCAGTGACTCGATGACAATCGAGATTTGGACACAAGAGTCTCCGCATATACGTACAGTGAAAATTCAATGGCTCAAAACCGATGGCCCGCTTACCATAGCTGGTTCTAACCCGCCCTTGAGCCCCTGTGGAATTCTTTCCGTAGGACCTGATAAGATATTGTTAAGATATTTAATTATGAAAGGTTTGTTTGGTATACCCATTAAATTCTTCTTGATGAGGCGATTCTAATGAGTACACACAGCATGCCTTTATTTTATATAACCCCTATGCCACTACGAATAACCCTCAGGGGCTCGAACTGTCCCTGTTTCGGACAAATTTGTATGGTCCCAAAGATGTTCGAGACTTCGAAACACCATTGTACGCATTTAAATTTTTTGGCCATATCTAATACCACTATATCACCGCTACGCCTTCCTTCACAGGTTCGTTATAGTCTAGGCGGATATATGGCATCATAAATTATAACAGTACAACCTGTGAGGTAGACTAAACCTCGACGTGTAACGTGGAATTAACGTCGATGGCAAAATATAAAGTTTCATGAAGCGGTTTAGATGCTAATGCTAGCATAGCCAGATTCTTGTTCTCATAATGCACACTGCAAATATTTCAAAAATTATTAATAGCGTTTACTGGTGCGTTTCTTTTTTTATGATATCAATAAATTTGCATAATTTTCTTAATTCCATCACATTTGTTTCGTTCATTAAAGTGCTGAATTTCAGTATATTTGGATTTCTTATGTAATAAGGCTTAATGTATTTATATCGCTGGTCTTCAAAAAATTTACACTTCAAAATATAATGGTACTCGTCGCCAACGTCGTCGGTACAAAGCCTGCAGATTCTCTCATTTAACGGTGTGCTATTCCATCGCCCAGTCTCAATAGGAAGGCGGTGGTTTCTTGTCCGATAAGAAGTCAAAATGCGACATTGCCTGTTCGACAGAACAGAGAAATATGTATTCATTTCGAATTTATCTTTAAAAATTCGATAATTTATACTACCTGAAGACTTGTCTACCAACGAATTCCAGTTTTGGAGGTATTGGTCTTTGAGCTTTTGATTAAACGCTTTTATAAACCATTTGGAATTTATCTGGGTGGGAGAATCCCAAACGTTTTTAAATCCGTTTGAACATACTATTTGATTTATGTGACTTAGCCATTTCGACTTGCATGTTCCGTTTTTATTTAAACAATAGACAATATTATATATTGATGCTGCTATATCATTTTTGGCATTCACATCACTTACTTTAGTCCAGAAGGACACAATTCTGCTTTGTATGTCAATAGAAAGTGGAAATGTACCTAATTCTCCATACACCATAAAAGAAGGAGTTGACTTTTTCAAATTTAGAATTTGTTTAAAAAACTTGAGCTGCACTCTTTCGATTACATCTAAATTCCCAAAGCCCCAGATCTCGCACCCGTATAGCAGTATTGGTTTTATGACTTTATTAAAGAGAAATATTTGCATGTCTAATGGGAGGTCAAGAGTTCGAATCTTACGTTGCAACGAAAACAGGGCAACGTTAGCTTGTTCGGCGATATACTTTTTAGCCTTTGCAAAAGAGCCATTATGGGATAACAGGATCCCTAAATATTTGTAGTCGTTTACTATTTCTAGTTCCTGACCTTTGAAATAAAAGTTGAGACTAGAACATCTGCTTCTTGAAAAGACCAACACTTTTGTTTTGGACGTGTTAACTGTAAGTTTCCAGTCGTCGCAGTAATTTCCAAAGATGTCTAGTGTATGTTGGAGGTCCTCTTTGGATTTACCAAAGAGTACCGTGTCGTCAGCGAAAAGCAAAATGAATAGTTTAAGCCAAATTGAACTATTTTCATTTTGTGGGGTTTCACAGAGTATTCCCGCTGCACCGTGCGTGCGCAAATAAAGTTCCAAATCATTTAAATAGATTGAGAACATCAATGGTGAAAGGTTCTCCCCTTGTCTTACGCCAGACTGGCATGGGAAAAAAGCCGAGCTCCCTTCAGACGTACTAATTCTTGATTTTATATTATTGTACATATTTTTAATAAACGAGAGACATTTGCCATCAATATTTGTTTTCAAAAGTTTTCTCCATAAACCACCTCTCCAGACTTTGTCAAAGGCTTGTTGAAAATCAATAAACGCACAAAATAATTTATTTTTGTTGGCTTTTGAGATATCAATCAAACTTTGTATTAAAAATAAATGCTTGGAAATGGCAAAGTCAGGATTTAGAAGCCTCTGTGGTGTAGTGGTTATACTACTCGCAGGATTGATTGGGGGCTTCACAGACTTTCGGATTGTCTTTAAACCGAGGTCCCAATTCTCCGTATGAAATATTAGCTCTTGGTGAGATGTAAAACTAACACTCAATCACTCATGGCAAAGTCAGGTTTTCACAATCTGTCCCTGTTTTGGGATGTTAGGCATATATGGGTTAATAAACAGAAGCCCCCACACCCAATGTTTGAATCTGAAATAAAAAACAAAAATACCATAAATTTTTATCAGAAAACTTTCATTTCTAGAGCCATGTAAAAGCTTTGTATCATATTGGTGTATTACCTGGAAAACTTGATGTTGACCTAGTGACTGCAACTAGTCCAAGAAACACTCATTACTTCTCCAAGCAGACATGGAATTTGCATTTGGGGAATTTGGGATGCCAAGGTTTTAAAAAGAAATTAAACAGTGATAAAGATACACTTCCTCTTACTTGCCTTATCAATACAGAATCCCAGAACAGGTGGGGTAAATTAGTCTGTGCAGACAGAGGGAAAACAGTCCCTGCTTTTTCTGCATAATGAATCTAAATGTTACTGAACAGCTTAGAAAATTACACCACAGCCTCTTTATAACACTATTAATGGGGTCAAAAGCAGAAACCATGTTAGTTAAACAACTGTGTTATATCCAAACAAAAATGGATATATTATATAGGGTCATTTTTCTTTATAATCTATACATTTTTGGGATCCATCTTGAAACCGTGTTATATCCATATATATCATGTTATAATGAGGTTGTGGCATATTGGTTGTCTGAACATTTATTTAGAAAATGACTGGACTAAACAGTGAGGACCCCTTGAACAAATGCTGTGCGTCGATGTCCCAGTTCAGTGTTTCCTCGGTCTAAAATTTGGGACAGCTGGTTTAGGCTCTTGTGTCACTGGGGCGTCAAGCTGATATTGGCTTACAGTTGGGCAAGGGCTGCTGCCCTTGCAGCAGGTGAAGGGGGAATGTTGTTATTTCCTGAGTTTCTTTTCTTCTTTCCCCCCTGTCCTTTTATATTTTATTTCCACTGTCCATTACGATAACCCGCCCTTACGACATAGTTGCATTTTTCACATCTCCAAAATGGCTACTTTTCTGATGAAACTCCTTCATATTTCTTATAAATGCTCAAAACATTGGATGTGGGTGCTCGTTAGAACCACGAGTACCCACAACCAATGTCTTGGAGCAGAAATAAGATAAATAATGATTACCCCCGTAAACCCAAGTTTTCTCTATGTAAAGTGGGGTTTAGTGGGGTCTTCATTTCACAGACTTGTTCATGTGATGCTCTTCCATCTCTTTTCTCCTTTTCTCTGGGAGACTGACAGAAAATGACCCACAACCCTTATACAATCAGTCAGGGAGTCTAAAATGTCTTAAAGGGTCTGGCAAACCCTAGTGGAATGATGGAGTCTTGTTCCTTCTGAACTTATGTCAATTGAAGTTTAAAGGGTCCATCTTGATTTGAATTCTTTATTCTTTGGAACCTGCTGTCTTTTTCTGTGATTCTATCTTGAGCCTTTGTATCATCAAGGGTATCGTTCTGATTCCTGAATCTATCAAACTGATCATTGAACCTTTTAACACTGATCAGATGTAATCTTTCTAAATCTGTGTGTATAAAATACACAACACTTTGGTAAGGATTAAGGCAATTATGTATATTTGAGTAGGTACGTAAACATATGATTGAAATCAGATAAATTTTCTATAAACAGTGGATCAGAAATCAAACAAATTAACAGATCTCCTTAATAATGAGTTACAATCAAAACATAGGTATCAAGAATGGCTTTGATCTTCTGAACATGATTTAACAAATCAGTGGTATCAGGAATTACTCATCTTTAAGAATTCCATTTTTCGATAACAGATTTTGTTGTTTCTGTCACACATACATGAGGTGGGGATCAGAATTTCCAAGATTTACATTATAATGTAATTTTCTATTCTGTTCAAGTCTCTCAGATATAATAATGCTTGTCATCTTTGAAATGTGCTTACTCTGTAATCATGGTACTTTTAGAGCCTCCATTACGCAAACACGCCTATTCAAATACATTGCCACCTTTATCGTCGAAAAAATGAAAATTTTAGGATGAAAAATTGTGATATTTTTCTTATTTCTGCTCAAAATATAGATTGTGGGCACTCGTTAGAACCGCCTCATCGAGGCGGTTCTAACGAGTACCCACAATCTATATTTTAGAGCAGAAATAAGAAAAGTAAGGTATACCCCCGGAAACCCCAGTTTTACTATATAAAAGTAGGGTTCAAGGGGGTCAAAATTATATAGGCATGTTTTGGTGATGTCTTTGACAGATATCTGATGGAAACAACCTTTCATGAATTTCAACCATCAGGAGCCCTTCCTTATACTGATGGCTTCCTTAAGTTTAAGGAATAATTGACATACATGTACCACAATATTATTGATAAAAATAGGTTTTAAATACTATTTGCAACTATGTAAAATTTTATTCCTCACATTTGAGGACATAAGGAACATGGTGTCTGGACCCAGATACTAATCGTATTGTATTAGAGTTCATCCAGTTCTGGTTCATCCAGATCTGAGAACCGGAGGATGGAGTAAAGTACAGTCTGGTTTGACAATCTTTGGGTGAAAATGAATCTTGCTGGCTCAATCTGGGTAAAGGTGGTAATACTGAAAGAGATACAGCTTCTGACTGTTATGAGTGTGAAAAACTAAACTAATTGACAAGTCAGGCATGTATGTTTATTGTTAAAGGTGAGAAAATAGAGCTTAGTTATCAGTCAAAATGTTGGGTCAACCATTTGATATGGTATAGTTGTGGAGAAATTTGGGGATATTGGCTTACGTTTGACTTACTCAACAGATCAGGCAGTCCAAGCCTGGTGGCTTGCTCATCTAGTCAGGCAGTCTAAGATGTTGGCTTGCTCACCTAGTCAGGCAGGCCAAGCAAGACAAGTGGCTTGCTCAAACAGTCGGACAGGCCAAGGCAGGCCAGCCATCAAAATTTGATACAAGATGATTTCATTGCAAATGAAACCCTCTTGAAGGAATGTCCTATCTCTATTGCTTGCCCCACTAAATGAAAGTTTGATATTGGATTATTTCATTGCAAATAAAACCCTGGTACAGATGGTTTCATTGCATCCAAGTACTTATTTGCCCTGATGCTACCTGTTTTGGGGGACTCTAAACTGCATATCATAGACTGTGAATCATTTGCTTGGTTGATTCCCACATAGCTTTAGTATTGATGCAATGGTGAGATATTTCTAATTAGCATTCAGGTACTAACAAAACAGTATTTTTCATTTAAATATGATATTACCTGATCATTTGAATTCTACTGTAAATCAAACCATAATTGATCAGCTTGTCTCCATCTTCAAAAGACATGATGTCTGTCCAAATGCCTGATTGAGTTATTGAATAATTTCATCAACTTAACCTTGGTCTCTTGTTTTCTTATCTGATATATCAAATACCCCAATAAAGACTATATCAAATACAATAGGGGTATTATTAAAGGTGAAAATTACCTCTTATAATGAAACTCCAAACTACTTCAAACCTCTCGTAGGCTTTCAGTATAGGAAATATAAGGACAGTTAATGAAAACTTATTTCTTTTATATGCTCTTCTTGTTTTGTATGCTCTACTTGCAAATCATCATCTGTTTAACAGTGTGCACCTAAGGGCTTCTTGTATGGTTTCTGTAACTTTTGAAATCTGACACTGCCAATTTGCTGTCCAAATTAGTTTAACCTTTATTTACAGACTGTCAAACAAATTTTTAGTGGCTCAAGATAGAGAGAATACCCAGTTCGTGTCTTTTGATATCAAGTTTAGCAGGCAAGGCTTCGAGAATGATTGTTGAAACGCGAGGCTTGCCGAGCGATTCAATATGCATTCTCGAAGCTGAGCCTGATAGACTTGATCTCAAATGTCGGTCAATATATTTAGTATCAGCTGACCATATTTTCCTATGATATTTTCAAGTACTTTTTTCCATTTTTCCCAGTAACAATAACATTTTTGTCATTTTTCCAGTAGTCCGGTTCATTCATAAAAATGCAATGTCACGTTTACGTGATAAAGCTCACTTGTCCCGAGATTGCATATCTTTATCAGGTCAGTGCATTACAATGCAATATATATAGGGGGTAACTGATAAAAGGGTAGTTGGAGCCACTGAGGGTTAAGAGCCACTGAGGGTTAATCACTAAGCCCCAGTCAGGTGGTATAATGGGGATGACTTATGGATATTTTGGGATGCTCAGTTTAATAAGGGAATGTTGAGAGTATCCCACAGCATATTTTTCCAAAATAAACCCAAATTATCCAATATGTGGGAAGAATTCTTTAAGGACATAAGTGAATTGGAATTAGCCATGGTAAAGAAGCCATACATGTTGAAGTAAATAACACCCAAAGCTCATGCAAATTTGCTTAAAGGCATTTATTCTGAAACAGTAAAACACACCGTGTGTTCATAATTGTTTTATTGCCCCCTGTGGTATACTATCTATAGCAGATCAAAGGCGGTCCCTAATAGGGTGATTAGTAGCTCTTGTTGAATCCCCTGACTGAGGTACATAAGGGGAAAATCAATAATATACACTCCAGTCAAAGATTAGTAAATTATTGATTTTCCCCAGGGAGGCCCCTTAACTGTTGAAGACAGAGGACTTGTCTTCAGTCAGCACTGAGGGCTACATAATATTATGTAATGAAATGATAGTCCTCAATAATCAAGAATAAATGCCTTTAAATGTTATGGGTGGTGTGTGTGCATGTCAGCCCAGGATGGGTTTTACATTGTGGACAAAATAAGAATACCTTGAGAAAGCCACCTACCATGGTTAGGTACCTCTAGCCACAAGCAAACACAGACCCCGATTAAAAGCATTGAAAACTGAGGGGTGTATCCCTTTGCTGTTCTGGTCCATAGTCTTTTGTAGATCTTGAAGCACACTTACAGTTTCCTCTTCGATAAATATGTGGGAATTGGGTTCTTGACCATTTTTGTTGTTTCATTAACCCTTGTCCTGCTGAGCCCGGATATGCCTTATTTCCAAACAATGAAGATCCAGATCAGATGGCTTCTAATGAAGCCATCTGATCAGGATCTACATTGTTTGCCAATCACATTGTGAATTTGTTGCACTAATTTGCATCAAGTAATCTGATTGGTTGATAATCAGTATTGGGTGTGGCATATTTGAATATTCAGCAGGACAAGGGTTAAGTCCTGCATACAAGAATCTGTTGAGATTGCCGAGACTTGTGGAGACCCTATATAGATTCTGTAATCAGAATTTGACAATCATCAAGATATTGTCATGAAAATTAGATATTACCACATTCGTAATCTAATAACAAGTCCATGTAATGAGCGCTACTGTTGTCCGAAGATAAGTTGAAAATGACGTCAGCGAATGTTTTTGTTATTAAGCATTGTCCACTGTTGTCAAAAGGTAACGACGCTTCGATAATAATAATTATAGCAGTATAGTCTGTCTTGACAGCCAGTGATGGGTATGATAATGATAACGGTGCAACCTGTCAAACTTAACCTGTGGTGGTATACTCTTTTACGTCACTGTCTACTTATCCTCTGACAACAGTACCCTGGTGTTAGTTTATATAAATAAAGACAAATTGGGTTTACAAAGATATTGTACATGTACATCTCTATCATTAATGCTGAAAAACATACAAAACAATACAATACAAATAAGTTTATTAGCGAATCGGCAAACTACAGTACTGTTGAGACACAGAGTTTATGGTTTGAATTAGAACAGCTTCAGCGAGGCAGTGCTGAAGAGCACCTATAATCTATGTTTCAAACATAAATAAAGAAAATACCACAAATTCATCAGAAAACATTTCTTGTAAGGACATGAAAGAAAACATTATCTCAAATGGATTATCCTTAGAAAATGATAAGTTTGCATAGCTCCATATAAAGCGCTTTTTTTTTTCATCCAAAAACTATTGACATTTTTCTTGTTTCTGCACAAAAAAACCTATGTTGTGCATATATTCATTAGAAGCGCTTTGGCAAGGCACTTCTAATGGGTACCCGCAACAACATATCTTTTCATGTAGAAATAAGAAAAAAATATTTGTATATCCCCTCTTATCTAGGGCTTTGATGTTAACCCTTGTTCTGCTGAATATTCATATATGCCACACCCACTACAGATTATCAACCAATCAGATTACTTGATGCAAATTATTGCAACAAATTCATAAACTGGATGGCAAACAATGAAGATCCTGATCAGATGGCTTCTTCAGAAGCCATCTGATCTGGATCTTCATTGTTTGAAAGATAAGACATATCCGGGCTCAGCAGGACAAGGGTTAAGTTCTTTCTTTATGATGAGATACCAGGGTGGCTCCCTCCAGTTACAATGATGTCAATGTCACAGTACACAGTATGATGAGTAACCAGCTTGGCCACCTGAGTTTCTTTTTCTTCAGTATTTGATTTTACTTCAAGAATGTTTATCGGGTGTGTCACTTTTAGCTTCATTGGTTTGTGTGTGGCATGGATGTCTTCTGACAGTATCATTTCCCTGGCTGTAATTCAGACTTAATCTGCTGGTGTAATTCAGAAGTTTGTCATCTTTGTATCATGCTCACCAGTTGGTCTGATTTCTTCTAAGGGAAGTCTTGTTGTTTTAAGAGTCATGAATACAGGCATTTTGGAGATTTTTTGGATTCATACATGACTGGCATGATTCAGAACTTTGTAAGCTCTGTATCATGATCAACAATTTTGTCCACATTGGCTAGGTATAAGATTGCAAATCAGTAACACGCAGAATGGAAATCTTTCAGATGCTTATTGCAAGTCTCATTTCCGAAAGATATCACTTGCTGCGGGTGTGCATCGGTATGTGTCATGAAATTGCCAGTTTTAAACTTGTGCATATATATACATGCAGAATTGACATTCGAGTTGATACGGGCTTGTCAACAAAGACTTGATTTCGCTGTCATTTGGCATGTCACCTTAGATTACACAAGGTCTGTATTATTCTTGATAGCCCCCGCCCATAGGGGCTTTAAGAAATATATGGGCTGCATGATGCTTCCACGCAGAGCTGAATCCGGCCCGCACACTAGTACTGGTAAACTGCTTAAAGGATCTAAGCCTGTCCAGGAACCGCGATGCGAGGCGGACCGTCCATGCTAATAATAATAAACCCTATTGGTTTCATTGGGCGACAGTGCTTGAGATGTCATTTCATCTCAATGTCGGGTAAAAGTCCCACAAAATTGGAAGCAACGTCTCCAAAATGACCTTTACAGAGTTGACGGGGACGTTAAACCTCAAATCAAACAAACAATTATTCTTGTTTTAGCTTTAAAATTCTGCCCATTGATTTGGTTCCAATGCATACCCCAAATATATGTTTTTGAAGCAAGAGTGTAAAGAAGATATTGAATGCCCTTGTCAAATCCATTTCACTCTGTATAAAATTTGTTATGCTATTTAGAAGGATATTTCATAAATTTGATGTTAAAGTTTTGGAAAACATGTAACACAAAGACACAAAGAATTTCACATTTACGGCAAATGTTTTATTTGGATGACCTTTGTTGTTTGGGGTAAAAACAGCACCCAAATGGCCAGCTGCAATTTCAACAGCAAGTTGGACAACCAGTTTAATATCTTTGAAGTCTTTTGTTGTATTTTAAGTTTGAGAATTCAGTTTTTCCTTTTAAGTTATCCATGTTTTTCGGAAATTTTTCTCACTGACTGGATTAATAAACATATACTCCGTGATCCCTTTATCCTTGTAAGGTCTTAAGAAACCATAGCATTGTCCAGCCTTTGTATATGGTTGACATGATTAACCTTTTATTGTACCAAATGGAATCTTCCTCCTTATATATAGTAGGAGTCCATTACAAAATTTAGGGGTGTCAGGTTGTGTTTTCTTCAAAATTTATTTGGAAATGACAGAACATTCGGCAAACAGTGGAGGCCCTGATCAGCGCATCTGGGCCTGCACTGATTGCCACTGGGTACTCTTTTTGGGGTTTCTGGTACAAAATGGGTTAAGCCCTGACCTAAAACTGATACCCTTTGATCTTCAGTGCAAGATTCAGGTGAAACCACACTGATAAAGTGGTCAGTGGGTTGTGTAATTCCATTTCTTGTTTGTTACTGAGGCTGGTTTTTTCTGTTGTATGTGGTCACTGCAGGTAGCCACCAGAGGTGTTGCAAGATAGATGGGTGTTCTGTCAGCATCTACTAAATGACTGACACAGTCAAACAAATACAATTCAGGTACAGTTGACTCTCATTATCTCAACTCTAATATCTCAGACAATGGCTTTAGCCAAAGTAACTTTTGGGCACTGTTGTTTTAGTTTTGCTATATCTTCATTAGTTTCAGCTACTTTTATCTCAAACTACTGTTACAAAATTTCCAGTTCCTTGGTGTTTGAGATAACGAGAATCAACTTATCTGAAATAAGTTTCTGTATCTGGTAATTGAAAACCAATTGTCCGACCAATAAAGTTAATAAACAAAGGGCAAATTTAAGGTAAACTGCAAATATTGTATGAGTGTTCTTCAAAATTGAAATCATCTATGTCCAAATTCATGACCATTTTCCCAGGCTACATTCAGAGACAGTCGAGGCTGTCAGTGCTTTGATTATAGTGAAGCTTGATAATGCCAATTTCTTTTATAATCTGAAGTATTGTTCCAGATAAATTTGATCTTCTCCAGCCTGATTTGAAGCAAACTGATTTGGTATAGGGTTTCAGTATTTGTTCTCAGATTGGTTTCAAAGTCAGTAGACATAATAACAATATCAGACTAAATGAAATTAATCCATTTTAAGCAGAGTGGTATCTTCTGCTATATATAGCAGGAGTCCTTTTCGAAAAAGTTGGGTTATTTATAGAAATTTATTTAGAAAAATGGCGTAACATATTTGAAAACATTGCAGGTTCAGCTCATATGCCACAGAATGTAGCATCTGATCTGGGCATGCACTGTTCGCCAGTGTCCAGTTTTGGAGCTTCCGGTCTAATATGGGTTAAGTATTTGTGAACGGAAGATCAAAGCATTTGTATTTCAATTACTGGTAAGACGGTGTGTATGTTTCAATGGGTGTTAAAGAAATAATCTTTAAAAGTGCCGAGCTGCTCCCTTTAATGATCAAAGTTTGTTGATTTTGTTTGTTTAAACCCAAATCTGTTTGGGCTCTTTTTCATTGAAGATTTTGTACAAGTATACACATTTAAATTACAGTCAACTTAATACATCCCCATATAAATACCTAATGTTTGATATTAATCGAGAATTAATAAGATTGTAGTTTCAACTCAAAGGTATTTATCACCAGTACGGACTAACTTCAAACTTGATGAAAATTTATAAGATAAATTTTTTAATTATATGTTCCTACCAGTAGTGGGTCTTTTACTTATACTACAGATGCAGTGTTTTAGGTCAAGATCTAGCAATAGCTTAAGTTTTCAATTCACAGTAGTCCAAAGTTTCGTGAAATCCGGCATTAGAGTGTCCCAGCTTCTTGAAACAGTCAATCACATAGTTAAATCTGGCCCCCTCCCATCGGGACTTGGAGAAATAGATTGGGCTGCAAGTTGCTTCCACGCAGAGCTGAAGATGACTGTACATAATGTACTGGTAAACCGCTTAGAAGGTCTATAAGCCTGCCCAGGTAAAGTGGTGCGAGTCGGACCGTTCATGCATATAAACCCTGTTGGTTTCACTGGGCGGCAGGGCTTGAGATGTCTTGTCGGGCAAAAGTTGGAAGCAACATCTCCAGTGTTGACAGGGATGTTAAACCTCAATTTTACACAAAAAACATTGTTTAATCATATTCAGTTGTTGTTTTTCCAAGCTGTTAAGTGATCATACTTATGGGATGGTGGAGCTCTGCACTGGCTGGCAGCAAAATACATACATATATATATACAAAATACATGTACGCTGCTTTTCAAGTATGATGTAATGATGAAGAACAGGGACAGCTGTTAGCTATATTCTTTGGACTCATCTTTTATCAGTCAGGAAATGTGTATACATATAACAGCATTTCCAGATCCCACATGTTGCAAGAAGCTCTTGATGTTGTAGACTTATTTCCTATCACAGTGCCAAAGTATTTTATTATAAAGAGATTTTGCTACCTGAATTATTTATTGTTTATCTTTTTACAAAAAAAAAAAAAATCTTTCAACCCTTGTCCTGCTGAATATTTTAATCTGCCACACCCACCACTGATTATCAACCAATCAGATTTCTTGATGCAAATCATTGCAACAAATTCACAATCTGAATGACAAACAATGTAGATCCTGATCAGATGGCTTCTTCAGAAGCCATCTGATCTGGATCTGCATTGTTTGAAAGATAAGACATATCCGGGCTCAGCAGGACAAGGGTAAGAATCAGAGTATAATTCAAATTTGTCAGGTTTTTTGGGGGTTTGGGATAATGCAAGTTCATTCTGTTGCTATGGTTCCTTAAATTTATGAATAATGTCATTTTTTCTGTTTCTAAATGGCTGTTTGCAAAGGTAGGGGTTGTCATGTTCAGCAAAATAAGGTTCAAAGAGGTCTGGTATTATGATAACATCAAGTCATCTAATGTTCCTAGACAGTCGAATTCCTGCTGTCAGTTTCCAGAAGCCATCTGATCAGGATCTACACTGTTTGCAAAGGTAAGGGTTGTCCTGTTCAGCAAAATAAGGGTGAAAGAGGTCTGGTATAATGATAATATCAAATCATCCAATGTTCCTAGACAGTCGAATTCCTGCTGTCAGTTTCCTGAAGCCATCTGATCAGGATCTACACTGTTTGCAAAGGTAGCTAGGGGTTGTCATGTCATGTTCAGCAAAATAAGGGTAAAAGAGGTCTGGTATAATGATAATATCAAGTCATCTAATGTTCCTAGACAGTCGAATTCCTGCTGTCAGTTTCCTGAAGCCATCTGATCAGGATCTACACTGTTTGCAAAGGTAGCTAGGGGTTGTCATGTCATGTTCAGCAAAATAAGGGTAAAAGAGGTCTGGTATAATGATAACATCAAGTCATCTAATGTTCCTAGACAGTCGAATTCCTGCTGTCAGTTTCCTTGTAAATTCGGTTTTAAAAGAGTAAGACGATCATTCCAGTGTTTGTTTAGAGAAAGTCAGTGTCAACCTTGTTTAGTTTAAACTGTCATTTACCATCCTTCCGATGATATTTCACTTGTAAATTACTAAAGAATTAATCTTAATCTGTCTTGATATACCCGTGTAAACTTTGCTTGTTGTCCATCTATATGTATATAATAAGTTTTACTGACATTCAAAGGAGTTTGAGTTTGATACCAGGTTTGCTTGTTGATTTGGCATTTAACAGCCCAGTCAACACCATTTGCATAATATTGAGCCAGTTAGTTTACCTAACCACACTTTTCCTGGCCAGGCTTATATACATAAATGGTTAAGCGGTACGTTTACTCCGTCTTTTGCCAGAAATTGACAACTGCCCTTCTTGAATCAGCCGAAGGGAATAAGAATGACTGTTAGAAAAGATCAGATGGGCAGCCGACTGAGTTACAGAGGCTGGCCAGATTAGAACTATTCGCCATTTTGAGAGTTTACCATAATTTTGTGGCACACCCAACAAACTTGAGGCAAAAAGAGTTGTCAAAAGAAAGAGTTCAGAATTTTAGGTATTTAGGCTCATACCATAAACCTTAACTTTGTAGTTTCATCCCTGACATTTATTGTAAACACTGTGGAAACCAGCCTTATTTCAGTTCTGTTACAAGAAAAGTTTATGAGCAGGAAAGACACTAAGCAGTCTGCTCAGCTACACAGACTCGCAAGAGTCTCGAAATTTTATGTTTAGAAACTAGAGGTATTGTACTAACCAAGCTGTGAACACAAAGGTGCTGATCAGACTGCGCGTATGCGCAGTCTGATCGGCACCTTTGTGTTTGCAACAGGCTAAAACAGATTTTCTCTTGAATGGGCTTATTTTATGGCATTGTTTCTTACATAATGAAGATAAAACATCTGTAATAACTGTTCAAAGTAGCTCTGAAATAGAGCCAGAACCTATCAATGATGAAGTTATCTTCTCCTTTTGAATTTTAATGCTTTTTCATATAAATGTTCTGAAAAAAAGGGCTAATCCTTTGGAAGCGAGAACTACAGCACAGAACTGAAAACTATGGAGTGTACAAGATTTTTCTGGGTCAGACTAGCTAGTTTGGGCTAATTAGGCCTCATCAGTCACCCTCAAACATTTTTGAAATTCCGCAATGGAACCACTGATCCCAAAGGACTAGGAAATAAAACCCACACTATGATGAAGGGCAGGGAGACACATTCCAGCTGTGGTAAAGTTAAAGTTTCTGATTTTTGACTCCTTCATGCATACAAATGGCATATTGTAAAACAAAAAATGAATGGAGAAGTGAAATGTTGCATTCTCTAGTCAACATTTTAGATTGTGACACAGTCATTTTGGCTGACAAGCCATGTGTTATGTTCAAACTGTTTTATAATGATAAGTGTTATAAAAGAGGTTTTCATGTACATAATATTTACAGTAATTATGGTACTTTTCTTGAGGATAAAATTTTAAAATGTTATTCATTGACTTATGACATAAAAGAACCAACCTATAACTTATAAATACTGAAACTTTTACGACAAAGAATGGTCACCGCATCAGTTAAAACTTACCTCCTAGGGATGTGGGCACAAACATGTTTTTAAAAATTATTAACCCACAAAATGCCAATCACGACAACTGTCGTCTGCTTTGCTATCTGCTGGTTACTTCAAAAGTAATTGTTTGCAAACAGTGTGGACCCAGATCAGACTGGGAGCAGTCTGATCTGGGCCCACACTGTTTGCCTGTATGCAAATTATTTTTAAAACGTTTTCAAAAATATTCAGCAGATGACATAAGCAGACGACATTTTTAGATGTAGTTTTTCTCTGTGTCTTAAGGGTTAATGAGGTGTTTGGGTGTTGCAGTTAAACCTGTCCAGATTGTCTCCAGATTTCTTGTTTTATGAGGACAGATTCATATTTCATGATTTCTTGCTTTCGTTTAATCATACGTGTTTCTGGTTGTCAAGACAAAAACTTGTAGCTACTTCTCTTTATGAATAATAGGGTAAAACAATGATATTTATAAGTATGATGGCTTTTGGCTGTCTTGAACATGACAATTTTCACTTCGCTTGGTAAAGGTGTGGATTTGTTTGTTTGAGGTTTAACGTCCCCGCCAACACTGTATAGGTCAAATTTGGAGACTTTGCTTCCATTTTTGTGGGACTTTTACCCGACATTGAGATGACATCTCAAACCCTGTCGCCCAGTGAAACCAATAGGGTTTATAAGCATGGGCGGTATGACTCGCACCACTTTGCCTGGGCAGGCTTAGATCCTCTAAGTGGTTTACCAGTGCTTGTGTGCGGCCGGTTTCAGCTCTGCATGGAAGCATCATCAGCCCATCTGTTTCTTCAAGCCCTGATGGGCGGGGGCTGTGTAAAGGTTTGGAAAAAGTGGGGAAAAAGTGCAAAATTTAATTGAACTGCAGCATTTTTTGTTTTCTGTGTTTAAATATTTATTCGAAACTTTATAATTTAACAGAAAACTAATTTGCACAGGATTAACTGAAGATGAATTGTTGGTTAAAGAATTTGATATTGTTAAACCATTTTGTACCGGAAACCCCCAGAATGGGTACCCTGGTAAACAGTGCAGGCCCAGATCAGGTGTCGTAGAACATGGCATCTGATCAGGGCCTACACTGCTTGCAAAAAGTTCAGCCTTTTTCCAAAATAATAAATTTTGAAGAAAACACAACCTGACAGACCTAAATTTTGAAATGGACATGTACTTTATATAGGGTGGAAGATCCCATCTGGTACAAAAAGGGACCCCACCTGAGACTCTCCCACAAATGTAACCAATAAGTAAATACGATTGTGCAGGATATTGTCTTGTGCCAAAAAATAAATATTTCTAATAACAGACTTAACCGTTATCTTGCTGTTCACGACAACCCCTATATTTGCAAACAGTGTAGACCCAGATCAGATGGCTTCTAAAGAAGCCATCTGATCAGGATCTACACTGTTTGGCATTCAGTTTATGAATTTGTAGCAATAAATTACATTAAGTAATTTGATTGGTTGATAGACAGAAATGGGTGTGGCTTAAATGAATATTCAGCAAGATAAGGGTAAAAAAAATGAAACTCAGAAGCACTATGGAAAATGCTTGAGCAGATTATAAGAATTTTACATGGGTGTGATCGGCCCCCAGCCATTGGGGCTTGAAGAAATAGATGGGCTGCATGATGCTTCCACGCAGAGCTGAAACTACTGGTAAACCGCTTAGAAGGTCTAAGCCTTCCAGGCAAAGTGATGCGAGTCGGCCAGTCCAGGTATTTTATCCTATTGGTGGGATTGAGATGTCATTTCATCTCATTGTCGGGTAAAAGTCCCACAAAATTGGAAGCAACGTCTCCAAAATGACCTAAATAGTGTTGACAGGGATGTTAATCATCAAACCAAACAAACAAAAACATGGGTGTGAGGGATGGAAAGGAGAATCAGTCATGAGGGTCACTGTCTGGCATCAGGAGGCTTGCCGAGTGATGCCAGACAGTGATCCCGAGGGATAGATTATTGTTCAATCTATCCCTCACACCCATATTGTATACCTTCAAGGAGCTTATGACACAGATCTGTGTGATGAGCTCTTGATACCTTTTATTTCTGAGAGCAGATTTTTTTTATGCAGCAGTCACTTCGATTGTTGACGTCCGACATATAATTTTAATGGCAATAATGTGGCATTTTTTTATGCCACTGTATGTGCAGTGACAGCAAAGTTGAAGACAGCGTACAGGACATCCTATTCAGCCAGATGCCCTCAAACACAGGAAATGTCTCAATTTTATATTATCCCTGAGTAGGATAACCTGGGTAGGATAAGAATTTCTATCCCAGGGTTTAATCAAGAATTTCCTTAAAACAGCCTCGAAGAAATAAAAAGGCTTGAAAATGCATGTGAATTGTCTGCTACATTAGTTTCCCTGAATATTAAGAAAATAATGCATTGAAATTACTGCCTGTTAGTTGTTATGAAGGCTTGAAGGGTGAAGCTAAATATTAGATTGTAGTGAAATTCAGCTTATTACCAAATACCAACAAAAACCTAAAAAGAAAAAAGCCCTCAATGCCAAACTGCTGCCAGCAGTCTAAAATTGAACTGAACAGAGTAGGAGCCGGTAGGTATCCTTGCTTAACTCCATTTGTCTCTACAAAAGGCTGCAGGGCTGTAGTTAAGCAGTTTTCTGCATGCTTGGCGATGAAAATTAAATTTTATTTCCACCGGCTGTATTTGTTGTTGAACCTACAGCAAATATTTGACATAAGCTTTACAATTCGCACAAAGGTGTTGCAGTCTTCTGAAAGCACACTTAACAATGATCACGGTCGATTGAAAGCACTGAATTTCAAATAAACTGAATTATTGGATAATTTTCCGTAATTTTCAATTATTGCTCACGTAGCTGTTTGACTTTTAACAGTAAATAGTTATCAACAACAACATTGAACCGTGCCCAAAGGCAGCCAACATAGAGTAAAAAATATTAAAAATTCGGACACCTTGAGGACTTGCTATAATTATCCTAAAATTCTAACAAATTTGTTTGAAGATCCAGCAAAGAATTCAAAAGGTGCAGACAAAGGCAAACGGTGAAGACTCTGATCAGACAGCTCCTAAAGGAGCCGTCTGATCTGGGTCTGCACTGTTTGTTTATCGGCCTAACTGTCCCAATACTTTAAGATCGTTACGGAAATTAGATGCAAACATGAAATTGAATTGCCCTGTGATAGCTGAATTTGCTGTTGGGTCTGGCTCAATGTTAGCTCTTATCATGGTGTTCACGACAACCCCTATCTTTGGAAACAGTGCAGATCCAGATCAGATGGCTTCTGAAGAAGCCATCTGATCAGGATGTACACTGTTTGACATTAAGTTTATGGCTTTGTAAGAATAAATTGAATCAAGTAATCTGATTGGTTCAAAGTCAGAAATGGGTGTGGTTAAACTGAATATTCAGCAAGAGAAGGGTTAGGGAAATAATAAGGATTTCATCAATATTTAATTCTGCTGTGTATAAAGATGCCAGGATGCAGTTGATTTGTCATGTCGTGGCCAATTGTTCACAATTATATACTTATTAGCAGCTGAAATGTTAACTTTTCTACATCACGATAACAAGTCCGTGAAACAAAGACCCCTCTAAACCCCAATTTATATAGGGGAAAGTGGGGTGTAAGGGGGTAAACATTATTTTCCTTATTTCTGCTCCAAGAAATAGGTTGTGGGTACTCCTCAGAACCGCCTCAATGAGCACCCAAAACCTATGTTTGGAGAATAAATAAGAAAAATAGCACAAATTTTCATTAGAAAAATTACCTTTTTTGGAGGTTTGAAAAAAGCACTATATCACACGGATGTGTTATCGTAATGAGTACGTACTTTAACTATTAGAGAGTTTACAGAAAAAACTGGGTAGCTTTTGCAAAAACTACTCACATTTTTGCAGCAAAAATATTTTTTTTTTCAGCATAATGGATGGTTGAAGCTGTAATGTAAGACTTAAATGTTGGTTTTGAAAGTATCAAAACCCGGCACCCCTTCCCCTACTCCCCTCTCCCTCATACACGCTCACACACAGGTCATTAGAAGCTCTGACTTAGATTTTCAGCAGTTTTCATTTATCTCTTCTTCTTTTTATCTCTTCTTCTTTTATGCTCTGGTCTGATCATTGTCAGTCATGGTACACTTTGAACCAGTCTGCTTGGAGAACCTAGAAGTTAGCCCCCGCCCATTGGGGCTTGAAGAAATAGATGGGTTGCATCATGCTTCCACGCAGAGCTGAAACCAGGTAAACTACTTCGAGGTCCTAAGCATGCCCAGGAAAATTGATTAGAGTTGGACCGTCCATGCATATAAACCCTATGAGTTTAATTGGGCGGCAGGGCTTGAGATGTCATTTCATCTGAATGTCGGGTAAAAGTCCCACAAAATTGGAAGCAATGACTCCAAAGTGACCTATACAGTGTTGACGGGGACGTTAAACCTCAAATCAAACAAACAAACAGTATAACTCTGCTGTATGCTGCATTTTAATACTGGCCTGGCTAGTATTTAGGCCAGATCTGGTGACAACCGGCTGTCACCACTTTTAGGTCTAGTGACACCAGACTGTCCCCAGACTTAAGGTCTAGTGACAGCCAGCTGTCACTAGACCTGAAAGTCTGATGACAGCAGGCTGTCAGCAGACACTTCCTAGTATTAAAATGAACTGGCAATGTGTCAGTTATTATGACTGGTCTTGCCGAGTCTATACTTACTTTTGAAAACAGAATCAGATGAAATTCATCTCTATTCATGAAATATGGAATAGAAATGCTTCAAATATTCAGTAGCAATACTGCCAATGCATCTGCATTCTTCATTAAAATTGGTCTTGATTTATGTCTATGCAAATACTGGTTGAGGCATGACTACTACTTGGGACTACCATGCCTAGTTATAGCCCCGCTTTGAAAAAGTGGGGCTATATTGGATTTGCCATGTCCTTCTGTCATTCCGTGATTCCGTTAATTTGTGTTGGCTCCATAACTTTGTATCTGCTTAACATATTTTCATGAAACTTCACACAAATGTTAAACACCATAAGACAATGTGCAGAGCGAAGGAATTATAACTGTGGATTGCCTACTTTTGGAGTTATTGCCCTTTGAACATTTTCCGTAATTCCGTAATTCCGTAATTCCGTAATTCCGTGATTCCGTTAATTTGTGTTGGCTCCATAACTTTGTATCTGCTTAACATATTTTCATGAAACTTCACACAAATGTTAAACACCATAAGACAATGTGCAGAGCGAAGGAATTATAACTGTGGATTGCCTACTTTTGGAGTTATTGCCCTTTGAAAAATGGCAATTTTAATTGTGTCCGCTTCATAACTCGAAAACCGTTTGAGATATTTTTAGGAAACTTCACACAAATGTTAAGCACTATGAGACGATGTGCAGAGCACAGGAACCATAACTCTGCATTGCTTATTTTTGGAGTTATTGCCCTTTGAACATTGAAAAATGACAATTTTAACAGTGTCCGCTTCATAACTCGAAAACCGTTTGAGATAATTTCATGAAACTTCACACAAATGTTAAGCACTATGAGACAATGTGCAGAGCGCAAGAACCATAACTCTGGTTTTTCAATTATAACTGTGGATTGCCTACTTTTGGAGTTATTGCCCTTTGAACATTGAAAAATGGCAATTTTAATTGTGTCCGCTTCATAACTCGAAAACCGTTTGAGATATTTTTAGGAAACTTCACACAAATGTTAAGCACTATGAGACGATGTGCAGAGCGCAGGAACCATAACTCTGCATTGCTTATTTTTGGAGTTATTGCCCTTTGAACATTGAAAAATGGCAATTTTAACAGTGTCCGCTTCATAACTCGAAAACCGTTTGAGATAATTTCATGAAACTTCACACAAATGTTAAGCACTATGAGACAATGTGCAGAGCGCAAGAACCATTACTCTGGTTTTCGTATTTTCTGTGTGTCTGTCTGTGTGTCTGTCTGTGTCTGTTAACAATTTTCGTGTCCGCTCCATAACTTTAAAACCCATTCACATATTTTCATGAAACTTCACACAAACATTAAACACCATGAGATGGTGTGCAGAGTGCAGGAACCATAACTCTGGATTGCCTAATTTTTGAGTTATTTCCCTTTGAATATTGAAAAATATCAATTTTAGCCGTCTTTGCTCGATAACTCAAAAACCGTTTGAGATAATTTTATGAAACTTCACACAAATGTAAAGCACCATATTACGTGTGCAGAGCGCAGGAACCCAAACTCTGGATTGTCTACTTTTTCAGTTATAGGCTTTTGAATATTAAAAAATGGCAATTTTAACTATGTCCGCTCCATAACCGTTTCTGATATTTTCATGAAACTTCAAATAAATGAAAAGCACCTTGAGATGATGTGCAGAGTGCAGGAACCATAACTCTGGTTTGCCTACTTTAGGAGTTATTGCCCTTTGAACATTTAAAAAGGCAATTTTGACTGTGTCGGCTCCATAACTCACAAACCATTTGAGATATTTTCATGACACTTCACACAAGTGTAAAGCACCATGAGACAATGTGCAGAGCGCAGGAACCCTGACTCTGATTTGCCTACTTTAGGAGTTATTACCCTTTGAACATTGAAAAATGGAAGATGAAATTTAGTATAAACATGGACATTCTCGTAATGTATCATGCTCATTGAAATGAGGGACAAGGGCTCACAACTCTTAGAGTTTTTCCAGATAATGTAAAATTTTCAACAGTTATTTCTTGTTCATAACTGTTTTCTCTGCAGCTTAAATAACTTTCTTCTCTGACAGCGCTGAAGCGGGGCTATAGTCAGATCCTCTGACAGCTCTAGTCTAAGGATCGGAAGCAGACAGCAGGAGCTCCTGCAGAAGGAGCAGTCTTATCAGGGTCTACACCATTTGCTAGTTGACTGATATCAGCGCAGCTTGCTCATATAAGGGACTTACTTGTTCAAATATTCGGATATATTACTGATAGTGGTAAGGTGTCTGTCCCGCTTTTGTGGATAATTAAAGTATATTAGGCAGTCTTCCATTGTCAGATATTCAAAGTAACTAATGATTTCCGACAACACCTTGATTTTTATGTTGATTTTCACTTTGAAGGTTCAACACATGGCATGGTTGGTGAAAAAAATGACAATAGATCAAAGGGAAAATGGATTTAATTAATCTTAAGTTTGTTTCATGTAATTATGAGTATGCATACTAAGCAGTCATTTTATGATAGGACAAATCCGTAACAGGAGTTATGTTCTATACTGTGATTAATGGCATCGGGCGCACTGTCAACTGCGGAAGACACAATGTCTGAACTTCTGTTTGCAAAATCATCATCACCCTTCCTGCATTCAAATTTATTGAAATTTAGCTGGAAATAGAAGCAATTGTAATTCTGATGGCAAGTTGAAGAAATCAAAGTAGGGAGAGTACTGGTGGGTGAATTGGCTCTGAGTGTATGTTTGAATATTCAGTTTAGCCGCACCCATTTCTGACTTTGAACCAATCAGATTACTTTATGTAATTTATTCTTACAAATCCATAAACTTCATGTCAAACAGTGAAGATCCTGATCAGATGGCTTCTTCAGAAGCCATCTGATCTGGCTCTTCACTGTTTCCAAAGATCGGGTTTGTCGTGAACAGCATGATAATTTAAGAGTTAAAGAAATTCCGTGTTTTTAGCAAATATTGTAGATCTTGATCAGAGACACCATGTTATGTGGCCTCTGATCTGGGTCTACACTGTTTGCCAAGCCCAACCTATGATACCAAGATAACCCTCTTACACAACACTCTGACCTCACTGCGGCTATATCCTATAAAAAAGTTATTCCTACAAGTCAGTGATGGTCATGTGGACTTGAGCACTGAAGAGCTTTTCTGCTTAGTAACTTTGGGTTGATTGACAATCAACCCAAAAATAGCTTGTTATTTGTTCCACTCTGAGGTCAGAGGTTTGCGTACATGTAAGAGAGTAAACTGTGTTGGCAAACAGTGCAGGCCCAGATCAGACACAGATGCTGCAGAATGCGGCGTCTGATCAGGGCCTGCACTATTTGCTATCAGAATTTTCCATCAAAAATTGAATAGGCCTGACACCCCTTATATGACAAATGGAATTATCCAACATATAGCAATGGAAGAGTCCACTAGCATACAATGGGCTAATGGTCTACAGTCAGACAAACATTGTCTACTGTATTACAGAAGGGGTACAGACAGTTGTCCCTCTAGACATTCCCCAGATCAAGAATAAAAGCAGAATATTGTGATGATTTTGCTGTCAGTCTGTTATTCTCCAAAATTCTCCCTGGAGAAGATTGTTTCAGATTGGGATTTGTGGCATTACTATCATTTCATCCAATTTCATTCCTGTCTCCTGAGAAAAAGACAGAAAATTATGGCTATATAAAATGTAAAGTATGTTATTATCTAATTGCTGGCTGACTACTTACGTGTCTACATCATGCAATGAACATCAGTCCTATTTTTCAGAGCTTGAGACTTATTTTTTGCAGAATTTTATACATTTCGTATTCAGCCACAGGGCAGGGACAGACAAACCCATAGGGGGTATTAGGGACAGGCAACACCCTGGGGTCAAGGTTATAGAACTTTTTTCATGTTACCGGTATGAGCTTTTTAATGTGTATAGAATTTAACCCTTGTCCAGCTGAATATTTAAATATGTCACACCTACTACTGATTATCAGCCAATCAGATTACTTGATGCAAATTATTGCTACAAATTCATAAACTGGATGGGAAACAATGAAGATCCTGATCAGATGGCTTCTTCAGAAGCCATCTGATCTGGATCTACATTGTTTGAAAGATAAGGCATATCCGGGCTCAGCAGGACAAGGGTTAAGATGCCTTTTCCCTCCCAGATCAACAGATTTTGATTTTTCCTTCTCAAGTGAGTTGAGCATGAAAAAAACTTCGAAAAAATGTTATTTCATGTATTCAACCAGACAATTTTTCTTGTCAGATATTCTACTGAACACAGCAAGTCCTGACTTTGCAAACAGTGTAGATCCAGACCATAGACAAACAGTGTAGATCCTGATCAGATGCCTTCTTCAGAAGCCATCTGATCTGGATCTACATTGTTTGCAAAGGTAGGGTTTGTCGTGGATTCATAATGCTTTGTCAGAAGAGATGAACCCCTGAGGTAAACTTTGTAAATTGGCATGTTTTTCCTTGATGCTTCTTTTATTTCTATCTACAATGCAAATTTTTGAGCTATCTGCCCCATTTACCAGGGTTTTTGGTTTGATTCTGGGCTTCACCAGACTTCAGGACAGGTCTTTAAACTGAAGTCCCTTCACCCCCTGCCCAAATAGATTGGGCTGCATGATGCTTCTGTGCAGAGCTGAAGCCAACCAAACTGGAGTACTTATAAACCACATAGAATGTATATGTCTGCCCAGGAAAAGTGGTGCAACTTGGACTCCTTAAGCCCTAGGGGTTTCTTTGGGCGGTAGGGTTTGGGATTTGAGATGTCATTTTGTCTATAGATTGGGTAAAAAGTCCCACAAACTCTGGAACAACTTCTAGGGAATGACCTATATAGTGTTGATGGGGATGTAAAACCTCAATAGAAACAAACCAAGGTGACCACTCCATATGACCTTAGTTGTTGGTAAGACATAAAACTCAAGCATCCATACAGTAAAATTCCTATATTAAGACCACCTTTGGGACTGTTCAAAAGTGGTCTTAAAGACCACTTTTGAACAGTCCCAAAGGTGGTCCCTGACCTGAGGACATTGTATGCAGAAAATACAAAGAAAAATTAAGTGTACCCTTCAAAATAAGCTTTTTATAGCAGAATAAGTCTGAATTTTAGGTGGTCTTAATAGCGGAATTTCACTGTATGAACATAAATATTTTTTCTTGGATGAATAGAACAAAGTTATTTTTGATATTGCCACAGTTTTGACGAAAATTGACAAAGAATGTGATAGCTATTTTCCACCATCAATGACTAACTATTTCATTGCTATGGAAAATGATACACTTATTGAGACGTTAGTTTGATTATTGGCTATTTTTGCCTCATTGAAAAAAGATTGCCTTTATTCACTTGCCCGAATGGCGTTTATTGGAAAAATATTTCTCCGAGAAGAAAAACACTAGATTGCATGTTATTGATGTCTTGAGGGCGAGATTTGTGTAGAAGCCTTACTTTGTAGGATATTTAACAAATCCAAAGAAAAATATTGTCAAGAATATGTGTTGAATGTTCTCGAGGACGTATTATCTGTAGCGATGGTGAAATGTTGCCTTTAACGGGTCTATTGTTAAACTTGTATCGCTGATGAGATGCGAGTTTAGATTGACAAAGATAACCTCGTTTATTCCGCCTCTGAAGTCAAGACTTTTGTGTAGATATTGGCGTATTGAATATTATTTAGAGACTTAGAACTCTCAAATGGACTCTCCAAGTGTGATGGACATTTACTGGATTTATATAGGGAGTACTGAATATTTGGGGTAAAAACTGGAAACCAGGTATGCATCTTGTTTGTCTTTTACTGAATGGTAAAAACTAGGGTAAAAACTGGAGCCAGTTGTCATTGACTGTTTTACCCTAGAAATTTGGACACTTTAATGAGCCTTATAGATCACATATTTTGGTTTCTCAAAGATAGATAGTATAGACCCTGATCAGACTGCTCCAAGTCTGATCTGGTTCTATGCTGTTTGCTCAGGCTATTTTGTAAGATGATTCAGTGTCCTAATATGGTGCGTATATACCATAAACAGAATCAGAATCGTTACTGGTGATAGGTCTCTGAGCATCTTCTGAAATTGTCTCAGATAGTCTGTTATATTTTAGAAAATATATTGTTTTGTTTGATTTGAGGTTTAACACCCCAATCAACACTATAAAGGTCATTTTGGAGTCGTGGCTTCCAATTTTTACCCGAAATTGAGATGAAATGACATCTCAAGGCCTGCCGCCCAATGAAACCAATAGGGTTTATAAGCATGGACTTGCACCGCTTTGCCCGGGCAGGCTTAGTTCCTCTAAGCAGTTTACCAGTACTCGTGTGCAGGTCGGTTTCAGCTCTGCGTGAAAGCATCATGCAGCCCATCTATTTCTTCAAGCCCTATGGCCGAGAAAATATATTGTAAAAACAATATAAAGTGCCAGTCACCCAGTTCTTTTTCAGTAATTTTATTTTGTTTGTTTGTTTGTATTGGAGTTTGAACGGCTCGGTCAACACTCTTTTAGGTCATTTTTGAGCTTGTCAGTTTACTTATCCACACTTTTCCTGGGCTTTTAAGTAAGCGGTTAACCAGTACAGTGCACAGTCTTTCACCAGAAACTGACAACTGCCCTTCTTGAATCAGCGGAAGGGAGAGAATGACTGTTGAATAGATTTCGTGATCAATCTCCACGAAAGAATGTTGCCGAACCGGGCAGGTATCAAACCCGCGTCCTCCTGATCACCAGTCAGACGTGCATCCGACTGAGCTACCGAGGCCGGCTGATCTGCACAGACTCGCGCAGATCAGTTTAACCCATTCAGTACCGGAAACCCGTAAAGGGGTACCTTGGCATATATATATATATATATATAAAAAAAAAAAAAAAGCGGTTTACCAGTACTCAAGTGCACTCAGTTACAGCGCTGGGTGGAAGCACCATCATCCCAATCTATTTCTCCAAGCCCCGATGGGCGGGGACTCGTTGACTTGACCTGTTAACAGTTGGATACAAATGTGTAATAAAGCCACTATCATTACACCATCCCCTTGCTTTGTTGTCATGAGTTACATTGGTTTTATCCATAAAGGGTTCTTTTGCCATATGCCAAAACAATCATGCTTAGCTGCTCATCAGGGCCAGCATTTTGCCTATGCATAATTTACAAAGCATATTCTTGTACAGTTAAGGCCCTGGCAAGACTGTGCATTTGCACAGTCTTGCCAGGGCCTTGACTTTTTGTATACATGATAAGGGGCCTTTGTGCTCAACACAGCTCTCTTGATCAAAACACAGTAGGATATAGCCTTGCGGCTGCTGGGACGTTGAGGACAACAGATAATTTAGCCGAAATTGGACAATTTTTACACAAACGATAATGGATCTTAGAGGCATACACAATGATGTCCATCATCCACTGAATGGTAATTAAACTAAAGTGGGCCACTTCGTCATGCTGGGCAATGACTTAAGATTTTTTTTTAACCCTTTAAGTCCTATAGACCCTTAATTTAATGCAAACAGTGTACATCCAGATGAGACGGCTCATAACGAGCCGTCTCATCAGGATCAACACTATTTGCAATCCTGGAATTGATGTTGACTAAACACCCCTTCACAAGAATGGACAAGTCCAAAGTCAAAAATGGAAGAACCCATTACAGAATCTTGGGGCTGAAAGGGTTGGGGGGTAATAATAGTTTTTTCAAGGGTTGATAATAGGTAGGTATTTCAATGGTTGTAACTCATAATTACTTTATGACCTCAGTCCTCCAGTGGTCAAGAAGTTCATTCCCTTTGTCGTAGAAATTATGTTCGTCCTCAAGTATTTATGTGAGCATGCCTATGCAAGACAGTTTGGGTAAGATGAAGATTAGAGAAGAAGCAGTTTATCATGTTAACAAGCCTCTATTATGAACCCCATCGCCCTCGCCCATTGGGCTGCATGGTGCTTCCACGCAGAGCTGAAACTGACCGCACACCACTTAGAAGGTCTAAGTCTGCCCAGGCAAAGTGTTGCGAGTCTGACCGCCCAATGAAACCAACAGGGTTTATATGCATTGGGCGGTTTGACTCGGGATTGAAATGTCATTTCATCTCATTGTCGGGTAAAGATCCCACAAAATTGGAAGCAACATCTCCAAAATGACCTAAATAGTGTTAAACCTCAATTCAAACAAACAAACAAACAAAAAAAAAAAACCTGGGTCGGGCATTTGTACACTGACAATGCTGGCCCAAAAATGAGAGCTTGCTCTATTTAAGGAGCGATTCTTTCCATTAAGAGTTGACACCATTTGCCCATGAGCTGAGATTACCGGAATGATCCTAAGTATTGGGACAGATAGGCCTAAGCAAACCGTGTCACACCCAGATCAGACTGCTGCTGTCCTGAAGGAGCAATCTGATCTGGATCTTAACTGTTTTCCATTCCCTCTGCACCTTTTGGACTGACCTATCTGGATGTGATATTAAGAGCATACTACAGCAAGTCCTCAAGGTGGCCAAATGTTTAGGATTCTTTCGGTAGGTACAACAGGAAGGCACAGGAGTTCTCTTCCTTGACCAAAAAAAAAGGAAAATGTCAGGTGTAGGCTAAGGCCAGATTTTATGCAACATAGATACTGTCTGCATGATACGTTTCAACAACAATAAAATTTTAAGGAAAAATTCATCTGTAACTCTTGTAAATTTGAGTCATAATGGAAAATTGCATAGAATTTAAAGGCCCCCCTGGGGATGTAGCCTGCTGCCTGTCGTGTGTCTACTGCTATCTAAATATTAATATCCTGCACATTTTAATGTTTCTGGTCACAAAAGGCATTAGATTACAAACCTCAGGTGTGGATGATTCTTAATAGAGGAAAGATAGGAATCAAAGTGCCAAGAGCCCTGGATTCTCGTTCTGCACATATGACTCGTGTCATAAGAAAAAATGTTTTTTTTTTTTGGCATTTACGAACAACAAAGGGGCAGATCAGCCTGCGCATATGCGCAGGCTGATCAGTACCTTTGTGTTCGTACTTTGGATCTATACCTGTTAGTTTCTATATCTAAAATTTCAGGCACAATATCTGAAGTTTCTTTATCTAAAATTTCAGGCACAATACCTCTAGTTTTTATATCTAAAATTTCAGACTCAGTTCATGTAGTTTCTATGTCTAAAATTTCAGGCACAATATCTGTAGTTTCTTTATCTAAAATTTCAGGCACAATATCTGTAGTTTCTTTATCTAAAATTTGAGGCACAATATCTGCAGTTTCTTTATCTAAAATTTCAGGCACAACACCTGTAAGACAAATTATGCTGTAGAATTGTCCATTTTAACTTGAATTTTGGAAACTCACTGACTTTTTAACTGCATCATGACTTTTAACTGTATAAGCAACAAGTAAAACTATGGAGCAGATGACAATGTAACTTTTTCTTATTTTCAGTTAATATAAGACTTGACATTTCTTGTTAATTGTCTGTTCAGGAGATGTTTCACCTCTAATGTTAAGCCCATTATGATAACACACCCGTGTGACATAGTGCATTCTTTCATTTCTCCAAATTGGTTACTTTTCCGAAGAAAATTTGTGATATTTTTATTATTTCTGCTCCAAGACATGGGTTGTGGGTGCTCTTTAGAAACGACCGGTGGTTCTAAGGAGTAACCACAACCAATGTCTTGGAGTACAAATAGGAAAAATAATGTATATCCATGTAAACCCCAGTTTTCTCAGTATAAAGAGTGGTTGAGAGGGGTATTCATTGCACTTGTTAACAGGATGTAATTTTCTCCCAAAAAGAAGAAAAAATCAAGAAAAACATCACTACAATGTACTTTGAAAATGTTCTCTAGTAATAATTGTGATTGTTTTTTTTTAACAGTAAAGATATTGCATTTATTTAAAGCATAAGTGGTAAATTTCGTGATGATTTTAATAATTGGTAAATTTTATGATAAGTCAAATGGTTTTCTGAAGAAAAAAAATCACCTGAAAATTACATCTTTAGTAAAGTTCAAATTTTATCCAACCCCAAGCAATCTAGTGGGTACTCACAACTTGTTGACAGATGTCAAAATTACATGCATAAAGTGATTTTATTGCTGCTGAAAAGAGAATCATGTTACAATTTCATGACATTATGTCGAAAGTAAATTACTCATGAAACTACTGAAATTATGGAAAACCAATTTTATCGTGTTTTTAATGCCATAAAAAGAAACAAGATGCAGACAGTTATTTTTGATGCGAATAAAAAACATAAATCTTATCAAATACCATATGAATTTGGACAGATAGGCCTGAGCAAACAGTGTAAACCCAGATGAGATGCCGCATTCTGCGGCATCTCAGCTGGGTCTACAGTGTTGGCCACTCATCCAGCTATTTTTAGACACAACATATGGTGGTAAATTGTACACGTTCATGTTGTAGAACAAGTATGGTAAGGAGTTGAGGGGGGTCTGAATAGGGTAACTATGGTAGACCGTAATTTGTAACTTCATAAGTGTGCCGTATAGACATAATTTGTAGCTTCTTTGGGTGCATTCGTAATTTTATTATTTTTGAAAGTGTGCTGTGAGTGCAGATGAGTGTATCTGGTACTGAGGTATTGAAGTGTAACAGCCTACTCAACATGATTTAGGGCATGCCGAGCCAGTCCGTTTGCAATGTGCCAGCCTTGGTAGGTCTGAGTTAGGGCCTGTTAGCTTTATTAATTGTCAGGTCAGTTCAACCGAGCATGAAAGTTATGATGCTCATAATGTGTTAGATACTGACATGACCGTGTTGACTAATTCATGTTTCAGTCAGCAAAATTGGTATTTTTCCTGCTTATAAACATTAAATTGTCAACTGTTGTTAATCCCCACACAAGAGCTCATTACACAAGCTCCTTGCCCCAACACAGTCACTCAATCAGTCAGTCAGCAAAAATGGTATTTGTCCTTCTCCTAAATATTAAAAGGCCTTTAATGACCCACAAAAGTTGACATGTTGTTAAACCCTAACCAAGAGCTCATCACACAACACAATCAATCAATCAATGGTATTTGTTCTGCTCATAAATATTAAAATGCCAACAATTGAACGCTCAGTACTTCTAGCCACAGACTCTACTGAGCAGGAAAATGAGTCAGCACAGATATAAAACTGAAAATGTCATTCAGTAACCTTGGCTCTCTTGAGCTTGTGGCACATAGTGTCAGCTGACTTGAGCTCCGGCCATTTTGTGGGAAAGTATACGGTCCTTTCCTTTTGGTTTTCTGCTAGTAATGTTTCCATTAGGATCTATAGTTATAATTAATGTTCGTGTTTCTTTCCTTTTGGTGTCTCCGATGGGAGGTGTGGGTAATAATTGTATCACCTTCACTTTTATTTTATCAGCCCCCGCCCATCGGGGCTTGAAGAAATATATGGGCTGCATGATGCTTCCACGCAGAGCTGAAACCGACCCGCACACGAGTACTGGTAAACAGCTTAGAGGATCTAAGCCTGCCCAGGCAAAGTGGTGCGAGTCTGTCCGTCCATGCTTATAAACCCTATTGGTTTCATTTGGGGGCATGGCTTGAGATGTAATTTTATCTCAATGTCGGGTAAAAGTCCCACAAAATTGGAAGCAGTGTCTCCAAAATGACCTTTACAGTGTTGTCAGGGACGTTAAACCTCAAATCAAACAAACAAACTTGGCTCTACATAGTATCAGCTGGCCTGATCTTTGGCCATTTTGTGGGAAAGCATCTGTCCTTTTGGCTTTCTGCTAGTGATGTTTCCATTAGGGTCTAGTTAATTCATGTTTGTGTTTCTTTCCCTTTGGGGTCTCTGATGGGAGGTGTGGGTAATAATTGTATCACCTTCACTTCTATTTTATAACCAGGGTGCAGAACCTTTAGTTACCTAACCAGACTTTACTAGGGGGCATGGCCGGTGTAGCACATTTCAGTACTGGTCATGAACAGACTCAATAAAACCGAGTCTGCTATTTTCGTTTATTTGGTGTATTCTTTGCTTCCAAAGGATCTAATATTCAGAACTTATTTACATCTTTCTGTAGCGTTTTTAGAGACTGTATCAAAGGCATTTTGTACATAAGCCTTAATTATATAACCCCACCTCCTGTGGCATTTTATGACACACTAACTAGCTTCAGTGGTTTTCCCAGCAGCAAACTAATTAACGACAGGGTGAAAATTAATTAGAGAGGATTCCATGTTTATTCCACAAAAATACCTCGGAAGCTTTTTCTAATCCATGTTTTGCATGTGGACTGTTCAGGAGATATAGTGGAAAAAGAGAGAGTTTTTCATTACGAAAACACAATCATACAAATACATTGTAATCTTTATCGCCGAAAAAATGAAAATTTTAAGATGAAAACTTGTGATATTTTTCTTATTTCTGCTCAAAATATAGATTGTGGGTACTCGTTAGAACCGCCTCACCTAGAACCGCCTCGGTGAGGCGGTTCTAACGAGTACCTACAATCTATATTTTAGAGCAGAAATAAGAAAAATAAGGTTTACCCCTGTAAACCCCAGTTTTACTATATAAAAGTGGGGTTCAAGGGGGTCAAAATTATGTAGGAGTGTTTTCGTGATGGGTAGTGGAGAAAATAACCCTTTTTAGCCCTGCAGAGCTCCCAAACGGAAGCCCTTTACCAATCAGTGAAGACCTGATCCAGATCAGACTTCCTGTAGACCCAGGGTAGAGGGGCTATGGTTGTATTTTTAGCTCACTAGAGCCGAAGGCTCCGAGGGAGCTTATAGTATAGGCATTGGTCCCGCATTGCATTGGTCGTCGTCTGCATCGTCAACATTTTCAAACAACATCTCTGAAACTACTTCTTTCCATTTTTTGCTTCACTCCCTTTTCGCTCATTCTCCTATATCTCCCTTTCTTTTATCTCTATTCCTTTTTTTTCCGGGAGACAGCAGAAGATGACCCTGATACAAGAACAACAACAATAACAGAAAATGGATCCCTGTTGGCTTTTACACCAGAGCAAAGTCCAGCTGTTATATTTTTATAGATGACAGCTAGTTAACATCAAAGAGAATTTCAAAGTAAAAAAAAATAAATATGGCAACCTTTGTATAAAAGGTCATTAGGACCTGTGAAAACTGCAAAGCTCTAAGGAGACTGCGCATTTCTCTATTGAGGTTTTTTGTTTGCATAGGTATTTATAATTAAAGTACATTTCATGTACTATATGACTGTATGTTATTTTTGATTGAGGGATGAAGAGAACAGAAGAGACTAAACGAGAACCTGTTCATATTTTTTCTGAGAATGGGACTCCCTGTCCAATCAGTGGTGACATATTTTCTAATTAACCTTGTAAAGCTTGTCCTCATTTAATTGGCCATCAACAAACAGAAGTCTTTGATAATGTATTGTCAGCATCAAAGGGAACCAATATCCATCCCCACAAACTTCAAAAGAAACTCAATCCGTGACCTAATCAAATTGAGTCAAGATCAAAATGTCACACATTAACCGAATGAAAAAAACACATGTTGAAGTCATACAAATGATCTTGCCCTCTGGTCATCAAATGTGAGTTTCTTTGAAAAAAATCAAATTAACGATCATTGAATGCAGCTCAGGACATGATCTAATTAATAGAGTCACACTTCGGGCAACCTATGAATCACGCCATGGAAAGAACTGTTTTCGCCATTTGCAAACATAAGGTGCAGATCAGACTGCGCTTGCGAGCAGTCTGATCAGCGCCTTCATGTTTGCTGATTGAGATCTCTAAAATTTCAGGACACTTACTGATCTGTGTAGCTCAGGAGAAAGGACTGCTGGGTTTCAGTTTTACACGGTCACTAATCCCAAAGGCAGATTTTTCTTGTAACGGGCCTCACATGTTCTAAGGGCCGTACAAATCCGGGTGGCACAAGCAGGCAATATTGCGTTTCGGGCAGTGTGATGCTGAATGTTTTGATTTTTGCTGAAATTATCGGAAAGTATCAGAGAGTAATAAGACGGTGTCGACAGTGGAGTCAGCCAGCTTCGTCTAGCACCGTTTTATTGATTTCGGAGTAAAATCTGCCGCAGAAGTGACAAATGAGACGAAAACTATAGAGTAAAGCTTCTTGAAGAATGATTGAGAACCTAATCTAAGCCGATCTACAATTGAATCAGCTTACCACAATGACGAAAATTTAATTGTCTCCCATATTTACCTATTTATGGTGTTTTTCTGTAAATAGAAACATACGGATGTAAGCATATTAGCATAGCATATTGAAACTACCGCATTCTATGTAATTATGGTACATGCTCCAATAGGTGCACACACCAATTCTTTTTCAAGATGTATACATTGTATTTGACACCAGTTAAGTGCAAAAGATTGGTGAAAAAAATGCTAAGCTGAAGCTTAAAAGACCTTAAAATGCTAAAAGACCTCACTTACATACAAATTATTACTGTATTTGTTTTGGACAAGGGTTAAATTATTTTCCTCATATGACATTTTTTTCTGTAGAAAATTAGTAACAGTTTCTACAGAAAACATTATATATTGTCATAGTTGGCATGATGATATTTCATGAAATCATATGACGCTGTGAAATCATATGAGCCCCGTTGGGGGGTCTGTGACCGGATAAGACACAAACGGATAAACTAGCAAGAGTCTGAAAATTTTATATATATATAATCTAACCAAGTGGTGCCAATAGGTCCCTGTGCTGATCTAGCGCACCTTTGTTGTTCGCAAATGCCAAAAACAGGTTTTCTCATGATCATATGGAAAATAAATGTTATATGACCATTCTCACCATAGAAAAATATATGTTTATATGATCATTCTTTCCATAGAAAAATATATATTATATGATCATTTTTTCCCATAGAAAAATATATATTATATGAGCATTCTCTTCATATGAAAATATGTGTTATATGAGCATTCTGTCTTTAGAAAATTAATGATAGCTACTGCAGAAGACATTGCATTGTCATGCATGGTTGAGATTGATGACTTTCATGAAGTTGATGTCACATATTACATACAAAAATGTCTATTATATGTTATGATGCTGATCATATAGTAAACATAAGTAAATGATTTTCATTCATCTTCATGCTCTGCTGGGAACTTGGCATAACTAAAGTGTTCTTTATAGTTTTCCAATGGGCACTAAAATCCGATACCTCAGTAGTTAGCAATATTTTGATTGGAAACATGAGAAAATGAGGGCATTAATTGGCCCAGGCTGTGTTGGGGTCTTTCTAATTATTGCCTGATAGCCTAGAGATGAGATTTTAATTGGACATTCTGATAACCTGAGTTCATTCCATTTTCATCCTGCTGGATGTGCAGATTGGTCCCAAATTGAATTCAGCAGAAGGATAGTAACATGGAAAATAAGTTGAAATTCATGGAAAATTCATGGAAGTGTTCATGGAATTAATCAAAGCACTGATTAACACAAAAGGTGAAATCAATACTTTAGAGCAAGATGCTATCTAACGTTTTTTTTTCTTATTTTCCAGATAAAAAGGCTTGTAATTCCCAGCAGACAATTCACATGAAATGTCAAGCCTTATTTTCTCTGAAAACAACAAAAAAATCTAATTTCTTGGAGATAAATGGCTTGATATGTCATATGAGTTGTCTGCCCATTTAATGTCACGCCTTAATTTCTCAGAAAAATAAGAAAGAAAAACACATTAAAACTGCAGCCTGCTAGTCTTGAATGGAGAGTTGACACTGGCGTGTGATCTTCAGTGAGTGTTACAGGCCAGACTATTGTCCTGAACTTGGGACTTGTATTTACACTTTCTGCTTGCATGGTGTCATGGCTGGTAAATTCCACTCGTCCACTCGCCATGGTGAGTAAAAATTTTGGAGGACCAGTGAAAATTTGTCTTTTACCAAAATCTACATTATTTTGGTCATGCATGAGTGAAATTTTGGAAGAATATTCCAGCCCTGTGATATCCTCTGAAAATGATAAGAAAAAAAAACTAGCCTGCGATGTGATTACTTATGTTTTGTTTGATTTGACTGGTTAAACTTCCACATCAACACTCTAGAGGTCATTTTGGAGACGTTGCTTCCAATTTTTTGGGACTTTTACCCGATATTGAGATGAAATGACATCTCAAGCCCTGTCACTCAATGAAACCAATAGGGTTTATATGCATGGATGATCTGACTTGCATCACTTTTTCTAGGCAGGCTAAGAAACTCGGCAGTATTAGAACCTCTAAGCAGTTTACCAGTACTCATGTGTGGTCGGTTTCAGGTCTGCGTGGAAGCTTCATGCAGCCCAATCTATGTGATTACGTTTGACATCTTGAATGTTTTATCCAGCATCACATAATGTGAGGAACCACATGGAAATGTGCTAGACATGTTTGCCAGGTTTCCAAAACAAAGCATTTTCCAATTGTTTATTTTATTTGTCTTAACCAGGATGAATTCTATACCACTGGGATGGTTTTCTATAGCAACTAAACTGCTGTCTTCAAGACATTTTTAAGGTATCTAGATACCACTTCTAAGGGAAGCTACTCTCTCTCCCTCTTTTAAAGGAAAGAATTTGTTCCCTCAGAAAGCAAATTCTGTCTTTTAAGAATAGTTCCATTAATAAATTTCAGACAGAATCCCCAAATGAAACATTGTCAAAGTTTGACAGTGCAGGCCTAGATCGCATCTGATCAGAGCCTTCACTGTTTACAAAAAGTTTTTTTTTTCAGTGAAAATAAGGCTTTGTTGGCATTAAATGTGAATTGATTCTATTTTATGTCAAGCCTTACTTTAGCTGAAAAACAAAATAGATTCCTTCTCCTCTAGGATTTTCTACAGTGCTTGAAGGGCTGAAAAAAGGGGTTTCAGCTTTCACGAAAGATACTGGTGCCTCTGCAGGAAACCCCAAAAAGGGTCAAACTGTCTACAAGCCTAGATCAGATACCATAGAAATGTGGCATGTGATCCTGGCCTTCCCTCATTATCAAAAGTTTCTGCTATTCCCTTATACTCAAACTTGACACCCCTAAATTTCAAAATGGACTCTTCCTGCCATTATTAGGCAGAAGATTTCATTCAGTACAAAATGGTTTGAAGTAGTCCCCCTTTTGAAAAAAATGGCAGCAAAGTCTTCAGGTGTGTTTGTCTGCCTGAATGCTTCTTGGATGTTCATTGATTAAACTATATCTTGTCAGCTTCGTTCTCTCGGCCGCATCTTCGATTTGCTAAAACCCCATCTTCTCAAGATGCTGGAAGACATATTTTAGAAAAAAATGGTGAAGTATTTTCTTTGCCGAATACACCAGTTTATGCCCTCCTGAAGTTCCTTATCGAAAATCATGCAAAAGGCATAAAGTATAAAGATTGGTCCCATTGTTTTATTGTTGTCCAGTGACTGCTTTCATGCTTTGTAGTTCAGACCATTTTGTGGTGGTGGTGGGTAAGTGGCCTTTTCAAAAACATTTTGCTTGAATATAGGCTTGAGATGTCATTTCATCTCATTGTTGGGTAAAAGTCCCACAAATTTGGAAACAACGACTCCAAAATGACCTATTATAGTGTTGACATGGACATTAAACATCAAATCAAACAAACAAACAAAACTGATCGATCAGTGGTCAAGACAAGTTTTGTTTTCTGTTTGTGTTTCTGAAAGTTTAAACGTTTCTCCATTTTGAGTGGCTTAAATCGTCTACGTTTAATATGCAAATACTTATGAAGTTGTCAGTTTATTTGTAGTTTGGGAATTAGTTAATAGTTTTCTCACTTTAATTCTCCATCCATTTTTGGTCTATCATTGATTCCAGTAGCCGTAGTTATCCTATACATGTACAGTGAAATTCATATATTAAGACCACCATTGGGAATGTTCAAAAGTGGTCTTTAAGACCACTTTTGAACAGTCCCAAAGGTGGTCCCTGACCAGAGGAAATTCGAAGAAAGAATAACTGCACTCTTCTAAATAAGCTTTCTAAAACAGAATTAGTCTAATTTCAGGTGGTCTTAATAGCGGAATTTTACTGTATATATAGAGGCATCTTATGAAAGTTGCCATTTCATGTGAAATTTATGAAACGAGCCTTTGGCGAGTTTCATAAATTTCATACGAAATTGCCACTCTGCTCTCTTACTGATTCCTGTCACTGTAATTATCTTATATATAGAGGATGTCATTCGAGTTGCTATTTGACAAAAGAAATTTATGAAACAAGCCTTTGGCGAGTTTCATTAATTTCATATGAAATGACCTCACTGCTGTATCGATTCCAGTCACTGTTATTTTTATCTTATATTTAGAGAGGATGCCACATGATTACAAATGAAATTTATGAAACGAGCCTTTGGCGAGTTCCATAGAAATTTTGTGTCATAATTAATATTATGTTTCTATTAATGCAGGCGTCACACTGTCCCGAAATTGACACCAGATGGAAACACGATAAAGGAAATGTTCTAATTCGGCTCTGATCGTGAAAACATCGGGCCATTCGTGAGGACATCTTAAGCCATCGTATGATCGCCGGTGGATTTTCTGAGGCTCCGGCAGCAACTTCGTGAGCGGCGGCAAAATCTTTGGCATGCCAAAAAATTGCCCGAAGACCTTGCGAAGGTTCATTTTCGTGTTGAATTCGTTTGTCCATCTTGCCATTCGTAAGGCCATCGTGAGGGCATCTTGCCAAATCGTGTCATCTTCGTCTTTTCTTCGTGTGATCATCGGTGCTCGCGGGCATTTTACGCCTCACGAAGATAATACGAGGGAAACAAGAAGTCGTCCGATTGTATTAGGAAGGCAATACTACTACGTGAAACCCTCGCAATGACGTCGTGTAGCCATCGTATTATAGTACGATGACATTGAGATTGGACCACGGTGTCGACGAAGACAGCTGAATTTGAGTACCCCAAGCGATACCCATGTGCCATGGTAACGTAGACATATAAAAGGCCAACCTCAGAGCATCTTCCTCAGTCATTCCTGATGAGCAACTCTGCAGAGCATAGGCTTGTGTAACTCCCAAAGCTTCAGTCATAATTATTCACAATTCCGTTCCTGCTGAATAGCATACTTTGATGATGAGACAACCAGGAAAAAGAAGGCAGCAGCACTGCTTCTTTTGATGCACCTTAGAGAACAAGATGAGCAGATCTTATTTTCCTATAAACCAAGTCTCTCTGAAAATGTGGTCTTCTCTTTGGGTGGCATTTTAAATTGGTTTTAAGTTGAATCAAATTTAAGAGAGTTGAAATGTACTGTGTATTCTCCGATCATCAAATGAATTTCAAACGGTCGGCCGAAGGTTTTATAACATCGGGAGGTCACGTGTCGTCTTCGGGACCTAGTTCGAACGCATCGTACTCTCAATACGACGTCGTGAAGCCGTCGTGTGGCCTTCGTTTGGCCTGCGGGTAAACTTCGTAATTAAAAACCACATCTTCGTGTTGCCTTCGTGTGTGGTTCGGATGCCATCGTGTGACCTTCTGTATGCATGGTACTTGCTTCGGCTAGAGATTGGCTGTTGACCATGTTCGGAGAGATCTTCGCGCGAAATTCAAAATTCCATATTCGTATGGCCACCTGGTGTCATTTTCGGGATAGTGTGACGCCTGCATAAAGGATTTTTGTATATCTATACAGTTTTCCACTCTTTGCTGTTGGAGTGGTCTCCCTTCCAGATAGGAGATTAAAAAAAATAGTTATAAGCCCTATCCCATTAAGAAACAATTTCAGTCATAACCAAAAACCTTAACTTAACCGTTATCCTGTTGAATAGACAAAATAAACACACATTTCTGGATCAACTAATCAATCAGATTAATTGATGTAATTTATTCCAGCAAATTCAGAAACCTTAGCAAACGGTGTAGATCCTGATCAGATGGCTTCTTCAGAAGAAGAAGCCATCTGATCAGGATCTACACTGTTTGCAAAGATTGGGGGTTTTGGTATTCAGCAGGACGGGTTATAAGTATCCCGTTTCATGTTTCATATTATCCTCATCAGAAGCACTTTATTCAGAACCTACACTGTTCAGTTATTTTCTGTAGCACTTTTTTCGAGGCATTCACAGTTTTCATTATTACCTCTTTATAGCACTATTAATGGGGTCCAAAGCAGAACTGTGTTACTTAAACAACCATGTTGTATCCAAACAAAAAGTCTGACTGGTGATCAGGTCGACATGGGTTCGATACCTGCCAGGGTCAGCAATATTCTTTCGTGGAGATTGATCATGAAATCTTTTCTATGGTCATTCTCTCCCTTCCACTGATTCAAGAAGGGCAGTTGTCAGTTTCTGGCGAAAGAATGTGCACTATACTGGTTAACCGCTTAAGGAAAAGTGTGGATAGGTAAACTGACCGGCTCAAAAATGACCTAAATAGTTTTGACTGGGCAGTTGAACTCCACAACAACAACAACCAAAAAAATGTATAGATTATATAGAAAAATGACCATTTATGGTCATTTTTCTATATAATCTATACATTTTTGGGATCCATCTTGAAACTGTGTTATATCCAAACTGTGTTATAATGAACTGTGTTATAACGAGGTTGTGGTGTATTATATTTATGTTGTCACCATATTTTGACGTATTTTTTGCTGAAAATGAACAAATTTTTCTCTAGAAATGATTGATATTATAAAGCACTAACGAAGATAGATGACAGCCAAATTGCAAAGTTTGGGAATCGACTCTGGTATTTGCAAGTCTAATCCAGTTTCTTGCCATATTTTGATGGATAACCCATATTTGTACATCTTTGAACGAGGCTGAAGTTCAGTTCTTATCCATGTTTTGATGAATTGCCTGTGTAAGTATATTTTTGAAGAAGAAGCCACAATGCTTTTGTTTGTTTGTTTGATTTGAGGTTTAACATCCCCGTCAACACTGTTAGGTAATTTTGGAGACGTTGCTTCCAATTTTGTGGGACTTTTACCCGACACTGAGATAAAATGACATCTCAAGCCCTGCCCACCTATAGAGTTTATAAACATGGTTGGATCGACTAGCACCGCTTTGCTTGGGCAGACTTAGATCCTCTAAGCGGTTTACCAGTACTCATGTGCGGTCGCTTTCAGTTCTGCATGCAAGCATCATACAGCCCATCTTTTTCTTCAAGCCCTGATGGGCAGGGGCCAGCCACAATGCTAAAAAAATAAATGGTCTAACTATTATTCAATCATAAAAAGTGACAACAAACAAATACTGAGAGAGAAAAAAATATGTGCAGAACCCTAGCATGTAGAATTGGTGGGTAGAAACAGTTGCAAATTCAGTAATTCAAGATGCCACTAAACAAACTGTCACAGAGAGCAGGGGACAAATGGGGCCAACATCAGAGTGGGTGAAGGGATCCCCTGACCAGATTTGATTTGTCCATGATAAGAGATTATGCACTTGTCCTATGACTATCATGCATATTAAAGCTTCAAACTTTTTGATACTGATTGCCGAAGAGAACATATGTTGTTGGTATTTAACATATGTTGTGGGTATTTGTTAGAATCCGCTCAATATAAATTATGTTTTTTGTGAAGAAATAAAGAAAGAAAATAGCCCCATTCTCCTTTGATTCAAGAAGGCCAGTTGCCAAAGTTTTGGTACACTGTGCTGGTAAACTTAAAGCCTGTGCATAGTGATGTGGAGCGCTTTGGTGCAGTGGTAGCTCATCGGATTTGTGATATAGAGGTTGCAGGTTTTGATCCTCATGCTGACCAAAGTGTTGTGCCCTTGAGCAAGGCACTTCATCCACATTGCTTAAAAAAAAAGAAGAAAAAAAACGAAGTACTGGTTACCACCCAGGAAATCCTGCTTGTAATGCTCAGATGTGAGCGAGTAGCAGTAATAGGAGAGAAAAGAAAAGAAAAATGAAAATTTGGTTTATGTTATCCGACCAGTTCATTCAGATTGATTATGTTGCCTTTCTGCAACAATTTTGTGTCATCTCCCAGAGAAAGGAAAAAAGAGATAGAAGAGACAGTAGAGGTGAAGGGGAGAAAGAGGAAAATGAATGATAGTGTAGAAACAGAAGAAATAACAACCTCCCTCTACCCTTCACTACTGCAAAGACAGCAGGCCTTGCCTAACTGTAGGATGCCCCTGTGATGCATAATATACCACACCATTGCCTCACCCAAGCACTCCAGACCAGTCATTATGACCTAAACATTGTTGACCAGGCTTATTAAACTCCTCAGGACAATATCTTTCTTAAGAAAAAAGATTTATTCGTCTGATCAAATTTATAAATAAATTCACCCATCTTCACAGCCCCAGATAAGATGGGGGTACCCACAAATTTATTTTTCTTATTTCTGCACAAAAACATATGTTGTGGGTGCTCATTAGAGGCGCCTTAATGAGGCGCTTCTAATGAGTACCCACAACAAATGTTTTTGTGCAGACATATTTTGTGGATACTCATTAAAAGTGCCTCAATGATGAGCTTCTAATGAGTACCCACAACAAATGTTTTTGTGCAGAAATAAGAAAAACATCGGTACTCTTCGGATGAAAAAAGCACCTTATCTCCATTATCTGGTGCAATGAACTCCCCATGTACCACAATATGTGGCCTTTGTCAACAAACATACATAACATTCGATATCCTTGTTTTGAAGCACAGCAGCCTTAAATCAACCATATTAAATAATTTTCTATTAATTCATCTCAATTACCGAAATTGAACAAAATCACGCCATTAACACTGTGTTTATTGTCGGTTGTAATGTGCCCTTTGCTTTACCCGAACCTTACGAAATAGTTAGGGAGAAAAATAACACAATACCAAATGAAGCAATTGATTTGATTAAAATCTGAGTTAGGAAGTTGGCTTACGTATTAATTTTGTATAGATATTCAGGTATTCATCTATATTAAGAGCTTCATTAATGATACTTTCTAGGGATGGAAACTTTACTGCAAGCATCCGTATTTCATGGTTCACTAATTTTGGGAAGTATTGTGTCAACGCTAGCTTTCATCCTTGTTTGTTTTTATTTGGTTTGTATTATTTTTATTTTTTTTTCAGAGAAAATAAGGCTTGACAATTCTTTTGAATCATCTCCCTTGAAATGTGAAGCCTGATTTTTTTCCCAAGAAATATGAAAAAAAAAAAAGTCCAGGGTGTCTTCTGCTTTCAATTTTGTAAGACACTTTTAACCCTTATCCTGCTGAATATATTAAACCACACCCATTACCAGCTATCAGCCAATCAGATTACTTGATATATATGATAAAAGTATAGAAGCCATCTGATCTGGATCTACATTGTTTGCATCACGTGAACAAGTCAGTGAAATGAAGACCCCCTAAACCCCACTTTGTATAGAGAAAACTGGGGTTTACGGGGGTAAACATTATTTTTCTTATTTCTTCTCCAAGACATAGGTTGTGGGTACTCGTTAGAACCGCCTCACTGAGGCGGTTCTAACGAGCACTCACAACCTATGTTTTGAACATTTATAACAAAAATATCAAGGATTTCCATCAGAAAAGTAGCTATTTTGGAGATGTGAAAAATGCACTATGTTGCATGGGTGTGTTATCGTAATGCAAACTCTGGTAGGGGTTGTCATGAACAGCAGGTTAAGGGTTAAGATGGGCTAAAATAATACTGAATATTTTATCAAGTTTGTAGAAAACTATTAAATTGTATGAATGAAAAATTAATAATTCAATAAATATATGAATGGACACGGATTCAAAATGAATTTACCATACCTAATCTATGGCTGAATGGTGGGAATTTGGAAGTAATCTGTTTTTGGTTTATCTGGTTAAATTTAAATTTATTGAATTGTGTACAAAGTGAATGAATATGAAATTCTATGAATGAGGCGCCTAACATTATTGCCCCAATATTTCCACAATGTAAAAGCAGGTTAAAAAAGGCACAGTCATCAAGTTTGTTCAAATAGTTTGAGTACCAATGTTATTTCAACAGTATGCAGTTTACTTAGCCCTTCAGGGGCTAATCACAATAGCAGACAACATTTTCAAATTTGGTAGAAAATAAGGCTTGACCGGCCATCGGGTCTTGAAGAAATAGATGGGCTGCATGATGCTTCTACGCAGAGCTGAAATCCGACCGCACAGGAGTACTGGTAAACCGCTTAGAAGATCTAAGGCTGCCCAGGTAAAGTGGTGCAAGTCCATGCTTATAAACCATATTGGTTTCACTGGGCAACAGGGCTTGAGATGTCATATCATCTCAATGTCGGGTAAAAGTCCCACAAAAATGGAAGCAACATCTCCAAAATGACATATACAGTGTTGATGGGGATGTTTAACCTCAAATCAAACAAAACATAAGTAACCACATAGCAGGCTGCATTTTTGTTTTCTTATTTGGGGTGAAGGTCACAAAGGTCAAGATCACAGCGTTCTAAAGGTCAATATCTCATTATAGTGTTGGAAAGCTTTGCTACTCTGTGACAGTGCTTGCTATTTAGTGAAAATGATATTTGAGAGGAACAACACACGGAAACACAATAGCTGAAAAGATAGGGGACAAAATTGATGGTAGTGAAATGTATGACTTACTTGCAAATTATGCAAATCTAAGTGTCAGTATTGCTAATATGCCACTGTGAATTATTCACTTTGTAGCAATACCAAATTCACACCATCTTGCTATTGTCCCCTATGTGTTGGCACCCTAATTAAAAGTATGATGAGGCTAGTGATATGCATCACCATAGAAATATTCTAATAATTACTCCCAGTGTCATATCTTTGACATGAATGACAGGTGACCATAATTGCAAGTTAATTAAAAATTTACCTGTATTCAATATTCTGCATAATTTTTCCCATCAATATTTATATTTCAGTTAATTACTTCAGTTCTATATGTCTAAGGTTTCTGTATTTTATAAACAACTTTTACACGGTGACATCTTGTATTCTTGTTTTGACAAGTTGTTTTTTGACTTGAAACAGATTTTAAAACATTGATTTTGTAATTTTGTTGGGGATTTCCTGAAATGGTAATGATAGATTAATTAATCATAGCGGACCATGCCTGCCCCAGGGCTGCCTGCCACTCTAGGTGTCAAATGTGTTAGTATTATACCTGCCTACGGTCCACAGATCAAAGGACCGTGCGACAGGTGAACGGAAGATACCATCTTATATTATCATGGGATACTGGAGGCATCAAAACATGTTCTCAACTTGTTAATTGAACCGTTTTCATCTATATGTAGTGGGATATGGTTCAATAGAAACCAGTTCACTCCATATGCTCTGGTGTTTTTATCACTTAAATCTTCAAGATTAGATATAAAGGTTGCAACAATATTGCTTCTTTCAGTGTGACTTACTTTTACTCTTAAGTTTAGAGGGGACAAGTTTAAGAAGCTCTTAATTGTCTGATTTATGCTCTAGAAGACTTTAATTATCATTTTCAGCTGTGGAGTTTATACACTTAATGTCATATTGGAAATAAGTAATTTATAGGTGGTAAACTTTTGATGATAACCTATCAGTTTTAGTGGAGTACCTAAAATGGTCAAGAAGTGTCCGTCAAGAATTTTGATGAAAGAATTTAGTAAACTGATAACCTTTACCTAGGCAAGGGTCTTAAAATTAAATTTGAAGTGAGTGCCGAATAACACACAGCAAAAGTTTCTAACACAATAGATGTAAAAGGAATAGAACCTTATGAAGTGCCTAAACGTCAATAATTTGTTTTTTGAGGACTTTTTGTGATTGATTATCAGTATCATTAAATACCGTTGACTTTCAATCATTTACTTCTAGTACAGAAAAAGGATAACAACACTGTGGAAAAAATTACTAATAATGCAAATACTGTATAGAAAATAAAAGTCAGTGTGTATTTTCTCTTTGTTGCTATATCTGTAACTAATGAATGCATAAAAACACTAATTAATACCTGCGCTTTGTGGGGACTCCTTATTAATTAGGCTATCAATTACCACCCAGATCAATGAATGACAATTATTTACTGTATTCCTGGATAATTAGAATATTAACTTTCCACTATTTGGGCAAATATTAGCTAAACATGGTAGTTTTTGCAAGAAACAACGGAAGGTTAAAGTTTCAATACGTAAAATTAGAGTCAACCACAGTATTTAATGATGTGTGATTTACAGCTCAAATATTAACAGTATCGCTTAGGTATCGGAGACAGTTTGGTTGACAAACTTTAGCGGTTCAGTCACGTAATTACTCTGTCAGTACTCAAACAGGTAATAAATAAATTGGATTTTAGTGTCACCGAAGATATGTGATTTTTGATAGTAAAAATGGTTAAATTTTCAAATGATTGGATTATATGGAGTCAGGAAGGTTTCTTGGAGTTACTACTGAAAAAGGTATATATATTTATTATCTTTTAATACATATAACCTCTTTTATGACACTGTGTAGTATTACATGTTTTGATATAACATGTTTAAGATGGGACCACAAATGTGTAGATTTTATAGAGATGTTCTATAGAATCTACAATGCTGATATAACTTGGTTATATTTGGATATAACATACCTGAATAGTTATAACATAGATTTTACTGTGGATGTTTTAACCCATTGCATGTTGTGGATGGACCAGCTGTAATGTTTTTAACCCATTGCATGCGGGAAACCCCCAAAGGGGTACCTTGGCGAACAGTGCAGGCCCACATCAGATACCGCAGAAAGCGGCGTCTGATCAGGCCTGCACTATTTACAGAAATTTCTGTCACAGAATAAAAATGAAAAAATAGGCCTGACACCCCTAATATGACAAATGGACCTGTCCAAGTTCTAGCAATTCACCATAGTTGCATTATTTGCTGGCTCCCAGCTTGCACATTGTCAATAGTGCTCAGGGGGGTCTGTTTCTAAAGGGCTACCTTGGCAAAAAGTGCAGGTCCAGATCAGACGCTGCATCTAATCAGGGCTTGCACTATTTGCTTACAGAATTTCCCATAAAAAATAGAATAAAGACAACAAAATAAGCCTGACATTCCTTAAATGACAAACGAACTTGTCCAACATATAGCAACGGAAGAGTCCCAGTATAAAATGGGTTAATTTTTTGCCAGTTTTTACAAGGTAGACAGCACTGAAAATCAAAGCACTGATAGCACTGGTGTGTCTGGCTCAAAAAATGATCCTGAACATCAGGAAAACATGTCCGTAATAAATAATGGCGTCCAACATGGTGTCAGAAAATGATAAACATTAGGTAAAAATGATAACATCTTTCTTATTTCTGCTTTCAACATAGAATGTGTGTGCTCGTTAGAACCGCCTCAATGAGGCGGTTCTAACGAGTACCCACAATCTATGTTTTTGAGCATAAATCAGGCTGGTAATGCATACCCCCGTAAACCCCACTTTTCTCTGTATAAAGTGGGGTTTAGGGGATCTTCGTTTCAAAGACTTGTTATTGTGATGAGATTTAACCCTTCAATTCCTGTAGACCCTGATCAGACCCCACATTTTGCTTCTTAAATGTTTGCCAATGTCCCAGCAGATGTGCTGAGTTAATGTTCTTTAACCCTTGTCCTGCTGAATATTTAAATATGTCACACCCACTACTGATTATCAGCCAATCGGATTACTTGATGGCAAATTACTGCAACAAATTCTTAAACTGTGTGGCAAACAATGAAGATCCTGATTAGATGGCTTCTTCAGAAGCCATCTGATCTGGCGCTACATTGTTTGAAAGATAAGGCATATCCGGGCTCAGCATGACAAGGGTTAAAACAGCACTCTATGTCACAACGACAAGAATAACATGGCTGTTTTTCTATAAATAACCATTACCTGGATTTCCTACAAATCAGTAGTAGTCACATGGACATCAGCACTGCAGAACTTCTGTACTTGATACTTTGGGTCAATCGATAATTAATAGACCCAAAAAGGGTCAACTCTTGAAGGAAAGAATTTGCAGACCCTTATTAAAATGGTAAGAACCTTCTGGGATCAATTGTAGACAAAAATATTTTTGAAAGAGTTGCCTCCCCTGAAGGTCTATCTATTCCCATTAATGATAAAAAATCCTTTAAAGGACTTGCTGTAATTCTCCTAAAATTTTAACAAAAAGCGTGATAACGTGATAGCTCAGTGGTTAGTGCACTTGCCTCTGATGCTAGAGGTCCCCGGCAGCGGCGATAAAATTTCGGTGTCCGAACAGGCTCCATTGGCATCATTTGCAGGGATGAATGTCATAAAGTGCACCCACCTTCGGATCGGGACGATAACTGGAGGCCCCCTGTGCAGGGAGAACCATCCCCTGTGTTGGTTAAAGATCCCTACCGTAATTACATGATTACTGTGTAGGCTTTCATCCTGCAAAACCTGGAGTGTATGCAAAATACACCTGTGGTAATGGTCAAATGTGACCGACGCAGTATCAGAAGATAGATAGATAAAAAAATGTTTCACGATCCAGTAAGTAGTCCAAAAAGGGCAGAGGGAATAGCAAACAGTGCAGAACCTGATCAGACTGCTCCTTCTGGATCTGGGTCTACACTGTCTGTCCCAATACTTAGGATCATTACGGTATCAATTCAACACCAAATAAAGGATACACCACCATTAAATTGCCCAGAAAAACACCCCACTGTGAGGTTTATCTCCATTCACTCTAGTCAAGCCCATATTCATGTGTGAATACGAATGGCAGCAAGCAGTCAGCGAAATCGAACACCGTGAATTATAGTCCGTAACACTAGTTTATCCTCCTTTCTATTTGTAACCACTCATTTCCAAGCCTTAGATCTTTACATTATTTTACTGGTCGTATAAAAAAGAAGACCCATTTTGACTAGACGGGATTCCTATACGTACAATTTCCATAATTGGCGCACCCAGCTGTATTAGAGCCTAATGTACCATAGGTAGCCAATAATATTATGAAAACAGTATCAGCGAATTTTAATTTCTTACGTTTCAAGATCATTTCACTTTTTGCTATGGTTTTAATTTCTCTGTGAAATTTAAATGCTTATAAATGGTTGGAAAATTAGCATTTGTGGTCTGTTTTCTAAGTTATTGGGTCATTGAGAGCATGTTACCTTGCCTGGGTGCATCAATGTTTGGTTTGGTTCGGAGTTTAATGGCCCACTCAACACTGATTAGGTTAAAGTTAAGTCTTTAACTAGACAGTTGCCTTTCTTGAATCAAGGGAAGGGAGAGAATGACCTTAGAAATTCTTAACCCTTATCCTGTTGTTCACGACAAGTTGAGTCCCCTACCTTTGCAGACAGTGTAGATCCAGATCAGATGGCTTCTGAAGAAGCCATCTGATCAGGATCTACACTGTCATTCAGTCCCTGAATTTAAATGAAAACATTATATCATGTAATCTGATTGGTGGGTGCGGCTAATTGATATACTCAGCAGGATAAGGGTTAAAAGAATGGTGCCGGACCTGAAGGGATCAATCCAGAACCTACACAGATCCCCAGTCGGGAATGCATTATGAGACCAAGGCCTACTCATGGACTCTGAATGTTTATCTTAGCACCGGACCCTATTGCTTAAGGGTCTGCTCAAAATAAGTGAAATTATCTTGAAAGGGCTGTAAAACCTAAAAAGGTCCACAGGGATGAAAGGGTTAAAACTGTGATGAAAACACTGGAGACATTTTGCATAACAAAGATGATCCTTTGAGCTTTGTTGGATTACTAAGCATATTGCATGATACACTCGCAGTCTGGCAGTCTCGAAATATGACAGAAGGATTGAATGGTTTTGGTCGACGTTATGATCACAAGCTTTGTTAGACCACTGAACAGTGGTGAATTAGCATATGAGCCGGTTGATATTTCGATGGTATACTCTGTATGCCCATAATAAAAGAAATGACAGTCCGATAAATCATTTATTTTATTTCGTCTTGTCTGATAACCTTTAATGTGGTTTTTGAATCAGATTAGTGAGAAAAAATTTCCTTTGAATGCAGCGCAGTTCAACAATTGTGGCGTAAATATTTTATTAAAAGAGAGAGAGAGAGAGAGACAGTGAGACAGAGAGAAAATTATCAAAGAAAAGTCTGCTTAAGATGACCTGTTTGGGCCAAGAGTCTCTCCATTTGCTGCCTTAACACATCCAGTACCGGAAACCCCAAAAGGGGTAGTTGCCAAACAGTGCAGGCCCAGATCAGACACCGCAGAATGCGGTGTCTGATCAGGGCCTCCACTGTTTGCATAAAGTTAAGCCATTTCCCAAATAAATTTCGAAGAAAAATACAACCTGACTAGCCTTTTGAATATTGGAGTAAAAATGCCATGATCCAGAAAAAGTTGGAGTTTTACCATACTGTTCTATTAACATTGGAGTCAGAAATGAAAAAGTTGGTGTAAATTACGCCAAATTAGGAGTTAACGAGAACTCTGTGACACCCCCTAAATTTTGAAAAGGAGTCCTGCTATATAAAAGGAGGAAGATTCCATTTGGTACAAAAAGGGTTAAATTATCCTTCCTTTAATATTAATCCATACCGGTATATGATATAAACAGCATTCGTAGAAACAGGCAAAGAAGAAGAAGAAAAAAAAAAAAAAGATTTATTTGAAAATGTCATGCTATATTTAGTGATTGGCAGTTTAAGGTTAGAAAGGCAGCAGAGATTGCTTCTTGAAACATGGAAGTGAATCGTGGAAGGATCAGAAATTATTACATGGGATTACAGAAGTCCGAGAAATAATAACTGGAGAAAACTGTAAAGAATTTAATTGGTCACCGTGGATACATAATGAAATATTGAAATGCTGACAACCGTCAATACTTGCGTAGAGACTTCTATACAAGGATATCCTTTCAGCCTCAGCTGGAAGCCAGGATTAGATTAAAACGAAAATTAAAGAACCGTTGGTTAGTTACAATGGAAAAGTCCAATCCAGATGAGGTTTAATTATATCCTTAATGGGTAAAATTAAAATGTTTGAAAGATTTATTGAGCAGAACTTTTACCGATGTGGGTGTCAGACACGCTTGGCTTTGTAAAAATAATACCAATTATGGAAGCTGAACTGTTACCTAATAACGATAATTTGTTTGACGACTTCCAACTAATATCAGTTTGGATAGTTGAAGGGGATGGAATACACATTAATTTTGACATTTGCGGCCATGTTGGTGTTCATGTGCGTGTACACATTAAACTTTTTTTTAACAAATTTCATTGTAAGTTGGTAAATTGGATACAACAGTTTAATGATGAATGACAAAAATGTATAGATTATATAGAAAAATGACCATAAATGGTCATTTTTCTGTGTAATCTATACATTTTTGCTTCGTTATAACACAATTAACAAACACAGTTTCTGCTTTGGACCCCAACAAAAGGGTTATAAAGAGATTTTGTTTGAATTGGGGTCTAACGTTCCCATCAACACTATTTAGGTCATTTTAGAGATGTTGCCTCCAATTTTGTGGGACTTTTTACCTGACATTGAGATAAAATGACATCTCAAGCCCTGCCGCTCAATGAAACCAAAAGGTTTATATGCACTGGACTGTCTGACACGCACCACTTTGCCTGGGCAGGTTTAGACCTTCTGGTCGGTTTCCGCTCTGGGTGGAAGCAACATGCAGCCCAATCTTGCAAAAGTGTTTTGAAAAGTTTGTGAGGAAACACAGCAGACAAAATAAACAGACAACATTTCAGGATTACTTAGCTTCTTTAAGAGCTAAGACTGATTGTTTGAACAATATATTTAGGAAATATTAAAAGAATCTGTGTCTATACCGAAATGATTCTTAGTATTGGGACAGACATGCCAAAGCAAACAGTGCAGACCCAGATCAGACTGCTCCTGAAGGAGCAGTCTGATCATGGTCTACACTGTTTACCATTCTGTCTGCACCTTTTGGACTCCTTGCTGGATCGTGAAACAAATTTGTTAAAATTTTAGGAGAATTACAGCAAGTCCTCAAGGTGTCCGAATTTTTAGGATTTTTATGTGGTACGAGTAGTATACCAAGGAAGCCCTTGACAGTCTGAAGCAATGTTTATTTTGTCCAGACATTAAGTATTAGTGTTTGACTGCGAGTCAGAAAACATAACCAGTCTATAATTCAGACTAATCGGACTGGACTAATCGTGAGCTTAATGAGTAAGCGTATTGTCTTTTGCTACATCAGGTAGGATATAGATTGACAAGTTTGATCTTGGCTGTGATGAAATTCAGATGCCGCAAGTCGTGAGTCAGAGAGTGGTCAATCATTGAGCTTCAGGCTTCTCTTCAAAGGAAAGGAAGAGCTGGTTTCTGACTTTGCTTTTATAAAGATTCATGCTGATGTTGGTTATCCAGTGTCATTTTTAGTAAGATACAACCCTTGTCCTGCTGAGCCCGGATATGCCTTCTCTTTGAAACAATGTAGATCCAGATCAGATGGCTTCTGAAGAAGCCATCTGATCAGGATCTTCATTGTTTGCCATCCAGTTTATGAATTTGTTGCAATAATTTGCATCAAGTAATCTGATTGGCCGATAATCAGTAGTGGGTGTGGCATATTAAAATATTCAGCAGGACAAGGGTTTTAATAAGATTGTTATGAGATCAGTAAAGTTTCGAAATTCTATATTGGATCTTGATGTTGGTAAGATGTGAAACTGAAACAAACATGATGCATGCACATGTGCGCACACACATATGCATGGGCTTACACATGTGCACACAAACAAGCATAAATTTTCTTTTAACCCATTTGAAGCTGCGTAGTTATTTAATAAAACTATTTAGAAATAAAGCTGACTTTTTGCAAACAGTGAAGGCCCTGATCAAATACCACAGAATGCGGCGTCTGATCAGACGCCACATTCTGTGGCATCTGATCTGGACCTGCTCTATTTGTGTCGGGTAAAAGTCCCACAAAATTGGAAGCAACATCTCCAAAATGACCTATACAGTGTTGATGGAGACGTTAAACCTCAAATCAACCAACCAACCTGCTCTATTTGTGAATGTCCAATTTTAGAGGTTTAAAATTCCTGCCTGAAAATCATTGAATAAGAAATGAAGGTCGTAATTATTGATTATTACAAAGGATTGAAGGGATTATAATAATAATAATGGTAATAATAACAATGACTTAAAATATGAGGAACTCCTACTGGGTATGATTGTGAGTAGAAGGTGGGGGCTAGGGTGAGAAGACAAGGATGTTTTTACAATGATACAGTAGTTAAAGTAACAACTAGTTCAGTGTTGGGACAAAGACTTAAAACAAAAACAAACATTGTGGTAAGGCTGATGTTAAGTCAGCATAGGAAGTCAGGTCAGATCCTGGCGACAGAATGTTTTGAGGTGTATTTTGTGGTTGATGTGGTTAAATGATACACAGTCAAAAATATGTTAATTTTTGTGTTGCAATTTGGAGTAAAGCCTAGTGATTCAGTAAAGTGTGCCTTTGAGGTTGGTCATAATAACCCTCACAACATTTGCGGCCATCATTTTCAAAAATTTCTTTCTTTGTTCATTATCGAATATTTTTTTCTCATTTCTCTGAAAATAAGAAAATTCAAAAAAAAAAAAAAAAAAATCAAATTGTCATCTGCACTAAAAATTTGTGTGGTGCTTTGTCATTGAGACTCATCATGAAAGAGTGAAGTTTCCAAGACAAGTTATTGACCTTATTTGCATTATTTGCTGGTTCCTAGTCTGAGGATTATCAGTGTTGGGAAAACTGGTAACCAGACCCCCCTGACCTTTCAAGGTCAGGGGGGTCTGGTTACCTGTTTTTCCAATATTGACTATGTGCAAGCTGGGAGCCAGCAAATAATGCAAATATGGTGAAAGCTCCTTTGCATAATAATTCAGACACCTTAAGGACTGGCAGTAATTCTCCGAAATTATAATTTATAAACAAAAAAGTTTGACAATTGCTCAGAGTGACTGGCAAACAGTGAAGACACTGATCAGACTGGACCCTGATCTGCTTAGGCCCATCTGTCTCAATACCTAGGATCATTACAGTACTTAAAATGCATTTAAAAGTTAAAAACCAAAATCTACTTGGTCAAACCACAACTTATTTTGTTAACTCTTATCTTGCTGTTCACGACAACCCCTATCTTTGCAAACAGTGTAGATCCAGATCAGATGGCTTCTGAAGAATTAACTTTATGAATTTATAGGTATAAATTACATAAGGTAATTTGATTGATTAAAAGACAGAAATGGGTGTGGCTAAAATGAATATTCAGCAGGATAAGGGTTAAATTGTCAGTGCTTAACCCTTTTTGTACCAAATGGAATCTTTCACCTTATATTTCAAAATTCAGGGGTTGTCAGATTGTGTTTTCTTCAAAATTTATTTCGAAATTGGCTGAACTGTTTTGCAAATTTATCAAGGTACCCATTTTAGGGTTTCTGGTACAAAATGGGTTAATTGCAGACACATTGTCCTTAAAGGCAAGATGCCCCAATTTTCTCCACAACACACACTTATTGATTATAGGTCAGTATTGATGATGAATTCCATGTTCTTCTTGTCTGTCTTACAGGTAAATGGTCGTGATTTGTCTCAAGCTACCCATGAAGAGGCCGTTGAGGCCTTCCGTACTGCCAAGGAACCTATCGTCGTCGAAGTTTTACGACGTGTGAACAAAAATAAAATGAAAACTAAGTCTCCAACTATGGTATCTATAGGAACACAAACAGAGGAAGATATTTATGGATTTAATCGACCACCAACGCCGCCATCTTTTTACCCACTTCCATTTAGCGGGTAAGTTGATAACATGTTCTCGGAAATTTTATTTCAGCAAGCTTTGATATCTGGTGATTTTTAATGCTTTACATGAAGTTGGGGAGGGTATTATATTTATGCCATTGTGTAACTGCACATATGTGTATATATGTATGTACAATACGTCTGTCAGTCATAATAATTTATAGTACTCCTTTAGTTTCGATCGTTTACCATGGATGAGTCAAACCCATTCTTGGGTCCGCAGGAAATTCCTCCAAATAAGATAAAGGGATAATGTAGAGTGATTTGTTTCTTTTATCTTGCAAATGTATATTGTGTGTACTCATTAGAATCGCCTCAATGAGGCGATTCTAATGAGTACACACAATATACATTAATAATATAGAAAACCGAAAAGATATCTCACAATTATCTCCATTATGCCTCCTAGTTTGGCACAAATCGTAACCGTCCGTGGCTCGAACTACCGCTGTCTTGAACAAATTTTCATGGTCCCTAAGGGGTTTGAATCATCAAAGTTTGATTGTAATTTGGGTATGTCATATCATATATTACTCTGATTGCAGGGATACAGATTAACGGGCGCCAAGTCGGCCAAGGTACCTAAAATTTTGCCTTGGCGCCTAAGTTTTGAATAAAAATGCTTATAAACTTAATGTAAAATTTGAATTTATGGCAGTCTGGGCAAAGTGCTAGGTCTGTACCCCTGTGATTGGACTATTAACACAAGGGTTACATGCCCCACGTAGCGGTAGAGGCATTGTCTAGTCTCTTAAAAAAATAGCATAATAATTGTTTTCAGACATGTTAAATTTTTCTGGTAAATTTTTCTGGTAAAATTTCTGGTAATGTAAATTTCCTAAGAATTCAACATTGTAAGACCATTTATTGGCTCCTTATGACAAACATTGCAAACCCAGATCAGTCTGATCTGGGTCTTCATTGTTTCCCTAGACAGTTTACACCCCCCCCCCCCCCCCACACACACACACACACACACACACTCCCCCACCCAACCATAACCCAGTTTTTATGACCATCATGGTACATGTACTTTCATGTTCAAGTTTAACCCATTTCTGACTGGAAACCCCTAAACGGGTACCATGGCAAACAGTGCAGGCCCAGATCAGACGCCGCAGAATGCAGCGTCTGATCAGGGCCTACACATTTGCAAAAAGTTTAGCCATTTCCCGAATAGATTTGGAAGAAAACAGGACCTGTCACCCCTAAATTTTGAAATGGACTCCTGCTACATATAAGGAGGAAGATTCCATTTGGTATAAAAAAAGGGTGAATTTCAATCTTTATTTATGAGACAAGTTCAGAAATTAATCAGAATTTTCTATATTTTTAAAGTTATTGAGACAGAAGGCATTTAAAATTCATTCGAATGAATGATGAAATTATATAATCATTTATATTCATCGAGTCGAAATCTTAACCATAATTGATTTAGTATCAAACCGCAGAAGGACAGTTAACCTACTTAATTCAAGACCACCCTAAATTGATCAAATCACCCCAAAACACGACACAATGGTTCTATTCTTTTGTTCTGGAGTTGAGATTACATCTAGTGTTCATATTGTGTTTTGAAATCTTAACTTTTAGGTCATAGATTTTGTCTCGTCATATCAAAATCTGGGATAATGTCGCTCGCATCAGATTTGAAATCGAGACAGACTCCGATACACTCTCTTTATCATTTGTCAAAAGAGTCCCCTGTATTCCGTTACAATCTTTTATACTGTATCGTGAAAAGGATTTACGCTGTCGGATGCGAGTTTCAGATTTTACCGATTACTTGCATCACGATACTCGCGCATTAATTCATCAGTATTCAGCTCACTGAGTGGTTTCCACAGATAAGCCCCATGAAGTCAAAATAAGTCTATGGACATGTGTGCCCAGCGGAGACTCGGATCAGCCTGCGCTTATGCGCAGGCTGATCAGAGTCTTCGCTGTACGCCGCCTAGATGCTTGCTGATAATGCTTCTTCATGCTCACAGGAAAAAACTGTATTTTAACTTAGTGCGTGTGCAGGCTGTTTTGACTCTTCACCGAGCGTGTGAAGCCAAAGATGCTTTTTCGCTTCTCGCTGCTAAATTATCTAATCGGTCTCGAAGATTTTCTGTCGTTTTAACAATTAGCACTCGTAACGCAGAAGAGTTACAAAATACGAGCTAATTGGAGGGCTGTGCCATGAGAAAGATGTTGTTTTCCATGCATACTATGACAGCCGAGACTTGCGTGGCCAATCAAACTATGGAGTCCCATCAGAGTCTTCCGATAGATTCTTTTGTTCCGGAGTTTTAAGTGTTTTAACCCTTTTTGCGCCAAATGGAATCTTCCTCTTTATTTAAAGTCCATTTTGAAATTTAGGGGTGACAGGTTGTGTTTTCTTCAAAACTTGTTTGGAAAATGGCTTAACTTTTTGCAAACAGTGTAGGCCCTGATCAGATGCCGCATTCTGCGGCATCTGATCTGAGCCTGCACTGTTTGCCAGTTACCCCTTATGGGGTTTCCTGTACAAAATGCGTTAATCAAGCTGCAAATATACACAATTTGGTGTAGGGTCTTCCCTGTTCTAATTTTGTAAAGCTCGCTTTGGAGGCCTCAAAATTTCAAGATGCCCAGTGTTGCCTGATCAGTTAACATAAATTTCAGCCGGGGTAGTTTTAAGTTTCACCAAAAATTAGGCCATTATGCCCCCAACAAGGAGATACAATTGTTTCGTAGCGACATGCAAGTCATCATTCGAAAGAATCCAATTTCATAACCTTTTAAGTAAAAATGCTCGTAGCTATTTTTAAGCTGTATATCATAAATGAAATTTTAAATGCCTCATAATTATGACAATCGTTATGAGCTATTTTGATGATTGCATGATAGGTTTTTAAATTATAATTACTTTTGAACAAGTTTTAAAATTATAATTACTTTTGAACATAGTTTGAGGTCTTGAAATTATCTTTCATCAGTGAAATGACTCTGCAGTTATACTTCACCGTTTGTTTTGGAGTTTAATGGTCCAGTCAACACTGTTTAGGTCATTTGCCAGTCAGTTTACATATCCATACTGGCTTCTACGTAAGCTGTTAACCAGTACAGTGCACATTCTTTCACCAGAAAGTGACAACTGCCCTTCTTGAATCAGCGGAAGGGAGGGAATGACCGTAGAAAAGATCTTGTGATCATGTGATCAATTTCCATGAAAGAATGTTGCCAACCCTGGCAGGTATCAAACCAACATTCTCCTGATCGTCAGTCAGATGCGCATCTGACGGAGCTACCGAGGCCGGCTACTTACCCTTATCCTGCTGAACAAAACAACCGTAACTTTGCAAACAGTGTAGATTCAGATCAGATGGAAGCCATCTGATCAGAATCTACATTGTTTGTCACGCAGTTAGTAAATTGAATGAATACTTTATATCAAGTAATTTGATTGGTTGATATGACGTCAGAAATGGGCATGGCTAAAATAAGTTATTCAGCAGGATATGGGTTAATCCATTTTATCCAAGCTATAGCAGGAGTCCATTTTGAGATTAAGGGGTGTTAGGCTGATTTATTCTCCAAAGTTTTAGAACATGGCTGAGCTTTTTTTGTGCTGCAGTGTCTGACCTGGGCCTGCACTCTTTGACCTGGCCCGGCACTGCTTTCAAAGTTTCCAGTGTCAGTTTTTGGGGTGTCCTGCAATGATTTGTGATATAAAATGCAACAGTATGGTAGGTTACGTAAATTTTTATGGAAGATTGTGTTAGCATGCCTGTGCAAAATCTTTTGCTGGGATTTGCATAAAACCGATATGTGTGTTGACCTAAAAAGTGTTGACGGGGATGTTAAACATCAATCTTGTTATGTGTGTGGCCAGAGTTTGTCAAATATTGTTCTGTTCTGTTCTGTTCTATAATTTAACATGTATTTTCCTCTAAAATTTGGAAAAGCTGTGGTATATGTAAGTACTTTATTGCCATTAACAACCCTTTAATCCTCTATAATGGAAGGCGGTCCACCTAGTGGCAGGTGGGTGGAGAACAGGTTGAGGTGTTCAGACCCGAGATTAATGGCCCAACACCTCATTTACAACTCTGACTACCTGAGCTCCAGCATACAAAAATAAGCCTTGTAACATTTACGCTTGGCAAAGGCTCGTGTCAGCATGCATGGGCATCAGCACCAAATGATCAAATGGCACTGGGCCAAGTTTCAGACTGTCAGCTAAGGCTTGAGATCAGACTGCACGTTCGTGCAGTCTGATCTCAAGCCTATGTTAGACTCGCTTTACGGTTAAAGCTGCATCTTTACCTGGCCGGGTCACATGACCTCGCTGATGTTAATCCATTTCTTTTGAAGGTCTAATTACTGCTAATTATTACACTTGATTAAATACCGGTAACTGAACCTTTAAACCCTCCTCTACCCCTTTGACCAGGATGGCATTTACAGATAAAATATGATTAATGACCCTTTTGATAACATTCTTAACATTATTTACCTTTAAACATCACAGACAGAGTTAAAACCATAGTTGAAAAACCATGAAATAGCATTAATGATCATTATTGGCAAGTTTCTTTGAAATTTTGGGATTTATGGCTGAAGTTTATACCTAGGTAATTGATTGGGGGAGCTTAATTGATATCTTCACTTTTTTTGGTGATAGATGATTATTGTGAAGTTTGCTTGGGCGATTTATTAAAAAGAACAGATCCATCAATATTATTTTTTCAATTTGTTGAAAACTTTGACAAAAACTGGGATCAAACAAGCACAACTGGATGACCAAAATTAGGCTAATAACAGGAAATCCAAAAAATTGGGATTAAGCAAGCACAACGGGATGACCAAAATTAGGCTAATAACAGGAAATCCAAAAAATTGGGATTAAACAAGCACAACGGGATGACCAAAATTTAGGCTAAAACAGGAAATCCAAAAAATTGGGATTAAACAAGCACAACGGGATGACCAAAATTAGGCTATAACAGGAAATCCACTGCCTAAAATTCAAACTTTCATTAAAATTCTCTGACTTCTTTGCTGCACAATAATTCTTAAATAATGAACTTCTGTTTAATTTCAGCAAATATTGCAAATTTATATTAACCCTTTTTGTACCAAATGGAATCTTCCTCCTTATATATAGCAGGAGTCCATCTTGAAATTTAGGGGTGTCAAGTTGTGTTTTCTTTAAAATTAATTAGGAAAATGGCCTAATATTGTGCAAACAGTGTAGGCCCTGATCAGACGCCGCATTTTGGGGCGTCTGATCTGGGCCTGTGCTGTTTGCCAACTACCCGTTTTGGGGCTTCCAGTACAAAATGGGTTAAATCTAGGCTTCTGGGCTGTAAAGTAGACTTCTTTCCATCAATCTTGAATCAGACGTTAGTTTAAAAGTCAGGATTGTATTGAAAATTTTAAAGTAACTGGAATGCCTGATTTTAATGAGGGCCTCATTACCTTTAAAATAACTCAGAAATTTAAATTAGTTAAGGCAGAATTCTTCAAATTTTAGCCAGTTCTAGGCTCCATTTTGTCTGCAGAAATATTTGCAGGCAGTAATTAACAGTTTTGCTGTTTCAGCTGCGCTTAAATGTGCTGATGATTCCAAATTTTAAATACTTGCTGCGTCTGTTTAAAGATGTAAATGTTTTTGTGTGTGTAAGTGTGTGTGTGTGTGGTGGGAGTGGGTAGTTTTAGAGGCATTTTGTTTGATTTGAAGTTTAACGTCCCCGTCAACACTAAAGGTCATTTTGGAGACGTTGCTTCCAATTTTGTGGGACTTATACCCGACATTGAGATGAAATGACATTTCAAGCCCTGCCGCCCAATGAAACCAATAGGGTTTATAAGCATGGACGGTCCGACTCTCACCGCTTTGCCTTGACAGACTTAGATCCTTTAAGCGGTTTACCAGTACTCATGTGCGGTTCGGCTTCATCTCTGCATGGAAGCATCATGCAGCCCATCTATTTCTTCAAGCTCCGATGGGGGGGGGGTGCATTTAGAGGCAGGTAAATCTTGCTGTACTGATGCTAACTATCAGGAGTGGGGGAGAATTTCAGATCAGTGTTGACTTTGATCAGACTGATCTTTATCAATGCCTACACTGTTTGCAATTCTGTCAGATAAGGAGAGTTTGAAGTCAGTCACTGGCCAGTGAAGAGAATTACTACACAGTAAAACCTGTCTTTGTGGCCACCTCTTTTAAGCAAACAACCTTTCTTAAGCAATTTTATTTGTTATAACACTGTTTTGGGTATTACAAGGTTTCAAAATGGATCCCAAAAATGTATAGATTATATAGAAAAATGACCATAAATGGTCATTTTTCTTTAAAATCTATACATTTTTGTTTGGATATAACACGGTTGTTTTACTAACACGGTTTCTGCTTTGGATACCATTAAAAGTGTTATAAAGAGGCTGTGGTGTATTGTTATGCTTACACTAGCCCAAGTAGTGATCAAACCCCTGACATCAACATTGAAGTCCAACAGGCACGCTTAAACCACACAGTACTTCCGAGGGTAAGGTGTTCAGATGTTCAGAGTTACCATGGTAATGCTGTTGAAGTGCATAATCTTGGAGAGCATTGCACTAACAAAACAATAACAACAGCTGTGCACACTTGTCTCTCTGCCTGTCTGATCTCATAGCTTCTTTCTGCTCTATCAAACTGAAAATTCTGGCAAAAATCCACCCCTGTTTAGTACCTGTAGTACTATAAGAACATGCTTTGGTGTAATACCGGTGAGGGTCTACTTTGATGTAGTACTGGGGGCATTCTGCTTTGGTGTAGAAGTGGAGATGTTTTGCTTTGGTGTAGTATTGGAGACTTTATACTTTGGCATGGCATGGGAGAGGCTCTACTTTGGTGTAGTATTAAGAGGCGTTCTGCTGAAAGGTTCTGCTACTGGAGGCATTCTTCTTTGGTGTAGTACTTGAGAATGATCTTCAGCTTTGTTGTAATGCAGTCAACACAGGCATTCTGCTTTTATGTAGCACTGGAGATGTTCAGCTTTGGTGTACTACTGGAAAGGTTATGCGTTGGTGTAGTATTTAAGACATTCTTCTGCTTTTGTATAGTACTGAATTGTTCTGCTTTGGTGTACTACTGGTACTTTGGTGTAGTACTGAAATGTTCTGCTTTGGTGTACTATTAGTGCTTTGGTGTAGTACTGAATTGTTCTGCTTTGGTGCACTACTGGTGCTTTGGTGTAGTATTGAATTGATCTGCTTTGGTGTACTACTGGTGCTTTGGTGTAATGCTAAAGGCATTCTGCGTTGATGCAGTATTGGAGGTGTTCTTGCTTTGTTGTATTACTAGAGATGTTCTGCTTTGGTGTAGTTCTTAAGATTATTCTGTTTAGTGCACTACTTGAAAGGTTCTGCTATTGTGTTTGTCCTTGTAATATTATGGAAGTGTTCTACTTGGGTATAGAGCTATAGAGGGGGTGGCCCCTTTTTTTTTTCCTGCCTATCCATCCTCAGGGACAAAAAGACATGTAAGTCTGCTGTACTTTTCCATAACTCCTGATTCTGGGAATTTCATGTAGAGCCTTGGGATAATTTCCACATAATGATGAATCCTTCGGAACTGAAAGTTCTGGGAGAATTCACCATCTTCTTTTGAATCAGTTAAAATCTACATAATTTGCCAGATACATTGGCTTAGATGTTTTTTTTTTTTTTTTTTTTATCATGAGGACTTGAAAAGATTCTTTAAAAGCTAATTGGGGCATATTGTGGATGGCCAGTCTCGTTTTGTTCTGATCATGTTTGGTACACCTGAGACTTTCTGGGATCCAAAAGGAAGTTTTGTCCACCCGAAATAGTATAAAAGATAATAATAGAAGAACAACCCGAGGTCAACTGATCAACCAGAGTTATCAACTACAGTAGCTTCCTGCCTGCTTATTGCTGACCCTGCTCAAAATACAGGAAATGATTATTTATAGCAGCACTCTTTTCCCAGTGAGGTCAGAGCACTGTAAAAAGGGTTAGGTTATCTGTAAAAATGCATGGACTGGGCTGTGTGCTGGATCTCTTAATTTAATTATACTCCCGTCATACAAAGTATGCTATGTATGGGGGTATATAGTGTTCGTCTGCCGTTTGTCCATCTGTCCGTGTGTCCATCCTTCTATCCATTCATCCTCCATCCATCCATCAGTTCGTCCGTCCATCCGTCCATCCATAAACATTTTGGTTAAAGATTTGCATCAAAGTTTCTAAGAGATAGTGCACCGGCCCGATAGCTCAGTTGGTAGAGTGTCCGCTCCAGGGAACGGGAGGTCTCGGGTTCTATCCCGGGCCGCGACATACCAAAGTCGTTAAAAATGGTACTAGCTGCTCCTCGCTTGGCACTCAGATTTACGGGGTAGAGCTAGGACTGGTCGATCCAGTGTCAGGATAATGTGACTGGGTGTGGTATCATGTAATGTGTCTGGGACATGATACTTCAGTGAGGCAGCACTATAAGCGTGAGCATTGAGCTCCCTGTCGCAACCAGACACCGTCGTGATATGACTGAAAAATTGTTGAAAGCGACGTTAAACCCGAATTCACACACACACACACACACACACACACTCTAAGAGATTGTATCTTCTGAACCCTTTGATCGATTTAGTTGATACTTACACTGAAAAGTTACATATTGGTTTAAAGATTTCATTGATGCTTGTCGTCCCCTCCCCCCCCCCCCCCCCCCCCCCCCCCCCCCCCCACCACTTCAGTGATCTTGAGGTCAAGGTCACAGACTTAGAAATTTTACATTTGTTTAAAGTTTTATGACAAAGTTTATAGATGCCTGTATGCTCTAAACTCTGAGACAGATTCAGTTGATACTTGCATCAATGTTACATACCAGTCCAAAGATTTCATTGATGCATACCCCACCCTGCTGCTTCAGTAACATTGTTGCCCCCACCCATTCATTAACTTTGATGCTCCATGTAGAAATTTTATGTTTGGTTTAGCTTATAGATTCTTTTAGCTTTCATATTGCATACAAGCTCCAAAGAGATATCAGAAGGTGGCACTGGCCAGGGGTATACTCTAGATGCTTCCCTGGCTGCAGAATATAGGTGAAAGTTCATTTCACTTCAGAAATCAGTATCTCTGAAAGGGTACAATTACTTGTGTTTAATTCACTTTGATTAGAAAGGTTATGGTAATATGGCTGGCTGAATGAGGAAACACTTCAAAGCAATTTACCTGGTTACTCTATACCTACATCTGGTGCTTATCAAAACTTTCCCAGCTTATTTTCTCTCTCTTTTACCATTAATAATGAAATACCTATCCTAAAAAGCAAGATCCTTACCCGATCCTAAGTATTCGGACAATCAGGCCTAAGCAAACAGTGCAGACCCAGGGATCTACACTGTTTGCCATTCCATCTGCGCTTGTTGGACTCCTTGCTGGATTGTGAAACAGATTTTTTAAATTTTAGGAGAATTACAGCAAGTCTTCAGGTTGTCCCAATTTTTAGGAGTTTTACGGTATACCAAGTTTATACCAAGACTCCCTGTCAATCTGAATTGTTCAAAGACTCATCCTTCCAGGTGCACTTCTTGTGCAGTATTAAGAATCAAAGCACTGAGAGCACTGGTGGGTTTGATAGTCTCCGAGTTCCAGGGCTTGGAACATGGTCCCCTTAAATTCCTGTACTGTAAGCAAACATTAAGTAGCCCTAATCAGACACAGTATTCTCTGGAGTCTGATCTGGGTCACTACATTCTGGCCCTAAATTTCGACATGGACTCCAACTTTGTATCAGGTGGATGAAACCCATTCTGTACAAAATGGTTAACCAGTGTAATTGGTGCCTTAGCTAAGTGTTATTCAGTTAAGTTTCCTCATTTTGTGTACCAGTATAGTCATTGCCCATCTTTTGGCCATCAGTATATTAAAAAAAAAATGGGAAAGAGCCCTGTACAAGTATAATCTAGGTCATGGATTCTATCAGTATCTTTATGTTGTTCCTCTGTGGTTTCATCTATCTTAGCAGTTTAGACATTGGCCATCTTTTGGCCATCAGTATACTCATTGAAAAGAGAAAAGAAAACTTGGTTGGGAAAGTGGGGGAAAGAGACCTGTGCAAGTATAATCTAGGTCATGGATTTTATCAGTATCTTTATGTTGTTTCTCTGTGGTTTCATCTATCTTGTCATGATTATTAGCTGCTGCTTTGAATTATGCTTGGAGTTTTTCAATATTACTGTCTTTCCTTTAAGTTTATGGGAAAATCCATGGGATAAGGTTATGATTAACACAATCTTCTAAGCATTAAATCATAGGTGCCTGTCTTTCTTCTGTAAAAACTACAACAGACAGATCTGATGTGAAATAAAACTGATTAAATGTCCTTCCTTTGAGGTTTTCCAACATTTTATGTTTCATTAGTGGCTTGATGATGAGCAGTTTCTTTGAAGATTTGCTGTAGCAATTATGTTTGGGGCTAATGACGAGGATTTGTAGACCACTCCTCCTTGCCAATCACGAAAATGCCGTCTGCTTTCTGCTGGGTTACTTTAATAGTCATTTTTTTTTTGCAGACATTGTGGACCAAGATCAGACTGCTCCTAGAGGAGCAGTCTGATCTTGGTCCACACTGTTTGCAGATGTGCAAAAATATTTTTTAAAAAGTTTGCAAGAAGATTCAGCAGACGGCATAAGCAGACGACATTTTCAGATACAGTTTTTCATGGCATCTCAAGGGTTAACTCTCAAATCTGGGTTGGGCTTGTCCTTGTCTTATCCCATCTTGTTATATCTGTTTGTTTTTGGTACTCTGACGCCATATATGTGGCCCTAGTTCTGTTCTGTTCTGTTTTGTCTTTTCCAGGATGGGTAGGTGTCTGAATGCACCGTATTTACCCTAAATATTTGGACACTGCAAAGCAGACTTTAAACATACTGACTGGTGTTCCACTTGGCACTGTCTTCATCTTATCAAAGTCATAGATTATATGATTTGGATTGTTAGCCAATGTGTGGTCTTGAGAATCAAAATCATGCAAGGTTAGATAACTAATAAATTATACTGTATAATTCCTAAATTAAGATCACCTTTGGGAATGTTCAAAAGTGGTCTGAAAGACCACTTTTGAACAGTCTCAAAGGTGGTCCCTTACAAGAGGGCATTGGATGTAGAAAATTTAAAGACAAAAATGGTGGTTGCCTTCAAAAGATGCATGCTTTTAACAGAAAAAATTAGTCTTAATTTTAGCTGGACTTATTAGTGGAATTTCAGTGAGTTTTATATGTGCAGCACCATCCTTCTTAAGAGCATTTGGTTCCTATTCTGATAAAATTTGTACACCAGACATGAAATTTGGAACTACTTCTTTTGTGATAACTTGCATGACCTATATTACATGGTCCACTGATTTTGCTAAGTGCCAGTGACCTACTTTTGCTTTTCTCTTCTGCCAGATCAGGTGATGAGTGTTGTTGTTGTTGGGTTGCAGTGTTCAGGCAGAAGCCATATAATTCTGCAACTCCAGAATAACTCTCCCATACCTTTGATAACAGAAGCCATTTATTTTTCTTAATTTGAATGATTCTAGATCAGGAAACAATAATCATTTATTCTGCTTCCCAACTATATGATTGGAAATGTTAATCACATTCTTAAAAATATGTCAAAACTGAACAGAAATGAAAACTAAAATGGAAGGTTCAATATTTGAAAAGAAGAGTTTCCATTTTTTCCAGCCAAGGGCTAAAACTGGCTAATGCAGGGTTTAGGGGTTGCATAAGTGAACACAAAAGACATAATAATTACATGTATAATAAGAAGGACTCATATTAGAATAATAAGGAATCTGGACAAGATTTAATACCAAATCTAGACATTCTTCCACTGGAAATTGCCAAGACACCACAAAAATCATTAAGACTCCACAAAAGTTAGAGTAAAACCCCATAGTAGCATACTAAACTATTGTAGTTAGAACAGAATTAACAGAAAAGAGCTGAATCAGTTGAGAATTGAGAAACCATGGCATGCTTTACATGCCATATATCCTCAATGATCCATCAGTCACCCCAGTTTCAGAAGAAGTAATAGCAATAAATACACAATTGTTAGACACTAGTGTTACTGAGATAATAACAATAGCAATAGAGAATTATGATTGTGCAATTAGAACCAGACATGAAAGCCATCTAACACTGCTTCTAGAGGCAAAAACGATGTACAAGAAGCGTTGCCGGAAACCATGGCTCGTGCATTGCATATCTTTCTGGGGAAAATGGGGATCAGACAAACTGCAGAATGCAAATGCATTCTGCAGTTTGTCTGATCTCCATTTTCCCTTGTTGTGCAGGCAGAAAACTTCAAAGACAAAATCACAGAAGTTGTTCCGCTGGCTCAAGGTACCTTTCAGTTGGCTTTAAGTGGGGCTAGACACAGAAACTATTGTTTTAGTGGGAATGCCTGGCATTACCTTGCAGTAAACCTGGAGTTGCTATTTCTTTGATGATTAATTGAGCAATTACTCAAGGTAATAATCTTTGGCAATAGAAACTTAGTCTTACAGTGTGCTTGGCAATGGAACATGTTATTCCATGTTTTTCTATCACTCTGGGGTAATTTCCTGAACAGGAAAGAGCACACAAAAAATAAAACAATGTCAATTTCTTGGACAGAAAAGAATACACAAAATATTCAACAGTGACAGTTTCTTGGCTTCAATAAGTTTAGTCCTTAACGCAGTTGATAAAATTCTTCAGCTATAGGGCTTCACTTGGCAACTGGATCCTAAACCAGTTAGTTGGTGATGCCTCAAAAAGTCTTATGCAATAACAAATGAAAAGAAAGGAACTCCATGTAGCAGAAATTGTTTTTCAATAGTGAAGTGGCTAAATAAAACAGGCTAAGCCTACACTCTGGAGACAATCAACCCATCGGTGCTGTCAGCACTTTGATTAAAGGCACACATTTTGCATCCTGATTCAGTATTCTGGGGCCTCTGAACAGTTGTGTTTGTGATTATTTTCTTACATAAACCCATGTAGTTTTTCGATAAATTTATTATATATTTTTGCCATCGTTTGATTCTGTACCTGTTCTAAAGAGATGGAGAGCCTTGTTCTTTCTGTACACTGTTTTCCAAATGGAGGTCAACAACACACCAACCTCCCACCACAACCACCCTGAGAGAGAGAGAGAGAGAGAGAGAGAGAGAGAGGAGATAGAGAGATAGAGAGAGAGAGAGAGAGGAGATAGAGAGAGAGAGAGAGAGAGAGAGAGAGGAGATAGAGAGAGAGAGAAGAGAGAGAGAGAGAGAGAGAGAGGAGATAGAGAGAGAGATAGAAAGAGAGAGAGAGAGGAGATAGAGAGAGAGAGAGAGAGAGAGAGAGAGAGAGGAGATAGAGAGAGAGAGATAGAGAGAGAGAGAGCGAGAGAGGAGATAGAGAGAGAGAGAGAGAGAGGAGATAGAGAGAGAGAGAGAGAGAGAGGAGAGAGAGAGAAGAGAGAGAGAGACAGAGAGAGAGACAGAGAGAGAGGGAGAGAGAGAGGGAGAGGAGATAGAGAGAGAGAGAAGATAGAGAGAGAGAGACAGAGAGAGAGAGAGAGAGAGAGAGATATATATAGAGAGAGAGAGGAGATAGAGAGAGAGAGAGAGAGAGAGAGAGAAGAAGAAGAAGAACAAGAAGATTGTTTCACCAGAAGAACAGTTACCTTGCACAACACTGTTCCAAAACCTGATATTATAGACCATTTTCCTCTCTCTGCTATGCCTGTAACTGGATTACGTGAGTTATGCCCCTTGTTTAGCATCAAAGCGATTCTTTAATACACAGTTATTACAAGCATCCCTCCTTTCATCATTGTTTAACACATTCTAATTACTATTTTACATGATTGAAGCAAAATTCCTACAGTGAAGGGTAACCAGAGAATAATTGGAATCAGCAGCAGTGGGATATTTTGGAATCTTTTAATAGTATTCATTCATTCTTTCATTCAATAAGGCACCTATTAAGGGATAATGTTGAGATTTTTTTTCCTTATTTCTTGTCGTAAACATGTTGTGGGTACTCGTTAGAATCGCCTCGTTGAGGCGATTCTAACGAGTACCCAAAACATACCATTCCTACTAGAAATAAGGGAGATTATCAAGAAATTTGCGTCAGTTACGAACCTCGCTGTATCTTTTTTGGCTGAATTCTTTGTGAAAGCTACAGAAGCGGGAGAAATTATGTCAGAGATTAATGTGGGAAAAATTATGGCATATTACAATAATTTACTGGTAATAAGAACAGAATTATCTAAGCTGCCTCTCTGAAAGCTTTTGGTATTAACTTGTTATGTCTGGCATCTTCTTCAAGAAACTGTATACCATTCAATATTGCACTGTTAACCATTCAACTGCTATGGAAACAGACAATCTATCTAGAGAAAAAAGGCTAGATATTTCATGTGAATTGTCTGCCCTGCAAGGTATATTTAACAGTTTGAGACAAACCTTTGTAGTACTTTTTGGGTCAGCTGATTGTTAACTGATCTAAAGTTAACCCATAAAATGCCAATCACGACAGTTGTCGTCTGCTTTGTTGTCTGCCGGTTACTTTAAAAGTCATTTTTCCAAACAGTGTGGACCAGGATCAAAACTATGATCCTTCATAACCTGTTGCTAGGGACAAGTGTTGTCAGTGCTCCTTATATTAGAATGTTCTGTATCCCTTATTGCATAAGGCCCCCGCTCTATCCCTTATTGCATAAGGCCACCCCCCATCGGGGCTGGATAGCCCCCGCCCATAGGGGCTTGAAGAAATATATGGGCTGCATGATGCTGCCACGCAGAGCTGAATCCGGCCCGCACACTAGTACTGGTAAACCGCTTAGAAGATCTAAGCCTGTCCAGGAACCGCGGTGCGAGGCGGACCGTCCATGCTAATAAACCCTATTGGTTTCAGTGGGCGACAGGGCTTGAGATGTCATTTCATCTCAATGTCGGGTAAAAGTCCCACAAACTTGGAAGCAACGTCTCCAAAGTGACCTTTACAGTGTTGACGGGGACGTTAAACCTCAAACAGACAAACAAAATCGGGGCTGGAAAAGATAGATGGGCTGCATCATGCATGATGCTTCCACGCAGAGCTGACCCAACCACACACGAGTACTGGTAAACCACTTAGAGGCAAAGTGGTGCGAGTCAGTCCGTCCATGCTTATAAACCCTATTGGTTTCATTGGGCGACAGGGCTTGAGATGTCATTTCATCTCAATGTCGGGTAAAAGTCTCACAAAATTGGAAGCAACATCTCCAAAATAACCTATACAGTGATGATGGGGACGTTAAACTTCAAATCAAACAAACAAAACCACCGTGGAAAAGTGTTATCACTGTGCTTTGATAAGCAACACCTTCATTTAGAATGTTCTGTATCCCATATTGCACACTTCATTGTCAGGCATTATAACCTTAGAGAAAATTCTTAATTGCTTAGAACTGCGCCAGTGATTACATTTTCTTTTGTCATTTCTGCCTGCATTACTGACAAAAGTATGATTGATAATTTGGTAAACCCCCACCTCCTAATGTTTGTCAGCTGCCTACCTAAGATATTTACTGCTTCAACCTTGCAGTCAAAATTGTCAGCATTAGTTTTTAGTCTTCTCTGAGACTTGCATTCTGACTTCCCAGTTGTTCTGCAGGCACAACCACAAGATGGTGTTTGTCAGTTTTTGCCAATTAATAGCAGCATCTTCAACTCACTTCCTAACCACCATATGGTTTTTAGCTTACATACAAGGCATTTCAGTGGCTTACCTATCTTATTTACCCTAAAGATTGGGCAAAAATACACGAACAAAATGCAAATTTTATGGGGTGGCTGGGTTGAGGAAAATTTGTTCAATTCATTTGTTTGATCATCCATGGGTTTAACTATACAGGAGAAAATAATATGTATGCAAATCCAAAGAAAATACTAGAAATAATAATCTTGTCCCTTAATATCGTTTACCAAATGGGGACCACTCTTACAGGAAAGAATTTGCTCCCTTTAGGGAGCAAATTCTTTCCTGTAAGTGTGGTCCCCGCGGCAAAGAAGGAAACTGTGTTAGCTAATAATTAGTGCTGTGTATATCCTATATACAGATTTTGCTATTTCTTCTTTTTCTTCTTTATCTAATTTCTTATGTTTGTAATGTGTATCTGCGTATAGGATGTTACATCCCTGTTGTCATCAACATTTACCTGAATCTCTAAGAACCATTCATAATGTTCAAGTCAGATTTTTGGCCATCAGGGGTGGGTGGGGGATTCTTGTTTTAAGGTATGCAGTAGGGGAAGATGTCCGAAGTTTTGTTATAATTCTGGTACAGTCTTAGTCTCTGAGTTGTTTTCTTTTCCACCTGAGGAATTAGCGAATTGATGGGTTTTGCACATGGTAATGGGGTTGTTAGAAAAATACTCCATAAGTTTATGTATAATGTTTGTCTGCTGATGTGGAGATTTCTGCTTTGCCTGAGTCCTGACTGGTATTCATGTTCTGTTGTCATCGTAACTGATTGTGGAACCATTTTATTATGTCTCACTTAATTTTGCAGATCAAGAGTCACTGGTTCTTTTGAACACTTGAGTGTGGGTTTCAGAAATGGAGATATTAAGACCCAAATCAGGGCTCTTTAACCCATTTTGTACCAGAAACCCAAAAACAGGATACTGGAAAATTTTGAACAGTGTAGGTGCAGATCAGATGCCGCAGAACAACAAAGGCATCTGACCATGACGTATATTGTTTGCAAAACATTCAGCTGTTTTTCAATTAAATTTTAAAGATTAAACACAACCTGTCACCCCCAAAGTTTGATATGGATTCTTGCTTTATATAAGGAGGAAGATTCCATTTGGGTTTGTGTGTTTGCATTAAGATACATCCCTGTCAACACTATATAGGTCATTTTGGTACAGAATGCGTTAGGACAAGGAATGAATGTTTTCTTCTTACCCAGGATCCTTTCTAATATTGAGTCAGTTCCAGGCAGGCATGTACCAAAATTCTACTTGTCAGCAAGTTCTTCTCTAGGTGTGACTGTGGATTACCATCTTATCTTATCCCCCCTTCACCGATAGAGATAGCTACAGGTAGATAAACTCATCTTTAATTGATACAGATAGATAAGACACACTTTAATTGGTGCTCAGGAACACAAAAATATCCCAAGGCTGATTCTTGAAAATTGATAGCTGCTAATTTACTAAAGAAATATTTTCTATCCGAAAATAAACAGTCAGAAGTAGATCAGGGCATGAATAATGCTCAGAAAGTTTCTAACCTTGTTATTGTTAAAAGTGAAACAAGTGAAGTTAAGACTGACACAATGTAAAATATTAATGAAGCTCTGGAGAAGAGCACATCATTGAATAAGGCCATATCTGGACTTTGAACAAGTTATGACATTGATTTGTGTTGGGTTTAATGACATGTCACGGTCAACCCTTGTGGGCCATTTTGTGTCATCTCCCAGAGAAAAGGAGAAAAGAGATAGAAGAGATAGCAGAGGAGATGGAAGTGAGGGACGGGGAGAAAAAGAAACTGCAGTAAAATTCCTATATTAAGAGCACCTTTGGACTGTTCAAAAGTGGTCCCAAAGGTGGTCCATGATCAGAGGACACTGTAGGCAGAAAACTCAACGAAAGAATAACTGCAACCGACTAAATAAGCTTTTTAAAGCAGAATTAGTCTTAATTTTAGGTGGTCTTTATGGTGGAATTTCACTATAAATAGAAGTGTAGAAACAAAAGAATTAACAACATTCCCCCTCTACCCTGCAGATCTCTGCAAACAGTGTAGATCCATATCAGTAGCCCCGGCCCATCGGGGATTGAAGAAATAGATGGGCTGCATGAGCAGAAACCCACCACACACAAGTACTGGCAAACCACTTATAGGATCTAAGCCTGCACAGGCAAAGCAGTGCGAGTCATTTTGAAGATGTGAAAAAGGGACATGGGTGTGTTATCATAATGAACAAATATAGTATGTTAAGTAATTTGATTGGTTGCTGGCCAGCAATTGATGTAGCTAAATTAATTTATTCAGCAGGATACAGATGTACAGTTAAATTCCACTATTAAAACCACCTAAAATTAAGTCTAATGCTGCTTTAAAAAGCTTATATTTTGAAGACTTCACTTAATTTTTCTTTGTGATTGCAGCCCACAGTGTCCTCTGGTCATGGGCCACCTTTGGGACTGTTCAAAAGTGGTCTTAAAGACCACTTTTGAACAGTCCCAAAGGCGGTCTTAATATAGGAATTTTACTGTATTTTCTTAGCAGTCCTCACATGAAGCTATGGATAATGTTCACATGGGCAAACAATTCATGAATGGGTCGTAAAAATATTTAAAAATGCAGTGCAAATGAGAAAGTAGAATTATTCCCCCCCTCTCAAGATAATGTTGATGACCATAAAAGAGATAAACAGTTAAAATTTAAGCACCATAAAAGGCTAGAGTAATATTTTTGTTCCACGTTGGACAATGGGTTGTAAAGGTTAAGGGCCATTAACTGGTGTAGGTAAATGGGCCAGGGGTCATTGGCTATAATTGAAATAGCCCGAATTTATGTGTTTATAAGAGTGGGGTATAGCCAGTCTATCATTATCAAGCATATTGAAGTCTACTGTCAATTTACTTTTCATAAAAAGGATAATTTCAGATGATTTTCGGGTTGGTGAGAATCACACACAGTGTCCTGTTTATTTATAGGGTAGGGATGAAATTACATTTTATTTCTATCGCTCTCTTGCTATAAATGGGTACGTGTACTGTGAAATTTCGCTATTAAGACCACCTAAAATTTAGACTAATTCTGCTTTAAAAAGCTTAATAAGACGTGTGCATTATTCTTTCTTTGTGTTTTCTGAAAACAGTATCTTCTGGTCAGGGACCACCTTTGGGACTGTTCAAAAGTGGTCTTACAGACCACTTTTGAACAGTCCCAAAGGTGGTTTTAATATAGGAATTTTGCTGTACTTATTAGATTCAAAATCAACAACAAATTTTTAGGAGAGAATATGGAAAAAGAAACGAAAATTGAAAAAATCAGTATCTTACAGATGTTAATCTTACAGATGTTACCTTTTTAGGGGAAATTTTATAGTTTTTATGAGAGACAACTGGTCCCTTAAACCCCTGTCACACCAGGGCTGCGTTCTCACGGCGTCCAGGAAAAATGCAGAACGCCGAGGTGCGCGCAGTACGATCGCAAACATCGCCGTAGCAACGCAGTGGCGTCGCCAGTAGACGCGTTGGGAACGCATAGAACGCCAAGCGACGGCGCGCATTTTGAGCATGCTCAAAACAAATGCCGTCGCTCGGCGTTCTGATCAGAGCGCAGTGAGGTCGCCGTAAGGTTGCCATAGCAGCGCAGTAAGGTCTCCTATAACGCTACAGGAGCTCGGCAGGGGCACACAGAGGTCTCCTACAACGCCATATAAGCTCCGCTTGTATATTTGATTAACTGATTGATTGATTTGATATTTAACGTCATAGTCAACACTGTATAGGTCATTTTGGAGACGTTGCTTCCAATTTTGTGGGACTTTTACCCGACTTTGAGATGAAATGACATCTCAAGCCATGTCGCCCAATGAAACCAATAGAGTTTACACGCATAAGCATGTTTACACCAATAGAGTTTACACGTATCTCGCACCGCTTTGCCTGGGCAGGCTTAGATCCTCTAAGCGGTTTACCAGTACTCGTATGAGGTCGGTTTCAGCTCTGCTCGGAAGCATCATGCAGCCCATCTATTTCTTCCAGTCCCGATGGGAGGGGGCCGCCCGCTTGTATAAACAGTGGCTAGAGTAGAGTTTGATTGTGTACTGTCCCGAAAAACCTACTTCTGAGGTGACTCATTCCGGGTAAGGTAATGGTGGTGGACTTGCTCCTGCTTGCGGTGATTGCGGTGGATTTGGTTCCGACGGCACAGGAGTACTGGTAAACCGCTTAGGGATCTAAGCCTGCCCAGGCAAAGGGGCGCGAGTCGGACCATCCGTGCTTATTAACCCTATTAGTTTCATTGGGTGACAGAGATTGAGATGTCATTTCATCTCAATGTCGGGTAAAAGTCCCACAAAATTAGAAGCAACGTCTCCAAAATGACCTATAATGTGTTGATGGGACGTTAAACCTCAAATCAAACAAATTGTTCGACTGATGAAGATGTCTGTTAACACTTTGAGAACGTCTTCAACATGTGAGCGCCGTAAAAGCGCAGTGCACGCATTGAGAGCGCCGTAAAAGCGCAGTGCACGCATTGTGAGCGCCGTAAACGCACAGAGAAAGCGCCGTGAGAGCGCATACAATCGCCACCAAGAACGCCGCAGGATCGCGATAGATCGCCATGTAAGCTCCGTAGCAACGTCTTGGTCGCTGTAGGGACGCCATGACAGGTCCTTTTTCACAAAAATAGCCCATATTTCTTGCGATCTCGCGGCGTTCTGAAAAATTAAACAACGCCGTCCCATCGCAGTGAAAATGCGGCATGGTGTGACAGGGGCTTTAGATACCTTAAAATCCTTAAAGTTTGGACACTTCAATTGAGAACGTGCTGTACTTCTCCAAAAATTTGTTTCACATTCCAACAAATAATCCAAATGGGGCAGACAGAATGGCAAAACATGTAGATCCTGATCAGACCTTGAGAACTTACTGTATTTCTCAAAAAATTTTAACAAATTTGTTTCACGTTCCAACAAGTAGTCCAAAAGGAGCAGATGGAATGGCAAACAGTGTAGACCCTGATCAGACTGCTCCTGAAGGAGCAGTCTGATTTGGGTCTGCACTGTTTGCTTATCCCGTATACTTAGGACCATTACAGAATGTCTTTTAGAAGAATTTCCCTTTCTTCCTACGTGGGACTATACTTTTACCAGTTGTATTTTTTTTTTTGAGCTTTATGGCCCAGTCAATACTATTTTGGTCATATTGAATAGGTCAGCTCACCTATCAACACTTTTCCTGGGGATGCATTTTAGTAAGCGGTTAACATTCTTTTGCCAGAAACTGACAACTGCCCTTCTTGAATCAGCAGAAAGGAGAGAATGACCGCAGAAAAGATTTCAAGATCAGTTTCCACGAAAGAATGTTGCAGGCCCCGGCCGGTTACAGTAAAAGGAATATTTTGATATTTTTGGCGTGCTCTGACGAAATCACCATTTACGAATGTTTTCAATCTACTTTCAGATTATACCAGCAGGGATCCAGGCGGCCGGTGGTCTTCTCGCCAAGTACAGAAATGGGTCTCACTGATATTGAAATGGCTCAGTTTGACTACGATGACCCATACTTTGATGATCGACAGTATGATTTTGAATATGAGGTAAGTTGGTACAGAACTAGGGATACCCAGCCAGGGCCCCGAGGGTATAAAAAAAATTTATGCTCAGTTCAATTGAGCATGAAATTTTTTATGCAATTATATATCATTGCAATTGAACAAAGATATACATTATTTTAACCCTTATCTTGCTGTTCACGACAACCCCTATATTTGCAAACAGTGTAGATCCAGATCAGGTGGCTTCTGAAGAAGCCACCTGATCAGGATCTACACTGTTTGGCATTCAGTTTATGAATTTGTAGGAATAAACTGCATCAAGTAATTTGATTGGTTGATAGACAGAAATAGGTGTGGCTTAAATGAATATTCAGCAAGAGAAGGATTAAAGGGCACAGGCCCCACAAAACTGAAAATGAGAATTGTAATTCAGGTTTACTTTCTTTTGGAGCTATGGCTCTTTGAACATTGAATCATTTCATTAAGAGATGATTAGAGCTGAAGACCTTGACTTTCTTTTAAAGGGAACAGGCCCCCGCCAAAACTGAAAACCGAATTGTAATTCTGGTTTACTTTCTTTTGGAGCCATCCATGGCTCTTTGAACATTGCAAATACAGTAAAACCTGTCTTAGTGGCCACCTCTATTAAGCAAGCAACCTGTCTTAAGCAAGCCGGCTTTCAGTTCCCAAAAAGGGAAAATATATTAAAATTCACCTGTGTTAAGCAAGTACCTGTCTTAAGCAAGCACTTTTGGATTATCCAAAAGGCGCTTGCTTAATACAGGTTGGACTGTAGACATCTCAGGCATGTATTCTTGTCAACTTTATCAAGGGAAAGAGTAATGCATTGCTTTTTGACTGTGATATGGCACTTGCTTGATGTAATTGTAGTAGGGGGGGCATCATGCAGTGCTTGCAGCTTTTATTTGACAATCTGAGAAGCTCTACCCCCACTTCTTGTGAGAAGCGGAATTTACCGGTCGTCGATAATGGATTTCAGTTTATTTGTTCTTTTGACAAACATGTTACTTGAGACGCGAATTCTTGTTCAGCATGTCATTATTTTTTGACGTATAAGCACTTTAATAAATCGGCGAGAGATGTCATATTGCTAAACTGCTAGTTGCACAGTTGTATTTAAATATGCCACACCCACTACCAATTATCAACCAATCAGGGCTTCTCCAGACTTTCAGATGAATCTTTAAACTGAGGTCCTGTCTCCGTATGACCTTAGCTGTTGGTGGGACGTAAAAATCAAACACTCACTCACTCAACCAATCAGATTACTTGATTCAAATTATTGCAACAAAATCACTATCGGAATGACAAACAATGTAGATCCTGATCAGATGGCTTCTTCAGAAGCCATCTGATCTGAATCTACATGTTTGAAAGATAAGACATGTCCAGGCTCAGCAGGACAAGCATTAAAATAGATACACAGCTCCTTTGACATTGCTCATTTACACAATACTTACACTACTATCTGTACTAAAATCATGATACAGAAGTGTCCCAAAACCTTTTGATGTCAGAAAAAACAAGTAACTTGGTATTACAAGCAGCCCTTTTATCTCTGTTCAGGTTTAATTAGGTGGGGAGAAAAACACAATAAAATATGCTCCTTCTTTGAAGAATCATTGTTTGATAAGTACCTAGCTGTCAAAATTGTTATTAATCGTAACTCATCCTGAACTTGGTCTGTCAGGTTATTAAAGTCTGTAGCTGACTTCTGTAAGTCTTCTTTGTAAGTCTGTGCCTATTGTGTGAAAGTTAGTGTATTTTGTGCTCTGTCAAGCTTCCAAGCCCCACAAAAGCAGGTCCCAGTGACCTACTTGGCAAACGTTAACTATTTCAAACTTTATCATGGTGTTCATCTTGCCAGTCCTATAAATCTAGGTCATTTTGTTTGTTTGTTTGGAGGTTTAACGTCCCCGTCAACACTGTAAAGGTCATTTTGGAGACATTGCTTCCGATTTTATGGGACCTTTACCTGGCATTGAGATGTTATGACATCTCAAGCCCTGTCGCCCAATAAAACCAATAGGGTTTATAAGCATGGACGGTCCGACTAGCACCCCTTTGCCTTGGCAGGCTTAGATCCTCTAAGTGGTTTACCAGTACTCTTGTGGAGGTCAGTTTCAGCTCTGCATGAAGCATCATGCAGCCCATCTATTTCTTCAAGCCCCGGTAGGCGGGGGCTGAAGTCTACTGTTGTAAGTCTGTGCCTATTGTGTGAAAGTTAGTGTATTTTGCAGTCTAAGGCTGAAGCTCTGTCAAGCTTCCAAGCCCCACAAAAGTAGGTCCCAGTGACCTACTTGGCAAACATTAACTACTTCAAATTTTATCTTGTCACTCCAGTTCTATAAATCTAGGTCATATCTGTTGGACCACTACTACATTTACTCTAAGTGTTGGGACACTTCAAATTTTTACCATACTTTTCTAAAATTTGATGAAGAACAATCTGCTTCACAATGCTGTGTCTAAAAATAGCTTGATGCGTGGCAAACATGTAGGTAGACACTGATGAGATGCCGCATTTTACCCGAAATTGAGATGAAATGACATCTCAAGCCCTGTTGCCCAATGAAACCAATAGGGTTTAGAAGCCAGTACTCGTGCAGTTGGTTTCAGCTCTGCGTGGAAGCATCATGCAGCCCATCGATTTCTTCAAGCCCCGATGTGGGGGGGGGCCGCCAGGCCTGTTTGTCGGGATATATTGTAAATACGGTAAGATGTTGGGAATCAGTTCAGAATTGTTATAATGACATTCATACACCAAGACCCGTGATGGGAAGTTAGTCCTTAGGTCTCACCAAAGAGGTAAACTCAGCTACACAATCCTCAGCACCTTCAGCCATTGAAATAACGGGTAATCGAATCGGGCAGGGCATTCCAGTTTGTATTAATTGAATAGTTAATACTCATCATTGACCATCTACACCCCCCCCCCCCACTCCCTACATATACATGCACACATGGATGGTTGCATGCACACATGGATGCATGCACACACTCATACACAACTGATGCTCTGAGTTCTGCAAATGCCAAACTTCTCTCTTTAGAAACACAGGGTTAAACATGAACCCAAAGGGTTAAACATGAACCCAAACGGATCAAACATGAACCCAAACAGCCAACCGGCAGTGTTTTGAGTGTAATGACGACTTCATCATAATCAATTAGACCAGATGATAGAGAAAATAAAAGAAATTATCTTTGTTTTATTAAAAGGCTTTTATGTTAAAAATGAATACATTGTACGATTCTCCATCATAGGCAATATACAATTAAAACTGATAAAGCATGATATGCAAAATCATAAAAAATGATTTTTTGTCATGATAAAAAATTTTCCTTTGAAGTCAGATTAAAATTTATGGACTTGTATCATTATTGTGGGAGACTAATGAAAATTTAAAAAACATCATTGATATTTTAGTATCTCTCCGGGGTATTTCGTATAAAATGTGACAGTCATCAACGGGCCAGTAAAGAATATCATGTATCTCCGGCTGTCGCAAACATCGTAAAAATTTCTGAAGCAGCTGATTGTGAAAAATCCCAAATTGCAAATCACAGTTATATTGAAAATGAAGTAAGATTTCGGAAATAAAAAATGATTTTTAGACTGTCATTTATTAACCCATTGCATGCGGGGAAACCCCTGAAGGGGTACCTTGGCAAACAGTGCAGGCCCAGATCAGATGCCACAGAACGCAGTGTCTGATCAGGGCCTGCACAATTTGCTAAACACACAAAAAAAAAAAATTCTGTCAAAAATAGTATAAGAATGAAAAAAATAAAAATTTGTCCAACATAAAGCAATGGAAGAGTCCACCAGTATACAATGGGTTAACATATTCTAGATGGGGGAGCCCAAAAACGGGACATTGTCAAACAGTGTAAGCCCAGATCCGCGCAGAGCTGAAACTGGTGCCCCCACCCATCAGGGCTTTGAGAAATAGATTGGGTCGCATGGTGCTTCTGCGCAGAGCTGAAACCAACCGAACATGAGTACTGCTAAACCGTTAAGGTATAAGCAAGTCAGGCCGCTCCTTAAACCGTAGTGGTTTCTGTGGGCGGTAGCGCTTGAGATGTGATTTTATCTCAGTCGGGTAAAAATCCCATAAAATTGGAAGCAACATCTCCAAAATGACCTTAACAGTGTTAATGGGGCCATAAAACCTCTACACAAACAAAATGACCTTATACCCTTAAATTTCAAAAAGGACTCCTGGATGTTTACATGCAGCACAAGATGAGGTAGGTAGTGTGTGTGCTCCAGTTTATGTCTCTTCAACAGCTAAGGTCATATGGAGATGGGACCTCAGTTTAAAGACTCGGCCGAAAGTCTTGAGAAGCCCAGGCTCGAACCAACAACCCCGGGTTTATGAGGCGAGCAGCATAACCACTACACCACAGAGTTTTCTAAACAACTGGTAGTGTTGTGGAAAGAACTTTGGAACAAATTCTTTCCTTTAAAATTAGAACCTGTTTACAAAGTTTCCAAACGGACTGAGTTAACTCTTATCTTGCTTTGCAAACAGTTTAGAGCCAGATCAGATGGCTTCTGAAGAAGCCATCTGATCAGGATCTACACTGTTTGACATTCAGTTTATGAATTTGTAGGAATCAATTACATCAAGTAATCTGATTGGTTCGAAGTCAGAAATGGGTGTGGCTAAATTGAATCTTAAGCAGGATAAGGTTTAAAGAAGTCACAAAAGTTGTTGACCTATAAAGAAAGACGAAAAGTCGGCTAAGTGTATATGTTTAATTGAGCAAAATGACCGAGTAATCGAAGCAATTATTTAATATGCTAAACTATAACTCACAGGTTGTGGAAAATTGATTTTTGCTCATTCGTAATAAAATCAGAAATCTTTGCTTTCAAATTAAATAACAGTGTAACATGTTGCATTTTATGTTTGTATGCCATCGTATTGTCCTTGACACCCATATCATATCCGATACACTTACCTATGCAAACAGTGTAGATCCAGGGGAGACGGCTCATAATGACACTATTTGTCTGTCTGTTAATGATTTTGACTTAAACCCTTTTTGGTAACAATGGACATTCCCAAATTCAAATATGCAGAGCCCACATCAGAAACTCGTGGGGGTGGGATAAGGTGAAAGGGTTATTAACTTAAAGGCAGCTGCAAGCAAAAGTTTAGAGAGAGCGGTATCTTTGAGAATCCAGGTACCAGTTATTTATAGCAACGCTAGTCTTCTCCTTATAATGTCGGAGCACTGTGAAAGAAGTAAAATCTGGACTGGGCTTGGGGCAGGTGCATTGGCAAACAGTGTAGACCCAGATCAGATGCCGCTGAATGCGGCATCTGGGTCTACACTGTTTGCTTAAAGTACATGCAGGATTTTGAAGTTTCAGTGAAACAGTCCGGATTCAGGACCAGTTTTCCAGCCGGAACTCAGAGACGGTCGATCCACCACCAGTACTGTCAGTGCTTTGATTGAAAAACTGGGGACCTGCAGTTATTGGCATATACCAATGTTCAAGCCCATAAAAATATCAAGCTGTCTCCAGCTCTTTCGTCATCTTGCCGTGTCTAATTACCAAGACCATCATTCTTGTCATGCATGCACTAATTAAAATTTCCGTGAAAAACAGCACTGCGCAACAGCCATTAAAAAGAGATGCAAAAAATGTGTAAAAATGAGGCTTTCTTTGCAAACTGTTGCACATCGCGGAGATTTCAATCAAGATTGCGCCACCCTCTGGCGTCATTAAAATTTGAGTTCTTAGAAGGCATATCTGAAGATTTTAATAGGATTTGCCTGAGAGCAAACAATACATTTAACTGTTAAGTAAAAATGCTTCGTTGCAGGGGAAAGGGATTTTCGTAAATTTTTTGTTCAGCATCATGATGATTTTGAGTATTCTTTATAGTTCAAGAGGGTGAAAGCTGTTAAATTGTCAAGCTGTCTAACAGAAGCTTTGCGATTTCTGTGAATATGCTATATATTATAGGGATATGGCTTTTCATGTATTACCCCATAAAATGTCAGTCAAGACAATTGTCGTCTGCTTTGCTGTCTGCAGGGTATCTTAAAAGTAATTTTTTTGCAAACAGTGTGGACCCAGATCAGACAGCTCCTGTTGGAGCAGTCTGATCTATGCCCACACTGTTTGACTGTATGCAAAAATATTTTTAAAAAGTTTGACAAAAAACTCAGCAGACAACATAAGCAGATGACATTTTCAGACATAGTTTTTCTCGGCGTCTTGAGGGTTAAAGCCTGCCAAGGAAAATTGTGGTTACTGATAGGTAAACACATGAGCTCAATATGACCTAAATATTGGTGACTGGACTGATAAACTCCAAACAAACAGAATAAAAGAAGCACTTTAAAAAGTTGCGCCAATTTTGCCCTATTTTGTTCAGGACAGTTACATTTTACGATAAAAGTACATGTAGATGTAATTTGAGACGTACAAACATACCGTAGATGAAAAACTTGTATTAGAAATTAATATTGTTATAAAAATATTGGCGGGTTCTGTTTCAGCAGTAATTCTTTTGAAGCAGTTTTGTTTTTCATTGCAATAAATGGTCAAAAATTTCAACCAAATGAAAAGAAAAAATCATTTCAACTTTTCTTCACCTAATTATTAGCTCGTCTATTTTTTGAAAAAAAACTTTCGAGCTATTGTCATCACTCCGGCGTCTGCGTAGTCGTCCTGCGTCCTGCGTCGTTCCAAAAAAACTTAACCTTGGCTATAACTTAAAAAGTATTAGACCTAGCCTCATGAAACTTCATACACACACTCATCATCACAAGAGCTACATTTTGACCAAGGACCATAACAACATTGTTGATTTTGGCTGAATTATCTCCCCTTTTCCAATTTTTTTCTGAAACACATTTTTTGCTCTCATTTTAATACTATTCACAACAGAGCCTTCAAACTTCACATGAATGTTCCTTGGGACAAGACCTTTTCAGTGATACCACACTTTTTGATCTGTGACCTTGACCTTTGAACTTTGACCTATTTTTCGAAAATTTAACCGAAAACCTTAACCTTGACCATATTTCCAAAAGTATTTGGCCTACCTTCATGAAACTTCATACACATACTCACCATCACAAGAGCTACATTCCCTACAAGTTTTATAACTCCATCTTGCAATTTGATTGAATTATCTCCCCTTTTCTCTCCGTTTTTTTTAAAATTGTTTTTGTCTCTTATTTCAATACTATTCACAACAGAGCCTTCCAACTTCACATGAATGTTCCTTGGGACAAGACCTTTTCAGTCATACCACGCTTTTTGACCTGTGACCTTGATCTTTGAACTTTGACCTATTTTTCGAAAAATTAACCAAAAAACTTAACCTTGACCATATTTCCAAAAGTATTTGGCCTACCTTCATGAAACTTCATACACATACTCACCATCACAAGAGCTACATTCCCTACAAGTTTTATAACTCCATCTTGCAATTTGATTTGACTTAGAACTTTTGTTTTCTAAAAGAAACTGCAGACGAGCGTTGGCACCCGCTTGCGGTGCTCTTGTTTTTGTTTTGGTGTGTTTGTTTTCTTATGATTAACCTTTCTCTTGCTGAATATTCATTTTAGCCACACCCATTTCTGTCTTTGCACCAATCAGATTACTTGATGTAATTTATTCGTACAAATTTGTAAATTGAATGTCAAACAGTGTAGATCCTGATCAGATGGCTTCAGAAGCCATCTGATCTGGATCTACACTGTTTCCAAAGATAGGGGTTGTCGTGAACAGCATGATAAGAGTTAAAGCGTTCTTTCAGAAGCATGTTTTTATCATGGTCAACACTCTCTTTCTTGGCACCATTTTGTCATGCAGACACACAAGGGTGAACAAATTTTAGGACAGTGAACAAACTTGTTTTTCATCTGATTAAGCATTATTTTAGTTCTCAACTTTGAAATTGGGTTGCAATTTAATTTGAAGCTACTGGCGGTTTTTGAGCACAAATATGGAAAATATCTCTGGGTTTGCCATCTGAAATCCCCCTGCCCAAATAGATGGGCTGCATGATGCTTCCACACAGAGCTGAAACCGTCCCACACACAGGTACTGGTAAACTGCGTAGAGGGTCTAAGTCTGCCCAGGCAAAGCAGTGCGAGTCGGCCCGTCCATGCTTATAAACCCTATTGGTTTCATTGGGTGACAGGGCTTGAGATGTCTTTTCATCTCAATGTGTGGTAAAAGTCCCACAAATTTGGAAGCAATGTCTCCAAAGTGACATAATTATACAGTGTTGACAGGGATGTTAAATCTCAAATCAAACAAACAAATCCCCATCTGAAATTGGTTAAAAAAAAAAAAATGAAAATTGCCAGAGATTAATGTGGAAGAAAATGCCACCTTTGGAAGCTTCTAATGATGAGAGCATGCCATCCTGACAGATGATCAGAAAATAAGGCGGAAATGTCCTTCACAGCAGAAGACACAGAAAGCAAATTACCTTCCTTTTTTATCATCAAAACACCAATCTAGACAGCAGAAATGTCAAACAAATGTCAAATGACTTAGTTTTTGCTTCCATTTTGCTCTCTTTCTTGTAAAAAAAAAAATAGCATTTGAATTGAAGCGTCTATCATTAATCGCAGAAACTGGTTGCATTTAGACCTATGCTTACAAAAATAAAGCGTGATCTACTAAAAATGTCAAACCTTATTTTCACTGAAAAAAAGTGACAGAAAGTCACATTTGCTCAAATTCAATTGCAGCTGTACATAGTGGTTTAACCCACTGTATACTAGTGGACTCTTCCATTGCTATAATGTTGGACAAGTCGACGGGCCTCCGTGGCCTAATGGATAGGAACGCTGACTCTTAGTCATTAGGTCTCTCACTGCCGTGGGTTCGAGCCTCGCTCGGGTCACGTGTGAGACGCCAAGTTCTGCAACGGAAGGTCAGGTGGTTTTTCTCCGGGTACTCCGGTTTTCGTCCACCTTTGATTAAGGATCGGCTCGATATGAGTGAAATAATCTTGAAAGGGCCGTAAAACCCAAACCAAAAAAAAAAAAAAAAATGGACAATAAGTAGGCATATTTTTTAGTGTTTATTCAAAGTCTATTAGGAAATAGTGCAGGCTGTGATCAGATGCCGCATTTTGCGGCTTCTTGTCTGGGCTTGCACTGTTTGCCAAGGTACCCCTTTAGGGGTTTCCTGTCTCTTATGGGTCAAGGCTGTTTCCTGTCTCTTATGGGTTAAGGGTGAACTCTTAATATAGCATCATTCATGATTTTAAAGTTTATTAGTTATTGGGGTTCGGCATATTCTTTCATGGAGATTGCTGATGAAATCTTTCTTGCGGTAATTCTCTCCCTTCCACTGATCCAAGAAGGACAGCTGTCAGTGTCTGTTTCTGGTGAAAGAATGGGCACTGTTCTGGTTAACCACTTTAAGCTTGCCAAGGAAAAGTGTGGTCAGGTAAACTGACTGGCTCGATATGAGCTTAACACTGTTGACTGGGCCATTAAACTTTAAACAAACAAACAAACAAACCAATAATGTGAATACAACTATTGTGGCCAGTTCCTGGCATTTGTTTGTTTGTTTGATTTGAGGTTTAAAGTCCCCGTCAACACTGTAAAGGTCATTTTGGAGACGTTGCTTCCAATTTTGTGGGACTTTTACCCGACATTGAGATGAAATGACATCTCAAGCCCTGTCGCTCTATGAAACCAATAGGGTTTATTAGCATGGATGGTCTGCCTCGCACCGCGGTTCCTGGACAGGCTTAGATCCTCTAAGCGGTTTACCAGTACTAGTGTGCAGGCCAGATTCAGCTCTGCATGGAAGCATCATGCAGCCCATATATTTCTACAAACCCCCATGGGCAGGGGCCATGGCGTATAATTTCTGATTGTTTCTAGAGAGCACTGGACTTATTCAGTAAAATCCCACTATGAAGACCACCTAAAATTGAGGCTAAATCTGCTTTTAAAAGCTTATTGGTATTGAGAAGGTTTCAGTTATTCTTTCTTTGTGTTTTCTACACCAAGTGTCTCCTTATAAGAGACCACCTTTGGGACTGTTCAAAAGTGGTCTTCAAGACCACTTTTGAACAGTCCCAAAGGTGGTCTTAATATAGGAATTTTCATGTATATGTCATGTTCTCCGTAAGTGAATTCCAGTGTCTCGAGAGGCTTAAGTGTTATGAGACAATTTAATTTTGTCAAGATGGATCATCTGGATAGACTGTCTCTCTATATTATTGAAGGAATTATGACAGATGTGACAGAACCAGTCGGAACAAATAGACTGGGCTAAAACTGAATTAGCTTTCAGAATAATAGACTGGTATAGAAGAGCCATAAAACACATTGCCACTGATCAATTGTGTAACCAAAAAGCATCCTCTCATACAAACTAGGCGTAAAGCCTGCGTGATGACTCTGAGATTCAGACCATTGACCCTTGCAAGTCGGTGTATTTTTGCCTGGGTACTTTGGTTTCATATGAAATAATCTTCAAGACTTGGAAAAAGCCTACATACCCCAAATTTAAAATGGACAGCAAAAATGGGTCACTGAGCATGTAACAACAACAACAAAAATTTTCGTGTTAAAGAAATTACCTGTCATGCGTGACTGCCCCGCCCATTGGGGCTTGAAGAAATAAATGGGCTGCATGTTGCTTCCACGCAGAGCTGAAACTGACCGCACACTAGTACTGGTAAACTGCTTAGAGGATCTAAGCCTGCCCAGGTAAAGCGGTGCGTGTTCGACGGTCCATGCTTATAAACCCTATTGGTTTCATTGGGCGACAGGTCTTGAGATGTCATTTCATCTCAATGCAGCGTCTCCAAAATGACCTATACAGTGTTGACGGAGAAGGTAAACCTCAAATCAAACAAACAAATCAAAAACCTGTCATGTGTTGGTCAGTTTTCAAAAAGGGCAGATTTACACAATTGAATGGGTCACTGAGCATGTAACAACAACAACAGAAATTTTCAAGTTAAAGAAATTACCTGTCATGTGTTGGTCAGTTTTCAAAAAGGGCAGATTTGCATTGGAGATAACTATATTGCCCTGCTCTTTCCTTCACATAATGGGCTGCCTTTTAAATCCGGTGTTAGTAAACTCTCTATAAGTATAGACGTACCCCACCCCAGTGAAAGAATTCAAATACGTGTGCACTGAAATTCCTATATAAAGACCACATTTGGGACTGTTCAAAAGTGGTCTTTAAGACCACTTTTGAACAGTCCCAAAGGTGGTCTGTTTCTAGAGGACACTGGATGTATAACTGAAACCTTTTCAATATGCTTTTAAAAACAGAATTAATCTGAATTTTAGTACGGAAACCATGCCCACTCAAAGGGTTGCTAATAACATAGATGGATAATGAAATTTTAGACATGGTTGAGTAAATCAGAGGAACCAACCATTGCTTTCTTTGTATCTTGCAAATATTCCTGGGAAAAGTCTTGTTTTGTCATAAGGCATTTGAAGAAAGAAGAACGTATTATGTGAATTTTTCATAAAGCTGTTTTCTGCTCTGTATCCTTGACTTTAATTTGAAGCAAGATTTATTTTATACCTTTGAAGCAACCTGATCTAAGCATTAAAGCATCCCACCGAGTCGACAGGGTGTTAATACAACCCGAATCTACCCCGAGATGGGGAGATAAATAACAAAGAAAAAACATTAAAGATTAAGATAGGTACTCATACTAATTTGTTATGTACCCTTTTGAAATTTGATCAAAACTGGTGAATTATTCACGATAATTGAAGATTTCGAGGTTACAAGTGGTGTTTTTGCGATCCATCTAACATTAGAAGAAAAAGATGATATAAGGTGTCGGGTTCTTTGCTTACATTAGATAGGTTGCTTTTATTGACAAAATTTGATAGATGGCGTCGGAAATCGCACAGGAGTCAGAAAGAGAGCCATGTCTGTTAGACTGTGACCTTAACCCTCATCATGCTGAATATTTAAATAGACTACATTCCTCCCCCATTTTGATGATTTCAATTCAGAAGCAGAATAGAAAACAGAATAGATCCTGATCAGCTGGCTTCCAAGAAGCCAGCTGATCTGGTTCTATCCTGTTTTCAAAATAAAAAAATATAAATCAGGGTTCCTGATGCTCCGTCTTTGGTCGGGCCCCTCGGAGTCTAACTGTTGGTTTTCTTTTGCTCCAGCAATTCTGTTGTTGTATGCTGTCGAGTCCTCAACCTTATTTCATCTCTGTAGTTTTTTGATTTGTATGTTCTCGGAGATGTTACACTGATGAGTTAGGAAGCCTTCATGCGGACTAAACAAAATTAGTGTATACCGCGACAGAGGTAATGGCCATGTAAAATCGATTTAAGCCCCCCAGTGGAATTCTTTTTCCGAGGCCGTTCTAATGAATACCCACAGCACAGGTTTTTATGGAGAATTGACAAAAACTATCCTCCAATTATTATCACAAAATACGAATCTTATCTGTGGCTATGTTTGTGACAATGAAATTCATCTTCTTTCATCATCTACAACAGTGACCTCATAATCTCTTCCACTACATCTTTAAAAACTTCATCAGAATTCTATGATCTTTTTAAATCCTTAAATTTATTCAGACTTAAGTCTGATAAGCAGTCTGCTGTCTGTCAGAGATGATCTTGAATTATAGTCTAAACCTTATAGAGATCTGTTTTCTTTATAAAATCGCTTTGAACAAATCTTCAGTCATCAGAATTATGAATTTTTTAAAATTTATTTTTAATCTTTAAAAATTTGATATTCACTTTAAAACAAGATAACCGGAGTCTGACTTCATTATCCTTTCATAATGATTAAAATCTGAACATTTAAAACGTAATTAGAATCGTTGGATCTTTTTCCTCTATAGAATTATGCTGTGTAATGAATTCTGATAAATCTACCGGTAAACTTTTTATAGATCCTGATCAAAATCTGGAGTACTAAGAAATCAAAGCTCTAAACTCATGGGCTGATTGTTTCAGAGTGTAGACTGATAAAATACAGTAAAATTCCTATATTAAGACCACCTTTGGGACTGTTCAAAAGTGGTCTTCAAGACCACTTTTGAACAGTGCCAAAGGTGGTCCCTGACCAGAGGACATTGTATGCTGAAACCATGAAGAAAGAGTTACTGTACCCTTCTAAATAAACTTTTTAACTCAGAATAAGTCTTAATTTTAGGTGGTCTTAATAGCCGAATTTCACTGTAGTTCTGAATCTGTACTTGGACTGTTCCTTTTAACCCTAAGTAGATTCCTCTACTTCAAGCAGACAGTGTAGACCCTGATCAGATGCCACAGGATGTGGCATCTGATCTGGGTCTACACTGTTTGAACAATATCCTAGGCACTTATATATGTGTTAACACCCCCGCCCATCAGGGCTTGGAGAAATAGACTGGGCTGCACGGTACTTCCACGCAGAGCTGAAACTGACTGCACACATGAGTACTGGTAAATCGCTTAGAAGAGGCAAAGTGGTGTAATTCGGAATGTCCATGCATATTAATGCTTTTGGTTTCATTTGGCGGCAGGGCTTGAGATGTCATTTCATGTCATTGTCAGGTAAAAGTCCCAGAAAATTGGAAGCAATGTCTCCAAAATGACCTAAATAGTGTTCATGGGGACATTAATCCTCAATCAAATAAAACATATGTGCTTACTTCAGTAGTTTGTAACAATATTGGGTACTTCTTCTTGCAGGAGATTGTATTACAAAGACCGACAGAGGATGACAAGCTCGGCCTGACTTTATGCTATGGAGCTGTGGAAGATGGAATCACAGACATCTTTATCGGAGAAGTAAGTCATAGAGAAGATTTGAGCCTCTCACTTTAATACACCCACTACACACATAATGTGTGACACACCTGGTCCCCTGAACAAGAATTTTTGCTACCTTTGCAAACAGGGTAGATACAGATCAGATGGCTTCAGAAGAAGCCATCTGATCAGTATCTGCCCAGGCAAAGCGGTGCAAGTCGGACCGTCCATGCTTATAAACCCTATTGGTTTCATTGGGCGACAGGGCTTCAGATGTCATTTCATCTCAATGTCGGGTAAAAGTCCCACAAAATTGGAAGCAACGTCTCCAAAATGACCTATAAAGTGTTGACGGGGACGTTAAACCTCAAATCAAACAAACAGTATCTACACTGTTAGTCATTCAGTTTTCCGCTTCAAATGAATAGAATATATAAGTAATTTGATGGAATGGGTGTGGCAAAATGATTTATTCAGCAGGATAAGGGTTAATACAATATATAAAACATAAATCCCATCAAACCAAAAGGACATGGCCACCTGGTCCTCGCTATACAGGCACAAAGACAGCTCTGTCCTTTCACTTTTTAACATCTATATTCAAAAAGTAGTTTTTAAAGCTATAAATCCTTCTAAAATTGTCAGTTTTATGCCTATAAATAGTGTATCAAATTCTAAACTGAGAGAATCAAAGGTCAATGGCTTTGAAAAAAAACAACAACAACAAAACATATGGCCAGATCATGATTTATTATAGGAAAATCAGGAATTACAAGGATCACTTCTTTTTCTAGGTGATTTCAGGTGTAATTTTGACTGCTCAATTTTCCCATTTATAACTTTCCTCTGTTTTTCAAAACCTTGAAAAAACAAAAACCAACAGTGTGTGTGTTTGGGTTTGGGGTAGTGGGGTTCACATTATCAAGTCTGTGTGATGAAAAGCTCTGTAAACCCCACCTTTTATAGACTGGTGTTTACAGGGCTTTACATTATTGTCTTTTTTACTGCTCCAAACATAGGTTGTGGGTACTCGTCAATGAGGCGGTTCTAACAAGCACCCCTCAGTCTATGCTTGGAGTAGGAAAAATATCACAAATTTTCATAAGAAAAAATAACCATTTTGGGGATATGAAAAAATGCACTGATGGTCCTAAGTATTGGGACAGACAGGCCTTAGCAAACAGAGCAGACCCAGATCAGACTGCTCTCAGGAGCAGTCTGATCAGGGTCTACACTATTTGCCATTCCGTCCGTACCTTTTGGACTCCTTGCTGGATCGTGAAACAACTTGTTAAAAGTTTAGAAGAATTACAGCAAGTCTTCAAGGTGTCCCAATGTGTATGTCACACACAAGTCTTATCATAATTATAATGGGATATCATTTCTAGAACTCGAGACCTCATATTCTTAGTCACATGTTGAAAGTGGCAAACAGTTGCGGTGGCAGAATGGCCAAATCTAGCATGCCTTCAGGCCACATTAACCCTTGTCCTGCTGAGCCTGGATATGCCTTATCTTTCAAACAATGAAGATTCAGGATCTTCATTGTTTGTCATTCAGTTTATGAATTTGTTGCAATCAAGCAATCTGATTGGTTGATAATCAGTGGTGGGTATGGCATATATAAATATTCAGCAGGTCAAGGGTTAAATTCAACTCCTATTGGTTTCATTGGGCGACAGGGCTTGAGATGTCATTTCATCTCAATGTCGGGTAAAAGTCCCACACAATTGGAAGCAACGTCTCCAAATGACCTTTACAGTGTTATCGGGGACGTTAAACCTCAAATCAAACAAACAAAATCAACTCAAAACTTGAGCATTTTATAGAAACACCCAGACTCTTCTGTTTCTGTTACCTGACCCTGGGAAAATAGTTGCAGAAACCTTGTGGTCACTATTCAAACCTTCCCACCTGAAGAGCTCCTCAAGTTAATCACATTTTTATTTTCCACCACCAAAGAGTAAGCCATGGTAAGATCACTCTAAACATCTCAAAAACCTCTTTGTCACTACAGGAGACCAATTTAACCTAAATTAAAGTAGACTAATTTCATAATAGCTCTTTTTCTGCAATAATTTACAGACCAACAAGTAGTCTTTGAAAAGGCTAAGTAGTTCACTCTGAAATTGCTAGTCATTTCTTACATCTAATGATGAAATTGAGAATTCCTTACAAAAATCAAGCCCTGACAACATTGGTGGATCTTTTGTCTCTGAGAGTTGGCTGGGAAAATATTCATGAACCCAGATTGACTTAAGTAAACTGTTTCATTTAACCCTTAAATTCCAGTATTAAGCCAACAGTGTTGACCCTGATCACTTGCGTACTGTGGCATCTGATCTAGGTCTATTACACTGTTTCCCAAACCCAACACAGCAATGGAATGAATTCCTAGCTAAAGGCTAAGCCTTGGTTCCCATCAGCTATGCCCTCCCTCGGATTGAAAAAAAAAACATATCGAATCCATAGTCATGAAAGATTCATGTAATCTAATACATCAAGAAACAAAAAATGTTATAGACATTGGTTAGAATTGCCTCAGTGAGGCGATTCTAACAAATGTCTATAACATTTGTTTCTTGAAGGGGAAAGGCATTTTGTTGACGTTCACACACCTAATTGGGGTTCTTTATAACGGCAAATTCTTTATAACGGCACAATATCAGGGAACAAATGCCAACGTTATAACGAGGGTCCTCTATACTGCATACTGAAAAATCATGTGAAATATGCAGGCATACGTTCTGAATTAGTTTCTATCAGCAACCACCTGTAGGAGGATGGGTTTGGAGGTCCATATGGATTAACATAAACTGACCCACCAGATTCTAAACACAGCTGGCCATGTTTCTTTGACCCAAATGGGTTTGATTATACAGCAATTATGAAAAAATCAAGAAGAATTTTCGATTAGGGTCTGATTGTTTTGTTTGGTGTTATATTGTCAGTCAAAATACAGGTTTGTTTCACAAAGCATTTGCATGTTTAAGTAGTTCTTTCAATCCCTTGTCAGGGCCTGACAAATCCAAGTTTCAGCCACTTGCCCGGCATTCCACAGCAGCTTCAAAATAGCTTTGAATCACAATATTCCCTATATATTATTATATACATATTTCTGGGCAAGTGAAATTAAAAGTCACTTGCCCAGCCAAAATTTGGACTTGTTCTGGGCAGTTGGGCAATGGATTTGTCAGGGCCTGCTTGTAATGTTTTATGAATCTTTTGAAAAATCACTATAACCATTTTGACATTCCTTCATTATTATCAATGTTTTAAGCAGAAAGTAAGGTAGTGAATGTCAAAATGCATAAATACCGCTTTTGTGGGTAGGGCTTGAGAAGTCATTTCATCTCAATCCACAAATTTGGAAGCAACAGCTCCAAAATGAACTAAATAGTGCTGACAGGGATATAAAACCTCAACATAAACTGTTGTCTGATTTAGACAATATTTTCTTTTTCCACTCCGCCAATAAAATATTGCCCACAATTGTTGTCCAGTTTGGATTTCGGGTTTAATAAGCTAGATATATCTCCAATGTACCACCCACATGGCCATAATCACTATTTAATCAATTAGTGTAATTATATTTATTATGTTTATTGGCCCAGGTACCTGGTGAACCAACTCTTTTATTAGCCAGGTGATAAACTTGTATCTTTCACTCAAATATTTTCCTTAACCCTTTCGTGCCTAGCATCCCTGAAAATGGGACTTTGGCAAACATGGTAGACCCTGATCAGATGCCGAATTTTGCGGCATCTGATCCGGATCTGCACTGTTTGTTTAGTAGTTTTGGATTTTTCTGACAAACTAAAACTTGAATTTGGTAATGGGCCTGTCCAGAGATATATAAGTGGAAGATTCCATATGTCATGAATGAGTTAATTTGCTTCCCAGTTTTATGCTTTTGATATCTATATATCTCCATTTCCTTGGTTCGGCTTGATCAGTTGGGAAGACACCGAGGCCAGTACAAAAATGTTACTGAATTTATGCTAAAAATTTGCACATCTTGACCATGTAGTTGAATTAGTAGTAGGACCAGATTTATATGAAATAGCAATTTATTTTTCAGTTCTCTGCTGTAGTCCTTGCTTCCAAAGGATTGCCCCTTCTTCCGAACATTTAACTTTACCACAGCTGGTGTTAAGTATGTGAGGCGGCCGTAAAAAGTCTCCCTGCCCTGTATCATAGTGTGGGGTTATATTTTCTGGTCCTTTGGCATCATAAGATTTCACTGTGGAGTTCAGAAAATATTGAGGGTCACTGATTAGGCCTAATTGGCCGAAACTAGCTATTCTGGCCCAGAAATGTCTTGTACACTCCATAGTTTTCAGTTCTGTGCTGTATTCCTTGCTTCCAGAGGATTACCCCTTTTTCAGAACATTTAGCTTGCAAAGGTTTTCTCGGAGCACTCAGCTTTTCTTCCAGTTTCCTGCTATAATGTTGGTCGGAAAGGTTCATGAAATTCCAAAATGCATAAATAAACAAGCAACTGGACATGCTAAAAAGCCTGTAGGACAAAAATGATGCTGTGGGCAATCTCTGACGAAGTTAGTTGTGTAATGGTTTCCCCCTGAATGGTTCAGATGACCTCTGGCCTGATAGTGCTACTTGCCTCCAGATAATGAGTTCTATAAATCTGAAAAGAATGAAAAAAAAATTTGGTAGAGGAATTCCAGATACTTCTTTTGAAGTTTGTACATTTGATGAACCAGTAGATATTGTCTGTGTTGCAGAAGTTTTAGAAAACTAACAACTATAAAGAAGTCGGGTTAAAACTATAAACAATCATGTAATGTCATATTGTCCAATAAATAAAGATAACTGTTGATAAAGAACTACCTCAGGTTATTGATAAAGGCCACACACATGAAAAACTACTGGAAACTGTAACTCCTAATAAAACACAGAGGCTACAATGTGAAGTGGGTGGCACTACCTTGTCTAAATAAGTGTAGGGTTTCAAGTTAAGAGCCAGGGATTCTAATTGGATGACTATTTATGCAACCTATTTAAATGATAAATTAGGTTCTTGTGGTAAATTCGGAAATAAGATCTTCATTTGTGTTTTCCTAACCTAATTTTGCCAAAAACGATTATATTATGTCATAATTGTGGCCTTTACCCATGCTTACCTGGAAACCTGTTAAAAATAGTGCTGACCTAGATCAGACGCCACATATTAATGCAACTTCTGATCAGGGTCTATGCCGTTTGCTTGCAGGGTTTTCCATCAAAATAAAATAAAAACAAAAAATTGACCCAACACACCTGAAATGGCCTATGGGCTTGTCCAACATATAACAGTGGATGAGTCCACCAATATACAATAGGTTAATGGATAATCTCTCAGTGGTTAGGTTTCCAGCCTGATGGAGAAATGTATGATAAAAATAAATTAACTGTAGAAGATCAGTTCGTTCAGTTCAGTGCTTGACCATCACTGGTGTAGCATCCTTTATACAAATCTGCACTTGCATATACATTACACACAACGAAGAAGAAGATGAAGAAAAAAGAATCAAAAAGAAAAAGAAGCAGAATAAGAAACAGAAACAGCAAAAATCTGTATGTATCATATACACCAAACTTATTATTAGCTAACATAGTTTCCTTCTTTGCCGCGGTCCCATTTGGTAAATGATATTAAGGGGTGGGATTATTATTTCTAGTATTTTCTTTGGTTTGTGTTCAACTTGATGGCCACCATGGCACCACAGCTCAAGATGCTAGATGCTTGTTTCACCACAGATCCAGTTCTGCAGATGTCCTGCAGATATTTCTTATCCTGTTGGTTGAAGGAAGCCACAATGTCAATGTTTCTCTGACAATCAATAATTTGTCTTTCTGGTTGTGATTCTTTGTTGGAAAAATATAGCCCTACTTGACTTATTAAGTGATTTATCCATGGCTTTGTTTATTTTTGCTTTTCTGAAGTGCTGACATTGATCTTCTTGCAAGCTCTTGGTCAACACAGGTGATTTAAATCAGTGTCATTAAGAGGCTTATGCATTGACAGCTGGAGTTGCAGAAGACAAATAGAAATTGAATCATAAACTATCCATTTCTACAGACAGTCATCTGTGTACTCTTAAAGCACCATGTAGATTTTTAGAGCAGACAGCAGTTGTTGAATTTTTTTGCAGGACATTACTTGACAATACGTTTGAATCATAAGGCTTGACATTACATGTATATCACATGATGAGTAATCATGTACCGCTTAGAGGATCTAAGCCTGCTCAGTTTGAACTGTCCATGCATATAAACCCTATTTGTTTCAATGAGCGGCAGGGCTTGACATGTCATTTCATCTCATTGTCGGGTGAAAGTCTTATAAAATTGGAAGCAACACCTCCAAAATGACCTTTACAGTGTTGACAGGGATTTTAAACCTCAAATCAAACAAAACAAACAGTTTTCATATGAATTGTGACAAGTAAACAAGTCCATAGAAATGTGCACAAAGATTGTGCACATTTCCATGGACTAGTTTGCTTGTCACAATTCATATGAAGATTGGTCCTTGTGACAAGTAAACAAGTCCATGGAAATGTGCACAAAGATTGTGCACATTTCCATGGACTAGTTTGCTTGTCACAATTCATAGGAAGATTGGTCCTTGTGACAAGTAAACAAGTCCATGGAAATGTGCACAATGATTATGCACATTACCATGGACTAGTTTGCTTGTCACAATTAATATTAAAATTGGTCCCACAATGAAACTTTCACTATGCAAAGACAGAAGACAAAATTTTCCAGATTGTCAGACTTTAAAACTTGAAATTAATTAATGCTGCATTGGAATTACGACCTAACTTCAAGTATTTTAAGACAATTTGTCTGAGAATTTTAAGCTTCTGAACACATTTCTTTTTTCATGTTGGTTTTCATGGTCTTTTCCAGCGAATATTACTGTGTCTAAGTGGGTTAAACTGATAAAACGTACAAAATCCATTTCTTGATATTAATTTTTAGGATGTATTTTGCTTTGAAGTTGATAAATAAATTTGTTGTTCTTAAAAGCTTTGATACAGAAATTTGTTAAAAGCATTTTGATATCTAAGTTTGTTATTAATATAAGATCGAGGGCGAAAGGTGTATTAGATCTTAGAAAAATCAAGATACGTTTTTAGATCATCTTCGATCTACTTGAAGCTTTTTAGAAGGGCTCACATACCTGGGTTTTCAAAGTGAAAATTATTGTTATCTTTTATTGTTTATGTAATCTTAGCTTCCAACAAGTTTTTATCATTATTTTCTTTGATACCTATCCAGAGATATATTAAAAATGTATATATATTTTAAAAATGATTGATCAGATCCACCCATAACATCTGGGTCATTTGAATACAGGTGAAAAGGTTTAACCCTTAACCCATTTTGTACTGGGAACCCCAAAACGGATACCCTGGCAAACAGTGCAGGCCCAGATTAGACGCCGCAGAATACTGTTTGCAGAAAATTCAGCTATTTTCCAAATCAGTTTTGAAGAAAACACAACCTGACACCCCTAAGTTTTGAAATGGACCCCTGCTATATATAAGGAGGAAGATTCCATTTGAAATAGATGGGCTGCATGATGGTGCCATGCAGAGCTGAAACCGACCGCATAAGAGTACTGGTAAACCGCTTAAGAGTATCTAGGCCTGCTCAGGGAAAGCGGTGCGAGTCCATGCCTATAAACTCTATTGGTTTCTTTGGGTGACAGGGCTTGAGATGTCATTTCATCTCAATGTCTGGTATAAGTCCCACAAAATTGGATGCAACGTCTCCAAAATGACCTATATTGTGTTGACGGGGATGTTAAACTTCAAATCAAATAAACTGCCAAACAAAATGGATTAAGATGCCAGTCACAGCAATTGTCATCTGCTTTGTTGTTTTCTGGTTGGTTTTAAAATTTTTTGGAAAACTGTATGGACTCATGAGCAGTCTGATCAGGGCCAACCCTGTTTGCCTGAATGCAAAAATGTGTTTGAAATGTTTGCGAGAAGATGCAGCAGAGGAAATAAGCTGACAAAAATTTCAGATGCAGTTTTGATTGACATCTTAAGGGTTAAAGCACTGACCACTTCTATGAGGCATTTTTTTTTTCTTGTTTTATTTTTTTTCAAGGGGAAAATAAGGCTTAATATCTGCTAATGATGCAGTCTATTCAAATGAAATTTTGAGCTCAAATTGCAATAAAAGATGAAAAATGCACAGTTTTAGGGATTGGCCATTCAAATTTCATAGAAATTTACCCATAACATGGCAATCACAACACAACAATTGTCGTCTGCCCAGCTGTCTGCTGGTTACCTTAAAAGAAATGCTGGTTACCTTAAAAGTAATTTGATTGGTGGATAGCCAGAAATGGGTGTGGCTAAATTTATTCAGCAGGATAGGTTTAAGAATAACATGACATCAGATTTCTTGCGGTCATAAATGACGTCACTTTTGCACCTCCATGTACATGTAAGGTGCTGAAATAGACTATGTGGCTTCAGATCAGATCTTGATCTACACTATGTGCCATTGTCCCATTTATGGCATTCTGGGCTTGTTTGGGGTAAACACATTTTTCTTTCACATTTGTTTTTTTTTTAAAAGAAAGCTTGTAATTATACGGCTCCCATGCAAATCATGCAGTTTGTGTGTCATGTGTAGGGGGTAATTTGTTTTATAGCAGAAGCTGTAATTTACAGAGAATGCTGGGATTTGCAGTTTCAGACATGTCAAAAGTCATTAAAAATCTTTTTGTCTCATAAATGATGTTAAATTTGAAATTTATACGAAAATTACAGCTTGCACTTGCTAATGACCTCCTGCAGGATTTATTTCTTTTCCATGGGTGTCATTTAATTTGCAGAAAATTTGGAAATTCAAATATGGTTCAAAGGGGAAAAAACACATTTATCTGCTCCTTTTGTTTGGCAAAATATGATAACTAAAGCATTGTGAAAGTCAATTGCCCTGCTAAACAATAGCATTTGTTTGAGGGTGGTAGCCAGTGGTTGATTGTTGAAGACCAGTAAATCTAAGGTAATGTCATCAGGTTGAGCCTGAAATGCTGTTGTTGCAACAGCAGTTAATATACTCATACCATCCTCAATGTAGGAGCCATCACAAGGGAACATTTGCCATAGCAAAGATTCATAGCAGCCTGAGCATCAGCACAGTCTAATCATAGTCTTTGTTGTATACTATATTGATGCTTTTGACCCAGTCTTTTTTGTGTCATAGAAGTTGCGGTTTATTTTTGTTTTGGTTTGTCTTTGGGTGTTTGTGTCGCTTATATTATTTTGTTTTGGATAGCCTATTGGCCATTTTGTGGGAAAGTAACTGTCCTTTTGGCTTTCCGCTATTGATGTTTCTGTTTGGGTCTAATGTTTCATGTTTGTGTTTCTTTCCCTTTGGTGTCTCTGATGGGAGGTGTTGGTTGTGTCGATTCCTGATCATTGCCTCCACTTCTATTTTACTAGCATACAGCATTTTTCACAGCATTTGTTTTGTTTTCAGGGAAAAATGGCTTGACATTGCATGTGAATCATCTGCTAGACAGATGATTCACATGCAATGTTATGCCCTTTTTTTTCTCTGAAAAATAAGAAAAAGAAGTAGATCTATAAATTTCTGCAGTACTTTGAGGGTTTATTAAGTCTATCTAGGGTCATAATACATCATTGAACTTCTCTACATGGTTATCTCCCATATGATGCAATCCCATTAACTCCTTTTTTATATTGGCTTATTCGAAAATGTCATTTTATTGTCCCTTTTCCTTCTTAATTTACCCCTTTCATATCAGTTTGACAAGTTGTTGGTAGTAGGTTCGTAACATTAACACATGATGACAATTGATATGTCGATTTCACGCCCGCTTGGCAGCCATATTGATTTGTGCGTGCTCCTGTGTAATTTGATTTACCGTTCTGTCTATAAAAACAGAAGATCTTCTCATGCTCAAGAAATTCCATTTACCATAATAGAGATAATAACCAATCTTGTATTAGAGGCTTGCTTAGATCTTACAATGTTTAGGTTGAAATTTAAGTTGTCCAGAAATCCAAACTTGGCTCTGTACAGTGCCAAGCCAAGAATAAAATTTCTAATTAAAAGCTATGAGAAAAGATCAGAGAGCATGTACAAGGATCTACAGGGTAAATTTAGTCCCACAAAATTGGGAGCAACATCTCCAAAATGACCTATACAGTGTCGACTGGGATGTTAAACTTCAAAACAAACAAACAAACAAATAAATACTCAGGCTTGATAACATGATGTCCTTGAAAAATGGAGGCAAACCCTTGCTCAATAGTTACCTTGCAGCCGCTGAAGCAGATTTTGTCTTTTTCATCTTGAAACCTGTGTAAATTATGTATGAACTGATAAAAATCAAAAACTTTAGCTCTATACCACCTATTCAGATTTTTATCATCTTCAAATATTTTTGGAGTTCTTGCACTTTTTAGATCACCTTTGTAGATAACAATCTGTTTTGCAACATTTCTTTCCACCTTTGTAAACATAAGATCCAGATAAGGAGGTATGACTTTGGGGATAGTTTTTCCCATTTCTCTTCAAAAACATAAGTTGTGGGTATTCATTAGAATCGCCTCGTCGAGGCGATTCTAATGAATGCCCACAACATATGTTTCTATCTGGAAATAAGAAAAACTATCACTCATTAACCTTGTTACATCTTCTTACCTGGAGTTATGCTTTTGTATATAAACATATGGCTATCTAATCATTTATATCTAATAAATGTCAAAATAAAATGATGCATAAGTCTCAGAATCTCAAAAACAGATCATTTTGAAGTTGAATCTTTTTGGTCATGGTTCGTTTAGAAAATAGGTGCATAGGCTTGTAGGAATCCATAATTTGGTGATTTTTGTATGTGTGTGTGTGTTTTTTTTTAAATATTCATGATATCTGGTATTCTTCCAAACAAAACATAAAAAGCTAATAGTTATATTGGCTGATATGTGTCACACAAAAATAAAGGTGCTCATGGAAAGTGGTGTCTGATCAGGGCCTTCACTGTTCAAAGATATTGTAAATAAATTTCTGTATGGGCCTCCCTGGCCTAGTGGATAAGAGCGCTGACTCTTAACCATTAGGTCTCTCCCCACTGCGGGTTCAAGCCTCACTCGGGTCACATGTGAGATGCCAAGTTCTGCAACGGAAGGTCATGTGGTTTTTCTCCGGGTACTCCGGTTTTCGCCCACCTCTGATTAACGATCAGCTGGATATGAGTGAAATAATCTTGAAAGGGCCATACCCCCCCCCCCCCCCCCCCCAAAAAAAAAAAATATAAATAAATAAATACATTTCTGAAAGTAACACAAACTGAAACCCTGAATTTCAAAATCGATTCTGGCTATATATAAGTACAAAATTGGTTAACATGGCTGCAGCAATAATCCAAGTAATCACTTAATGGTTAAAGACCTCAACAACATGATGGTGGGGGCATCTCAATGTTTGGATGGGTCCTGACAAGTGAAAATATCTGAAGTCAACCCTGAGATGAAGCAACCATTGTTAAGAATGATCAGAATTCCTAGAGAAAATGGATTACTTTGGAGTACCTCCAAAAACCCACTAATGGATTTGATTTATCATCAGTAATTATATTCCTTATCAAAACATCAAAACAGTACCTCACAAAGAACACAAACATTTCGTGATAATGTTCAGAAGTATTAGTCTTCAGATGTTTTGCAATCCACTAATCAAAACAAAAGGGGGTCCAACCAACTTCATCCACTTTATCGAAGTTGTCTGAAATTGCCAGGTCCTGCCTCAGCAAATTATATAATACACTCAGATGCCTTCTTATCTTCCTTTACTTTGGTTATGTTTGTATCATTGTGTGCTTCCCTGTGCATTAACTAATTTGGCTATTGTAGGTACCAGCGAACTTTGATAACTCGAATATCTCTGGGACCATAAAAATTGTTCGAGAGAGAAGTTTGAACTATTGAGGGCAAATCAAAGCACAATTAAGCATAATAGGGATGAGTTAAGGATACCTGATCAATCATTTGTAAAATTAAGGAATGTTGAAGCAATTCTAATGAGTACACACAACATACCTTTTAAAGATAAATCAGAAAAAAACTGTAAATTGTCATAAATATAGAGATGAGAAGAAATTTCTGGGGACTCCAGAACAAGTTCAAATTAATCATAGTAAACTAGCCATCCGTGTCCAAGTAATCAACGTTTCACTGTAAGTCCACATGGTCAGTTTTGCCAAACTTGCCCACTTCTGTTATATTGGAAAATTCTTAACCCTTATCCTGCTGAGCCTGGATATGTCTTATCTTTCAAACAATGCAGGATCTTCATTGTTTGTCATTCAGTTTATGAATTTCTTGCAATGATTTGCATCAAGAAATCTGATTGGTTGATAATCAGTTTTGGGTTGGGCATATTTAAATATTCAGCAGGTCAAGGGTTAAGTGAATTGAATATATTTAGAACAAAAACTGACTAGACTCAGACTTGCTTCTTCTTGATCAAGAAAGCATCAGAACACTAGTTGATAATGAAGAGATTTTGAATCAAACTTTTGGCATGGGTACTTGTTAGAATCACCTAAAATAGAAGTGAAGGCAATGATCAGGAATCAATACAATCACAGCTCCCATCAGAGACATCAAAGGGAAAGAAACACAAACATGAAACAACAGACCCTAATGGAAACATCAGCGGCGGAAAGCCAAAAGGACAGTTACTTTCCCACAAAATGGCCAACTGGCTATCCAAAACAAAATAATACAAGCGACACAAACACCCAAAGACAAACCACAACAAAAATAAAAGCTGCCATATCACAATATAAGGATCAACCATGGGTTTTCATGCATTAACATTCGCCGGGTCCCAAGGAAGCTGTTTGAACATGAGGCCGCCAGGCCGAATGTTCAAATATCTTCCGAGGGATCCGGCAAATGTTAATGCATGAAATAACCATGGATGATCGTTGTTCTTGCATAACTTAAGATTCTGACAGCAAATTTTTACGAAAACGCCCCAAAACTCCCATCTAAACTCCATCTATACTCTTGAAATGCGACCGGCGAACCAACATGGCGGCCATTTCAGAATGTTGTTTACAATGACGTTGTTACGCAGTAACCATCTGACGTCATCATAGAACCCTAAAACGCTACGTTCAGGGCGATAATGTTAGGCCGCTCAACGTAACGTAAACGCCGCTCAACGTAACGTAAACAAAGCAAGGCCCGTCTTGTGATATCAAAAGCTCAAAATCCATGTTCAAACGGCACACGAATTTCATGATTTGAACATGGTTTTTGCTGTTTGAGCAAGGCTTTTGGTCCATTTGACAATGGCTTCAAACAGCCATGCGCATAGGTATTTATGCAAGAACTTATGTTTCAATGAGAAAATTTGTCCTCAAAATCATCCTTGGAGTTAGCTCCTCCTTATCTGGTGCTTTGTTTGAAGGCAGCTACTTATATTACATGAGCCTGCTCATTGTTTGATACAACTGTTTCATCCTCATCATTTCACACCTTGACCCAGGCTATCAAGTGCTCTGTTGATTGATGTACCTCCATCAATGCTTGGAACTTTGCTCAGGTTCCCTTTGTAGTTGACCAGTTATGATTGATGGTTTACCATACAGTCGGTAAATATTTGCACACCTTAACCTTGTCCTGCTGAGCCCTAATATGTCTTACCTTTCAAACAATGTAGATCCAGATCAGATGGCTTCTGAAGAAGCCATCTGATCAAGATCTTCATTGTTTGTCATTCACCTCATGAATTTGTTGCAATAACTTGCATCAAGTAATCTGATTGGTTGATAATCAGTAGTGGGTGCGGCATATTTAAATATTCAGCAGAATAAGGGTTGACATTTCCAGACAAATTAAAAAATTCCAACAGGTCAGTTGGACTCCCAGTGATAGGCCACAAAACAGGGGACAAATGGTTGACAGTACTGGTCCAAGATGACTTCAGTCAGATATTGGTCTAACAACTTCTGTCAGAATGTTTAGAATGTTATGGTATATCGCTTCTGCTGCTGCTAAATGAACCAACACAACAACAATATATATAGCTCTTTGATGATTTTTGGAAACTGTTTTAGTAAATACCTCTGGTCAGGCAGTTCTTTGATCAGTAATTGGCACATGTCTATTTAACCAGAACAATATTTTATCAGGTAAATTTGAACATTTTGACCAGTGTATGCATGATTCAGGCTTTTTAAAATGTTGTCCAAATCAGGACCCTTATCATTTTCTCCTACTGTTACTGTCTTGTTTTCAAATTTCACAAAAAAATGATGACCCTGTTCTAGATACATTCTCTTTGGATAAATGATACAGATCTGACTGATGTTTGCCTTATATTGGTAGATTTAATTTACTGGCATCTTTCATGTCTGAAAAATGATATTTATTAGATTGGTATATGTTCAAATCAAATCTTCAAAGCGGTAGTTATGGAAAAAGTCAAAGAAAATCTTAGGCTGGTATAAGTTTTCAGCTGTTTCCAGAGTTTATTAAATATTTATAAATCAAAATAATTACAGCAAATTCACAGCTGTTTGTTTAATTACAGAGTGTTATCTCAGTGCTTTGAGTAATTGGGATTTTATTTTGATGCTTTAGTAGTTATCTAGTTATCTTTTCTGACATAAATTCATTAGACCAATTTGCTGAAATAGTTTTCTCTACCTGTGAAACATACAGGTAGTTGTGTTCAGATGATGAAGACACAAACTTGCAAAGAATTAAGGTGGCATTGAAAGCGGACATTTCAATGCCACCTTAATTCTTTGCAAATTCTGTGCACCTTTAATCTTTGTCACTTGTGAAATCACCTTTGAATGCATACTAAGGGAAGATGGGGGAGAGAGTGAGAGCAAACAAATCATGGATAAGGCTAGCATATTTCCTTCATTCCTTATTCCAAAACCTGGGCAATTTGCAGATTTTCACAAACTGACTCCACGGAGTCAGCACAGGCAGCTCTTTAACACTGAAAATGTCATTGAGCTTGTCTCAAGGGAGTTTGCTGGGCCCATGGAACATATACAAGTTTGGAGGTGTTGAGTTAGATGATAAAGACAAATTCACCTGAATCATTGGTGGAGCATTTATAAAGTCAAGAACGAATAGATGTGAAGATACCAACATAAAAAACCAGCTAAGTACTTGGCTAGACAATGTCCTTGGTAACCTGTCGATGAAATGGCATAATTAAATGATTGGAAAGCAAATAAGGAATAAAAACATGCACCCAGAAAAGATGTTGCTTAAGAAACAGGTGGGATGTAAGTCTCTTAGGAACACAAATAACGATTTGTTGCCAGCTCTAGGTGTGTAAACAGTCTTCATCATCATGTACAAAACCTTGACAAAGCCAACACAGACAGTCTGGTCAACAAATTCAGATAATGAGCAGTAATGTTGATCTACAGGTCTGTACTGATTGTGCACATAACAAAATGGCACTCATTGCATGGGCAATATAAAATTGTGCACATAACAAAATGGCACTCATTGCATGGGCAATATAAAATTGTTCTGCACCAAACAAGCCTGAAGTATCTTTCCTTTCTTCACAATCTGAACAGTGTCTTGCCTGTTCAGCAGTGTTTCTTCACAACCTGAAGAGTCTTGCCTGTTTAGCAGTTCTTCTCAATCTGAATAGTCATGCCAGCTTCACAATCAGTACAATATGTTCTATAAAAGGGTTATCCTTACACCACAGAACTGGAAAATATGTATAGGCCAGACTGATTAGTTTCGGCCAGTTAGGCCCCAGAAGTGACCCTCAGATATTTTCAAAATTCCTCAATGGAATCAATGATCCCAAAGGACCAGAAATTATAAACTACACTATGATGTAGGACAGGGAGACTTTTTACTGCCACCACACATTCCCAAACACCAGTTGTATAGCTGTGTAGTGACATTAAATATGTTCTATAAAAGGGTTATCCTTTGGAAGCAAAGAATACACAACACAACTGGAAGACTTGTTTAGCAGTGTTTATTGTTCAGGATTAAGTACATTTTCCATTGCTTGGCTTCATCTAGTTTGCTTCTGTAAAGATCAAAGAAATTGGCTATCAGTCTAATGTTTTCTTGGAGGATAACTAAGTGGAGGTCAGCCAATTTGGTTCAGGTCATCCATACTGCTCTCATCATAATGTTATTTTCTTTCTACTGATCAATACTTCACCTACTTACCCCACCATCTCTGTAAAACCTTTCAGCATTTCTGGTATCTGTAATTCAAAGCATTTGAACACCATATTTAGATTGAATTATTTCATATTTCTAGGTAGTTTCCTGAAAAATAAGAAATCTTTTTGTGTGTGTGTGTGTGTGTAAATCTAACTGCTGATCAGACACTCCTTGAACATATTTAGTGTGGTTGGGTGTGGTAAAGGTACCTTTCAGAATCTGGTCATCCAGTTGATATTGGCTTTCAGTTGGACAGGGCCTCTTGTAATTGGCAAATAGGGACAGAATCATATAGGAACAGATAAGGTAAGTATTTTGTGATAATTGAAGGGTAGTTTTCCTTATTTCTCCATAAAATTTATGTTGTGGGTATTCATTTGGACCGCCTCACTGAGGCGGTCCCAATGAATACCCACAACATAGGTTTTTATGGAGAATTGACAAAAACTATCCTCCATTTATCACAAAATACTTACCTTATCTGTTGATATGGGCCGCAGTTCAGGTGTTTTCAGAATATCTCCCTTTAAAACTGGGATTCAAACTGACAGACATATTCATGCATGTTCAGTAAATTAAAATATGCAAAATATCAAAACGTAAGTATTTGCTGAACACCTGCATATGAATTCCTGTCTTTAAACTATGAACTTTGTAGACTGGATCATTAAAATTGTGATCTGATAAGGGAGAATTGTGGAATTTCCTTAAAAATGTTTCATTCATAAAAAAATAGAAAAAAAAAAAAATCAGAGCATCTTGGCAAGAGATAATAGGGAAAAAATGAAAACCAAAAAAAAATAGCCTGAGCAAACTTAGCGCGTGCACGTGCTTGTCTGCATGTCTGGTGTGATAGAATATACATCTAAAAAAAAATGCGAGATTTATAGATGCTGTGTTTGATTAATGGGAAGGGGAACACCTTCAGGGGAGGCAACTCCAGCAAAAGTATTTCTGTCTCCAATGTCAATAGGGGTCAACTCTTAAAGGAAAGAATTTGCTTCTGTTTGATTTGAGGTTTAACATTCCTGTCATGGATGCATGCTGATTTCATAATGATAAAAGGAAATATCTGGGCTGACCATGGTGAACGTTAAACTACAGTCAAATTCTGCTATTCACCCCTTCCAACCCTGTAGACCTGTATAGATTCTTGTTCAAACTTTGAGAATGTTCATCCTGTAACAATCCTTGTTACTTAACCTCCTATTTACAAAAATGGATCTGTCCAAATGTCCAAATTCAGTGATGGAAAAGTCAGCTGTGGAAACTTGAGGGTGAAATTTTTTAGACCAGTCCACTTAAATTAAGACCAGTCCACTATTGAAATCTACTTCATTCAGTCAAAAATGGTTTCTTCCTTATTATATTCAGTCCAATAGTAAGACCACCCCACTAGTTAGACCATTTACAGATAGTGGTCTTAACCCATAAAATATCAATCACAGCAATGGTCGCCTGCTTTGTCATCTGCTGGTTACTTTAAAAGTCATTTTTCCAAACAGTGTGGACCTCAATCAGATTTTAGGAGCAGTCTGATTTGGGTCTACACTGTTTGCCTGTATGCAAAATATTTTAAAAAGTTTGCAAAAAAATTTAGCAGACGACATTTTAAGATGTAGTTTTTCGTGGCATCTTAAGGGTTAATAGAATTCTACTGTATTGGGGAAAATCAAGTAGCTCATCAGGTCTAAAATATGTTTCCCTGCCCCCTCCGAAAAATTTATGATTAATCATTTATTTCTTGTCTATTTTCAGATTGATCCGTACAGCACTGCAGCAAAAGATGGCAGATTAAGAGAAGGCGATCAAATCGTCCAGGTAACACAATTCTGAAATTAAAATTAACCCTAAAGTACCAAGCAAACTTTCACCAGCGGACAAAAAATAAAATAGAATTTTGAAATGTCGTTGGCTGCAGTCTTAACCCTTACCATGCTGTTCACGACAACCCCTATCTTTGGAAACAGTGTAGATCCAGATCAGATGGCTTCTAAAGAAGCCATCTGATCAGGACCTACACTGTTTGGCATTCAGTTAATGAATTTGTAGCCATAAAGTACATCAAGTAATTTGATTGGGTGATAGACAGATCTGGGTGGGGCTTAAATGAATATTCAGCAAGATAAGGGTTAATTGGTGTTTTAAAGGTTTAAAGAACATACTCATCTGTTTTCCCCACATAACTTGTGTGACCACTTTGGACAGGTTCAGTTACAATTTTAGGGGTGTCTCGGATGATTCAAGTTTCAGGATAATTCAGAGGCTCCGTGGTGTAGTGATTAAGCACGTGCTTCTTCAGACTTTCTGATGAGTCTTTGAACCAAGGTCCCAAGTCTCCATACAACCTTTGTTGTTAGTGGGATGTAAACCACAAACACACACAGACATTTCACCATTCACCTTATTTGCTGGTTCCTAGTCTGAAGGTTATCAGAGTTGGAAAAACAGGTAACCAGACCCCCCTGACCTTTCAAGGTCAGGGGGGTCTGGTTACCTGTTTTTCCAATATTGACAATGTGCAAGCTGGGAGCCAGCAAATAATGCAAATATGGTGAATAATTCTTTAACTGTCGAGCCTGATATTTTTTTCTGAAACAAAAAAAAAAAAAAAAAAAAAATAGATTTAATGGACATAGCCTTTTAAGGGTTAAAATGCGAATAATTCTTGGTACTTTTAAAAATAAGGGACTTGGCATCCCAGACAGTTAAATGGGTTAGAGTAAAAAATAGATAAAAGAAGCTTATTCTAAATTAAATCTTTCATCGGATTTTTTCTTAAGAAATTGATAAAAGCTTTTAAAATTGCTTTACCCATTCGGTAGACACCAAAACGGCATTGATTTTGTTCCTTTGCCGTACTTTGAAGAATTAATTGAAATGCTGACAGACGTTTGATTTTCGACATTTGATTCTGCGTGTGATAACTAGGTCAGGATGTCTTTGCTAAAAAACACAGATAAAGAAACAAGTCGGCAAAATGCTTCCAGGAAGATTTTTGTTTCAATTTTGCACACGTTGCCAATCTCGAACAGGCAATTGTGAGATAACTGTAACATCAGTTGCTTTGAAGTAGATAGCGGGAGAAGCTGGGGGTTGTTGGGATATCAAACTCATAATGTTTCTATAAGATGTTATTGACACCGATCTTGGAGCGATATGATGAAAAGAGATAAGAATTATTATGGCAATGTGAAATTTTATTTAACCCATAACATATTCATCACGACAATTGTCGTCTGCTTTGACGTCTGCTTGTAACTTTAAAAGTCATTTTTGCAAACAGTGTGGGCTCAGATCAGACTGCTCCTGTAGGAGCAGTCTGATCAAGGCCCACACTGTTTGCCTGTAGGCAAAATTCTGTTTGAAAAGTTTATAAGAATTTTGCAGCAGACGACATTTTCAGATGCAGTTTAAGTTATGATAACAAGAAAGAGAGCAAAAAAAAAGCTTCTTGAAGATCCTTAAAAAACTGCCTCTGAAAATGTGTCTATGTCGTCTGTATATCTTCTTTCAAACTATTTAAACATATTTTCCTTACATGCAAACAGAGTCCAGCCTTATTTAAGCTGAAAAAATAATGGAAAAATTTAGATTTCCGTCTGCTGTTGAAATTTAGCACTTGAAGTGTAACTCTTAGAATGAGCTAAGTACATGCACTTAGTACATGACAATCAGTTCAGTTTCACCCCCTTCACTCTTGACATATTAAAAGCTTTTTTTCGAGGTTGAAATATTTTGTTAATATGCCCACCAACACACTTCTTTCCACGAAATATTGTGCAGAAAGGAATCTGTGAGTCCTAAAACAGAATACACAAGAGCGGAAAGTGAAAATCGGAACTCTAGTTTCGTATCAGAATTTCTGTTAAAAAATATTTTGGCAAGACGTTGAGCCAGACATTGAAATCATGTTGGAGAGGGGCCTTGCCTGTCTGCTGTTTGATGAATGAACCATTGAAATAATGTTCACCCATTTTGTACCAAATGGAATCTTCTGCCTTTTACAAGATTAATGTTTAGCTTTCTTGGTAAAATTTCAGTAGAAGACATTTTAAAATATTTCTCTTGTTTTCCCTGGAAAACAGATTTTAATATTTCATGCAAATTGTCTCCATTCCTGAAAACCATTTGGAGACATCTGACATTCTTGCAAGGGGAATAACTGTCATGGCTTCCTGAACTCAGGATTTCCAAAATTTGCGTCTGCATTTATTGTTCCTCTCAATATAGGGGAGACAAAATTAATTTTGAAAGAGTTGTCTTCCTTTAAAATGTGTTAATTCCCCTTAACCCATTTTAGATTGGAAACGTCAAAACAGAACTTTGGCGAACAGTGCAGGCCCAGATCAGATGCTGATGGATGCAGCATCTGGCAGCATCTGATCAGGGCTTTCACTGTTTGCAAAAAGTTAAGCCATTTCTAATGAAAAAAAAAAAACATACAAAGAAAACCCTCAACCCTGACGGCCCTAACCTGCTGCATAATTAATTTAGCCACACCTATTTCTGACTTTAAACCAATCAGATTACTGGATGTAATATGTTCTGGAATGTTGTTATTTCTTCTGTTTCTACGTGTTCATGCATTTGTCTCTTCTCCTCTGTCCCTCACTTTCATCTCCTCTACTATCTGTTTTCTCCCTTTCTCTCAAGAGACGACACAAAACCACCAACAAGGGGTGGCATGCTATTTAATCCCCAAACAATCTATAGATTCACAAACTGAATGTCATGCAGTGTAGATCCTGATCAGATGGCTTCTTCAGAAGCCATCTGATCTGGATCTGCACTGTTTGCAAAGACAGGGGTTGTTGTTTTCAGCGGGAAAAGGGTTAAAAGGAACTTCTGCTTTATTTATAGAAGTTTCTGTTCGGTGCTAAATGGGCTAAGCCACTGCCATTTGTATGTGGAACAGGATTATTTTGCCGGGGAAGACCATAAAAATGGAATGCTCCACATACTGCAGCAAAACCAGAGATCACTTGTACGAATGCTCCATTTATTTTTAGTACATGTTAAGATATCTTTGTTAACTTGCCATGAAATCAGTGGTTTTAGACTAATCAGTGGGTCTGGTTTGGGATTTCTCGGCCAAAAACCATCGAAAAGGACGTCTGATTTCTGCAGTTTCATGATATTTTATTCCTGCGGGTTGCCAAAAAAAAAGGTTTAAAACACATCATTGGAATCGGCTTAGCAATCATTTATGCTTTAAAATGATATAATTCTGTTAGATTGATTTTGATACCTCGGGTGAAGAAATGAATGATTGGTTATGCATCCTCCACTTAAAATTCTTTTCTGCGCTAAGATTAACATGTGCAGTCTGGTCATGCTTACAGACTGACTACGTACACTGGCTCATGTGCTTAGGGTTCTAGAAAAAAAAAACAATGAGTATTCAGTCTTGTTCGCAAGTCCACAAAATTAATATCATTGAAAACCCCACTTTATATAGAAAGGGCATCACGTGAACAAGTCCGTGAAATAATGACCCCCCTAAATCCCACTTAATATACCGGTAGAGCAAACTGGGGTTTACAGGGGTAAACATTATTTTCCTTATTTCTGCTCCAAGACATAGGTTGTGGGTACTCGTTAGAACCGCCTCAATGAGGCGGTTCTAACGAGCACCCATAACCTATGTTTGCAGTATAAATAAGAAAAATGTCACGGAATTTCATCAAAAGGTAGCCATTTTGGAGATGCGATAAAATGCACTATGGCGCACAAGTATGTTATTGTAATGGTATTCATAAATTTTTCATAAAAACATAGATTGTGAGTGAAAATTAGAACTGCCTGCCTCAATGAGGCAGTTCTAATGAGCACACACCAACTATATTTGTAGTATTTTGAAAAAAAAAAAAGTATTACTTATTTTCTTCTGAAATTGCTTTGCCTCTCAACGCAGTTTCCAGTATAAATAGCAACCTGTCTTAAGCATGCTTTTGGTTCCCCCAAAACGTGTATTAAGATTCACCTGTAATAAGCAAGCACCTGCCCTAAGCAAGCACATTTTGGATATCCCTTAGGCGCTTGCTTAAAACAGGTTGGACTGTATTATGGGTGTATTGTCATACTGTTCTAGGATAGGAAAGAAGCGTGAAAGAAAAAAAAAAACCAATTAATAAACCTCACTTGCAGTTCATTTTCTTTGATGACAGACACTTCAGCTCAAATCTTCTATAATCTTTACCAATTTTGACGGTTTTAGTTCTCTTAATTAGCTATCATTTTGAATTGATTTCCACTAATGGAAAGAAGAAAAATCAATCTAAAAACTTTTTCTCTCATTAAAGACTTAGTTCTCACTTGCCGCTTGCCGCAAGTTTGTCAATGTGCTTTATTCTAGTAGCAACATAATTGTCAACTTTAAAAGCGGATCTGAGTTTCAGGTTTTCACTTTAAATTTATCAATTTCCGTAATAAGATATAAGCAAATTGCACAAGCGGACTGCATTAGCGCTTCAATAAAGGTGATGAATACTTTAAAAGATAACTTTGATTTTTAATGCAGATACCGTATATATAAAATGCTTTTAGCTGGAATTAAATGACACTTTTATGGATTACAAGCTGAAAATAACTGTACTTAACGACAGACGATATGTATCTTTAATAACAGAGCAATAGCTGAAATGATACATAAGCCAGATTGTTTAGATCTGGGTATTGTGCCATGAGTAGGCATGGAAATCACAGATTAGTCTGCACCACAAGTACAATCATGGTCTTTGCTTTCTGCATATACACCACAACCTCTTTATAACACTATTTATCATATGACGGAGCATCTGAGAGTGTAATAACGCCATGTAATATTTTCTATAATCCACTAGTGGATTAAATATGCAAATTAGCTAGATACGTCCCGTAACGTTACATGTACAACGTCCTTAACGGCATCGTGTTTACTAATGGCGGAATATTGATATTTTTGTAAACAATCATGAATAAAATACGTTTTAAATGTCATATGATAAATAGAATCTTGCATTCGTGCTCATGTATTATTGAATTTTTAAACTCGTTGAGAAAAAGTCATAAAATGCTCGGCAAAGTCTCGCATTTTATCCCTTTTCCTCAACTTGTTTAACAAATTCAATAATACATGAACACTCATGTAAGATCCTCTATTTTTGGAATGGGCCTCAGTGGTCTAGTGGATAAGCATGTTGACCCTTAATCATAAGGGCCCCGTCAAGCAATTTTGTTACTTATCGCCTATGCGAGCAGCGAAGGTTCAGACGAGCCTGCGCATCTGCGCAGTCTCGCCAGAACCTTCGCTGCTTGCTCATATAAGCAGTGAATCAAGAGGAACCTTCAGACAGAAAGCCATATCCCTGGCCCCTCTGAATGGCTGGGCATGCGCAGTTAAAACTTGTCATGATGGAATGCTCGAAGACACAAATTCGCTTGGCGGGGCTCATAAGGTCTCTCACAGCTGTGGTATGACCTTCGCTTGGGCCACATTCTGCAACGGCAGGTCAGGTGGTGTTTCTCTGGGTACTCCAGTTTTCACCCACCTTTGGTTACTGATTTGCTCAATGTAAGTGAAATAATCTTTAAAAGGCCGTAAACTATTTTTAGGATCCACAGAAAAGTCTGTGTTAGCTGAACAACTATTGAAACAAAATGTATAGATTATATAGAAAAATGACCATATATGGTCGTTACATTTTGGGATTCATCTTCCAACCGAGTTATATCCAAAATCATGTAACAACTTCATCGTATCCTTTAGGATCATTGATTCCATTGTGGAATTTTGAAAATATTTGAGGGTCACTGATGATGCCTAATTGGCCAAAACTGGCAAGTCTGGCCCAGAAATGCCTGTCCACTCCATACTTTTCATTTCTGCAGTGTATTCTTTGCTTCCAAGGGATAAACCTTTCATAGAACATACTTCTATACTGCACTCAGATAATCTGAGCATTAAATTTAGAAACTGCTGAGAAGTAAAGTTTTGAATAGTTTCATATGGTTGATTTTGTGCTGTACCCTGCTTTTTATCTTGTTATAGAACCATGGTCTGACAGCTTCTTCCATTATTGGTGATTATTTATATTTCATCATGTGATTGGCTGTTATTTATAGTTCATATGCTTGATTGGTATTGTGTATACTACAGTTTTGTTGGTAGAACTTGTGGCCCAACCCCATTGGCTGTTCTGAAAGGCAATAGAATACAATATCAGCCTACTGCTTTGACTGAATACTAGTACTTAGTTTTAGTTCATCTCCATGATTGGTGATTATTTACAGTTCATCATGTGATTGGTTGTTATTTATAGTTTGTATCTGTATATTTCATTGCAGATCAATGGTGTGGATGTCCACAGTCGGGACCAAGCCATTAAACTCTTCTCAGAGAAAGGCTCTGATATAACACTTGTTGTTGCTAGGCCACAAATACAGGTAGGTCAGGGTTCTCACCAAAATACCATGATTGTAATTAATACATGCACACGAACGCTACTGGGTATAATCAAGACACATTTTGAAATTATATAGTAGCATAAGAGACTTAATCAAGAGAGATCTTTGTTGCAAGTACTGATGTGTCTTGTGTCCAAAGAAAAAAATCCACAGACCTCATTGATCAGTTACATTAGGTCATGGCTGTGCAGGAAATGACTGTGGTTTGGAAAAACACCCACCTCAATATGACTTCAAAAGTGTTGACTGGGTTGTTGAACTGAAACAATCAGCCATTAATACTGATGAAATTTACACAAATGCTTAGATCTGACCTAAAATGTTCTGAATACCCTGCGGACTATTCAGAACATTTTAGGCCATTAATACTGATGAAATTTACACAAATGCTTAGAACCCTTGTATCAGGTCTGACCTAAAATGTTCTGAATACCCTGCGGACTCGACAAACACAGTTGAATTGGACAAAGTTTGAACATGCGAACACTGCCTTACATCGATTTTGTTTTGGACTTCGGTAACAATGTTATAAAGAGATTGTGGTATAAGCTGTCAGCAGTTCTGCAGTTGCCAATATATTTAGTCTTTGAGGTAACTAATTATTTGAGTTACCATGCTGGTAACTAATTAGTGACATATATCAAGCCGCTAATTGATTTACCATTATCTTGAAGAGTGGGTCACTAATTCCAGTCTCTTCCTCAGTTTGGGTTATTTTTGAATTTGCAGAACAGTTAACTCTTGTAAAGTCGTGTTCATGCTTACTCCTGAAAGGAGGTTTTGGTCAGTAAGGATGGTAATGGTTCTGGAGGAGAACCGAGGATGGGATAATTGTCTGCATTTTGACAACCCATCCGTGCAACATAGTGCATTTTTTCACATCTCTTAATTAAGATGGCTACTACTCTGATGAAAATCCCTGGCATTTTTCTTATTAGCTTGGCTGTTTTCGAAGAAAACGACAAAGGTATTGTCATAGCTCTGGCGTCGTCTGCGTCATTGTCGTGGTCTGTGTCATTGTCGTGCAAAAACTTGGACATTTTGTTTGCACCCGCATGCGGTGCTCTTGTTTTTACTGCAAACATAGTTTGTGGGTACTTGTTAGAACTGCCTCAATGAGGCAGTTCTCACAAGTACGCACAACTTATGTCTTGGAGCAGAAGTAAGAAAAATAATATATACCCCCATAAGCCCCAGTTTTCTCTATATAAAGTTGGGTTTAGGAAGTGTTCATTTCACGGACTTGATCATGTGATGGACTGGTAATCAGGTCCCATTTTCAATACCTGCCGGGTCAGCAACATTCTTCCATGGAGATTGATCAAGAAATCTTTTCTACAGTAATAGCAGATTGTGATTGTGCTATTTAAAGTTTCTACGGTCATTCTCTCCCTTATGCTCTGATCCAGGAAGGCAGTTGTCAGTTTCTGGAGAAAGAATGTGCACTGTACTGGTTAACCAAGAATGTATAATTAAGCCCATGAAAAGAATGGTTACTGAGGTAAATTGACCTGCTCGATATCACCTAAATAGTATTGACTTGGCTGTTAACAAACAAAAGTGCATCTTTGAGGAGCTACAAAACATTGTATAGCATATAATCAACACACTGTGCATGACATTTCCGCTATGTTGTATTTTGACAAAACTGGCATCTTTTACCGTAATAATGAGATGTACCCTGCTAAATTGATTTTCCAGCTGTGACCATCCTGATTCATTTTTTACTGGAGTGAGGTTGGTTTTAATGCATTTGATTTGAATATGAATTGAAACAGATGGGCTTATAAGATAAGAAAACCATTTGTGTAAATTTTGCCTCAAAGATTGAAATATTTTTTAATTTTTAAGTAGTGCACAGCCTGTTTTGCAATGTCTCTGAAGGGTCTGATTAGATTGCATAGTGGAAGCTTTTACCTGTAATGTATTTTGTGTGTACTCAATAGTAGGCCTCAATGCCAGTCTGTGTTAAACCCTCTTACTGGCTCAGTAGCCATTGAAGTTAACCCTTTGCATGCTGGGTATTTTTTTTTCACAGCAGACGACATTTTGAAACATGTTTCTTTCTAATTTTCCCAGAAAACAGAATTTGACATCTCATGCAAATTGTCTCCTACGAGACAATTTGCATGAGATGTCAAGTCCTGTTTTCTTGAAAAAATAAGAAAAATATCAACAATTTGTCCGTCTGCTGAATTAGCCTAGAGAGTGGTAAATGTTAAACTATAAATTGCACAAAATCAAGACTGTATGTTGTTTTCGTGCAATATGTATACACGACTGGTAAGCCTCGTATTTTCAAGGTATATTCAAGTAGTTTTCTTGAGGAAAGGAAAAAATATTGTGAAGGATTTGTGTACCTTGTACATCTGTTACTCAGAACTTGCTTCTTCTCTCATTAATGGAACAGACTGATAAGATTTGCAGAAATTTCTGGCCATATCGTCATGGCAACCAAACAGATCTTGGTAATGAAATAAAAACAGGAGTTCGCATAACAACTGCATCAAGTGGTGATAAGAGGATTTTGATGTAACATCAGCTGATGCTATCTCAAACAATTAGCCAACTGTTTGTTTAAAAAATGTAGAGTGCACTTGTTTGATTGCCAGAAATTGTTAGATTGCCCAGAAATTGGCTTGGCTTAACCTATTCAAGTATTTTATCATCCCTTTTTGACTGTTCACCACTTTACAATCCTTTTAAACCCATTTTGTTCCGAATGAGCTCTTTTACTTTATAAATTGACAGAGTCCATTTTTGACCCTTACCCCCTCTGCATAAATTAATTTAGCCACACCCATTTATATTTCAACCAATTAAATTACTTGGTATAATTTATTCATTCAAATACGCAAACAGATTTACAAACAGTGTAGATCCTGATCAGATGGCTTCTTCAGAAACCATCTGATCTGGATCTACACTGTTTGCAAAGGTTCATAGTAGAATTTCTCTGTATATGTACTTAAGGCCAGACACAATTACTCGCAGTGTGAATTCATAAAAAATTCAAAAACATCATTCATAATGATATTTTTAAACACCATTATGCTTTGTATCTATTCATAATTCTTTGTTGTGTCTATTTTAAATTGCCTTTGTTGTTAATTCCGCTCTTCAGTTGTATTAGTAACCTTTTTTTTGTCGGACAAATTAGCAATAAAGAACATTACATAGATGAAAGTAAGAAGATAACAGTTATTACTCAGTTATATGCTTTTTAAATTGCAAAATTGCCGTGATTTAGGAGCAGAAATAGACACATTGACGTGCAGCTTTGCCAAGCTTTTGACGAAGCTCTTCTCAGCACTTATGACATAAGAAAACAAATGACAGCATTGTACCGTTAAAAAAAAACATTTAAAAGCAGTAACTGTTGTTGAAAGTGAATTGGAAGTGGATGTCCATAAAACAGTGAGGAGCAACTTGAGTTGAAACAAGGATTTTAAAAAATTGTCATTTTCCACAATTTTGGTGGATATGTTAGGCTGTACTAAAGTATAGGAAGAACCCAACTCCCTGTACTCGGGCTGGTTGCGTCATTGGCAGCATCCGCTAAATTTCCGAGGACATTGTACTCTACAGCCTCTTTGTAATAATGTTGTTTGGGTCCAAAGTAGAAATCCTGTAAGGTAAACATACATGTAATAGCCAAATAAAAATGTATAGATTATATAGAAAAATGACCATAATAGACAAATGACCATTTATGGTCATTTTTCTATATAATCTATACATTTTTGGGGGGATCCTTCCTTAAACTATGTTATATCGAAAACCATGTCATAGGGAACAATGTTATAAAAGAGGTTTATGAATATTTCTTTTGCAAACCAATTATCCAGTTCCATGGAGAGTCAATTTTACTTTTACATTTTCAAGTGTTAAAAATATCTTATTCAAGGTGTACACTGTTCAGTTCACATGGACCCTGTGCATCAGGACTTGAAGAAATAGATGGGCTGCATGATGCTTCCAAGCAGAGCTGAAACCGATTGCACACAAGTACTGGTAAACAGCTTAGAGGATCTAAGCCTGCCCAGGCAAAGCGTTGTGAGTCGGACCACCCATGCTTATAAACCCTATTGGTTTCATTGGGCAACAGGGCTTGAGATGTTAGCAATATCTCCAGAATGACCTATACAGAACCTACGTTGCACCTCAAATCAAACAAACAAAACTGTTCAGGTTACAAAAATGTCCATATGCCTAGGTCTGCTTTTACTGGCTCTCGGCTTACTTGCATTAACTGACAAAACAGCTGGAACACAGCAGATGGGAACTCTTCTGTTTTTGAGGTGCAAAACCATCTTCTGTTTCTGTATCAGACCTGAAAAAAAGCAACAAAAAACTAACAGCTGACGTAAATGATGTTTTATAGCATGTAACCACATACCAATATAAAAAAAAATAATTATATCCCCAATTTCAAAAAAATAAAAATGATATTTATGGAAAAATAAGACTTGAACCCTGCTTATTAAAGAGAACAGATGCAGCTAGAAGGTAAATAACCATGTTGATTGTAGACCTCTTTATAAGATGGTTCATTTTACACAAGTTTGTCACCCCCGCCCATTGGGGCTTGGAGAAATAGAAGGGTGGTGCTTCCACGCAGAGCTGAAATTGACTGAACTTGAATACTGGTAAACCGCTTAGGTCTAAGCCTGCCCAGGAAAAGTGATGCAAGTCGGACCACTCCTTAAACTTTAAACCCTAGCAGTTTCTATGGGTGCTAGGGCTTGAGATGCCATTTAATCTCAGTGTCGGTAAAAGTCCCACAAAATTGGAAGCAATGTCTCCAAAATGGCCTAAATAGTGTTGACGGGGACGTAAAACGCAACTAAAACAAACAAAACACAATTTTGAATATAACACAGTTTAATGGATGGATCATAAAACTGTATAGATTATCTAGAAAAATGACCATAAATGGTCATTTTTCTATATAATCTGTACAGTTTTGTTTGGATATAACACTGTTTTCTGCTTTGGACCCTAACAATAGCGTTATGAAGAGGATGTAGTTATTTTGTTACCATGGCAATAGTCAATTAAAAAAGCCCGTCCAACTGGCAACAACTTTATTTCTCTAGGTGCTGCAGTTTTCCCCCTCCCAAATTATATCAGCTTGAAATCAACTGAAAATCTTGAAAAGGTTGTAAATCTATTTTTGCCCTCTGCTAGTCGTGATTAACATTCAAAGGATTAAGAAGCTGTCAAAAAGTGTCGGATATATTTGGTCTCAGGTGGCAGCTTTTCTCTGCTTTTAGTGTGAAAACCATTCCCTGAAAATCTTTTTTTTTGTACTGGGTGCTTTATTTTTTCCTCCAGGTACTTCATTTCTTTTTCTAAAACTTCTGTCAAAATCGACTTGGTCTCAGGTGGCGATCCCAGTCTTTCTAGCTTTTTATGGGGAAAAACTGTTTTTCATAGAAAACAAAATATTTGAGCCAATTCACGAGAAAAAAGGTATTTATAGCATTGATAATGAGCAAATGCTCAGGAATACTGCTTGCAGAGACATTGAGGTACCTAACCAGTGCATGTAATGAAATTTTTGAACGCCCCTCTAAACCTTGCTTTATATAGAGAAAAGTGGGGTTTGGGGGTATTCATTATTTTCCATATTTTTGATCAAAAACATAGATTGTGGGTACTCGTTAGAACCGCCTCATTGAGGCGGTTCTAACGAGCACCCACAATCTATGTAAAATTGTTTGGAGTAAAAATAAGAAATATATAACAAACTTTCATCAGAAAAATAACTGTTTTGGGAGATATTAAAGAATGTACCATGTTTTGAAAATGCAAAGGGTCATATGTTTAGCACAATTACAGTCAAGTCGGATGCAAGTCTGACGTGATCAGGAGGTCACTGGCTGGATACCTGCTGGGACGGCAATATTCTTTCGTAGAGATTGATCATGAAATCTTTTCTACAGTCATTCTGTGCCTTCTTGGCCCCAGCCCATCTAATTTTCCCAGAAAACTGCCCATTGGGGCTTGAAGAAATAGATGTGCTGCATGATGCTTCCACGCAGAGCTGAAACGACCGCACATAAGTACTGGTAAACTGCTTAGAGGATCTAAGCTTGCCCAGGCAAAGCGGTGCGAGTCAACCCATCCATGCTTATAAACCCTATTGGTTTCATTGGGCGACAAGGCTTGAGATGTCATTTCATCATGTTGGGTAAAAGTCCCACAAAATTGGAAGCAACATCTCCAAAATGACCTATACAGTGTTGACAGGGACGTTAATCAAACAAACAAACAAAAAACTTTGAAGAGCAAATATCAGAGCATTCTAAGGGTCCTTTTTTCTTACGAATCAACTTTGCATTTTCTTGATCAGAATTAAACTGAAATAGAATACCGGTATTATGTAAAACCAGGTGAAATCTTGATCAATCGAAGCATTTATTTTTGAAACAGTATCTTTCCAGTGGTAGATAAATTTTAACTTTATCCACTTTAGATGAAGGTGATAAGAATGAATTATTAATGGTCCTGGTGCTATAATTTTACATTAAAAAATGGTTGGTAACTTTGCTCCCGATAAGGAGGATAATTTTTTGGGATAATTTTTCTGATTTTTGAATAAAAATGTATGTTGTGGGTACTTGTTAGAATCGCCTCATCGAGGCGATTCTAACAAGTACCTACAACGTATGTTTCTGACAAGAAATAAGTAAAAATATCCCTTATTTGTCGTAGATATTCCTTATCTGACGCTGTGGTTGGTACCCTTCTGTATTGCATTATGCCCGAAGAAGATTTGCGGTACGAACCGGTACACAACTGCAGCCCAGGTGCTGAGTTACTGACGACTCTCACAACTCTCTTGATTTTGTTACGTAGATCTGTCATTTTCATGTAAATACAAATATATTTTACGTTTGTGTTAAAGTGTGCTTTTGCTTGCCTCAGCAAAGTTTCGGAGCCATAGGGGTCACAATAAATTGTCATATAAGAACCATTTCTTCCTTTTAACAAATGTATTATGTACAGTAGATCCTTTTCGAGGTAATTTAAATGTCATTTTTACATGTTTTTGTCATTAATTACGGGAGTATTATGCAAATGATGTATCTCTTCACCGAAAACCTCACATGTTGTTGAAATGTACGAGAGATAAGGTGAAAATCTGCAGGATATATATGATTTTCTGCCTTGAACAGCATTTACCCTTGTGATGCTGAGAAAAACTGCATCTGAAAACGTCGCCTGCTAGTGTTGTCTGCTGAATTTTCTTGCAAACTTTTTAGAAATATTTTTGCATTTAGACAAATAGTGTGGATCCAGATCAGACTGCTCCCCTAAAAAACTGCATCTGAAAATGTCATCTGCCTATGTCGTCTGCTGAATCTTCTTGCAGACTTTTTAGAAATATATTTTTGCATTTAGGCAAATAGTGTGGACCCAGATCAGATTGCTCCTAGAGGAGCAATCTGATCTGGGTCCACGCAGTTTGCAAAAATGACTTTTAAATTAACTGGCAGGTGATAAAGAAGACAACAATTAGCTTGATTGGCATCTAATAAATCGGTTAACATGTAGTTTTGGGGTTGAGAAGACTAGAATCTGTAGCAATGACCATGTTTTTGTCAATGTTGACACTGATTCCAGAAATCGTGCCAGGGATAAAAAATGATTAGAACAGTGAAATTCACAAGCCCTTGTTAACTAAAGGGTCCTGTTGGAGACTATGTCACCATAATTAAAGAAACATTTCTCCATTTCTCACTAAGGGTTGAGAGAATAATGGGGTGAGAATGGGGGTAGGGTTCAACACACTGGTATTTTTCCTGAATATTTTATTTGTATGAAGAGGGTGGAAAGTTGGGTATTGGAAGAGCCAGTCATCTTCTGTTTGTTTAGTGATGAGGGAGGAAAGTTGGGTATTGGAAGAGCCAAAGAAAAATGACATCTGTCGAACAAACAGTAACCATTCTTGAAAACTGATTCTAAAAATACCTATGCAGAAATGTCAAGTGGTCAGAATGAGGGGGAAGCCAAAGACAGATGTGCCTGATACAGCGACTTCACTCCCCCTACCCCATCCCTGCCTGCCCTGTTCAAAGCTGACCTAAACACCACAACCTGTTTATATAAGTAAATAGGGGATCCAATGCGAAATCTTTGTTAATTGTAAAGTACATCAAAACAAAATATGAATTCATTTTATAGAAAAATGTATTCATTTTATAGAAAAATGACCATAAATATTCATTTTTCTATAAAATGAATACATTTTTGCTTTGATACGTATATATTGTATGCATTTTGCCAAGGTGTGATGAGCTCTTGATTTCGCTTAAATGTAACATCATTTAGATCCACCCTATAAAATCATATAATATGCATAACTGCGCTACAGAGAACAGTGTTGCCCTTAATAGTGTTTACTGGCTATTATACTTCAAAAATAAACAAACAACTGAAGGCTATAACATTTTGTTTCCTTGTCGTTACAGATTGATGATGGGTTTATGGAGGAACACAATGTTGTCCTGGACGCCTTACAGATGGACATCCTTGAGAAACATCACCATGACAACATGCAGATCATGGCATCCATGTTAGCTAGGGTAGGTTTTCTATTGCCGCTCAGCATCCGTCTTTTGTTGAGGACGAGTCAACTTCCGAATAGCTAGTTTGAATCCTAACTAATAATCTGTCATTACTGACAATGACCAATCTTAATCATATTTGAGAAATGTTACTGTTTGTGTGTTCTGAGATGGCTGATGAGACCGATTCTAGCTTTGAACTGTCTGTTGCAGATAAAGCAACAGAGGTTAGAGGAAAACAGCTCTGTTGGCAATGCCTTAGTCCTGGTTTTGGGCTGTGCGCATCTCTGTTCAGCATCGCTGATTCTTTTAGCCTCATATTCACTACACCCTTTCTGATGAGGCCTCGCTACTTTGCTCTGTCCTATGCAATTCGTTCCGATGACTCTGTTAGTATGTTGAATTCCTCGAGGGAGGCTTTGAGGGTGTCATTGTAGTGCTTCTTCTGACCACCATGAGAGCGGTTCTCTATGGAGAATTTTCTTTGGAAAACGTTCCGCAGGCATCTGGGTAACATGGCCTGTCCATCCTTGAATGTAAACAAGTTATGATAAGCACCAGGCAGGCAATTGTTCAGTCCAGATTTTTTTTCCTTTCTACATTCAAAAATTTCCTTCATGCCAATATTCCAAGAACTGTCTCGGACCAATATCTACACAGAAGACTGATGATTTGGTCTCAACGTTAAAACAACATTTGAAACATTGGTCAATATTGAGAACATACAGGGATATATTGTGTATGCTTAACCCTTATCTTGCTGTTCACGACAACCCCTATCCTTGCAAACAGTGTAGATCTACACTGTTTGACTTTCAGTTCGTGAATTTGCAGGTATAAATTACATCAAGTAATTTGATTGGTTCAAAGTCAGAGATAGGTGTGGCTAAAATGAATATTCAGGAAGAGAAGGGTTAAGGATAACGTGATATGTCTCTGTAAAGGGATTTGTGATACGATTTTAGGACTTATGTTATACTATTTCTTTGGTAACAGGGTCACCATTTTGATGAAGAAGGGGGAACCACTGATACAGCCACTACAGAGAACTCGTCACATAAACACGAGAAAGACAGTGGCGTTGGTCGAACTGATGAAAGTACGAAGAATGACGAGAGTTCTGAACAGGTAAAACACAAAATTCAACAGAAGAATTCCGACCTGCATCTATCATATACCAGTCTAATCTAAAGAAGAAAACCGCACCAGTCTAATAGACTGGTCCCCTGTTCATGCTCGTCGGTAAAGCCTATACCCTTAACTATTGCAGTGCTGTTTTGTCAAGAGGGGCTCAGCTGCAAGGTTCATGAGTCAGTGTTGGCTTACATTTCCTTTGTTTTCACACCAAAATCTCACTTTCTTTTCTCTCCAAAATTCAAGGTGAATCTGTACGTTTATATGTTTTTGCCTTTATCTTATCAAAGGGTGACAACTCTGTTGCAAAGGGTGGCTACACTTAATGAAAGTGTCACCTTATATTGGCCTCTAACAGGATGCTGACTAATATAAGCACATCGGATGGATCATTTGAAAACTTTACAATAAAAAGAATAAATGCAAGGCAAGTAGAACTTAATACAAAAGTTGTACATCAAAGTTGGTTTTTATTTACACTATCAACAAAGTATTCAATCACTTCCAGTGAAATTGTATCCCCTTCTGCCAAATGGGGCAGTCCGCAAACATCCTACTGAATTAGGGGACAATAGGACCCTATGATACAATAGGACCCTATGATACAATAGGACCCTATTATCATCTTAAATTAGATTTAACAATTCCGGAGTAGGGTCTTAAGTTCTCAAACCTGAGTAAGCCAAAGGTCAAAAAAAGGTACTTTTCAGCAGTATGTTCATTTTTGTAAATGACATTTTGTTGTTGTTTTTGTCTCTTAAAAACAATAGATATGTTCATTTTTGTGACTTTTTTTTCTTGGATCATTGAAAAAAAAGAAAAAAAGAATACATTTCAGTTAAAACTTCGACTTCTAATCTTAGGACATTTTCAAAATGTATTTTTTTTAAGTGAGCAAGTAAGAAAGTAAAGGCTTTATTGAACGAGCTTTACACATTTAACAATATGGCTAATCTTCCATGAGGCCTTCTTTCTTATTTTTCAGAAAATACAAATAATAAGATTTGACATTACATGTGAATCGTGAATCGTCTGCCAAGCAGACGATTCACGATTCACATGCAATGCCAAGCCTTACCTTATTTGCTGTGAAAAATATTTAAAAAAAAAAATCAGAGTGTCATCTGCTCCAGGAATTTTCAAGCACCCATAAAATACCAATCATGACAACTGTCGTCTGCTTTGCCGTCTGCCAGTTACTTTAAAATTAATTTTTTCAAACAATGTGGACCCAGATCAGACTGCTCCTCTAGGATCTGATCAGGGTGAAAGTTTGCAAAAAGATTCAGCAGACGACATAAGCAGACAACATTTTCAGGTGTACTTTTTCTCGGCTTCTTAACGGTTAAGAAATTCTGACATTGTCCGCTTGGTTTGAACCTAGGTGATCATTTCTTTTGATTTGAAACATTGTGTAATAGGCAGACCACACAAAGGCTTTTAAATCGAAATAATTATTTTTGAACATTTCTATCCGTTCCAAACTTAAATCACTTAAAAGAATTTCGCAACCTCTGTTTAGTATCAACAATTGTGCAAGCTGTCTTATTTCAATATTTGAACTTCAAGCTCGACTTTGAAAATAGAAAATTTCCGAAATATAGCTTCCTGCATGTCTGCTTTCAAAAGCTGCTTTTGAAAGTCGAGTTTTTTGTGCTTTTATCTTTCATACAAGAGTAGCACACTGAGGGATATTAAAATTCAATTTCTCAACTTCCATTCCTTGTCAAAAGAAAAAAAATGAAAGCATTTTACTGCTTTATTTCTTTGAAATGAAAATATGCCAAATTCTCACAACTCTGGAGGCCTAATCAATGTTACTAGGTGCTTTTATCATGATCAAACAAAAGTACCGCTGACAGGAGAGTTCGGTCATTAGTCTTTTTATTGAAGGGAGTGAATGCACACCAATGGGGGATTACTCTGAAAGAGGCAATATAGCTATATTTGCACCCCTTCTCACAACAAGCGACTCTAAAAGGAAAGGAATACAGTCCAACCTGTATTAAGCAAGCACCTATGGGATATTCAAAAAGTGCTTGCTTAAGACAGGTGCTTGCTTAACACAGGTGAATTTTACTGAATTTTCCTTTTTTGGGAACTGAATGCCTGCTTGCTTAAGACAGGTTGCTTGCTTAATAGAGGTGGCCACTAAGGCAGGTTTTGCTGTATCAGGATAATTTTCACCATTTGCCTGTAAATGGGAACAAAACATGGTCAGTTATGCCTCTGGAGGCACAGGTTCAAGAAGGGCAGTATTTGTTGTCAGTTACCGTGAAAATCCTAAAAATTCGGACACCTTTAGCACTTGCTGTAATTCTCCTAAAATTTTAACAAATATGTTTCACGATCCAGCAAGTAGTCCCAAGAAGTGCAGATGGAATGACAAACAGTGCAGACCCTGATCAGACTGCTCCTGAAGGAGCAGTCTGATCTGGGTCTGCACTGTTTTTCTCAGGCCTATCTGTCCCAATACTTAGGATCATTACTGTACTTGAAAAATTGTTGTAAGTTACTGGCCAGTCCGACCTTGGTAGCTCAGTCCAATGTGCATCTGACTTGTGATCAGGAGGTCACGGATTTGATACCAGTTGGGTCTGCAACAATCTTTCATGAAGATTGATCATGAAATCTTTCTACGGTCATTCTCCCCTTCCGCTGGTTCAAGAAGGGCAGTTGTCAGTTTCTGGTAAAAAAATATGTACTGTACTGGTTAACTGCTTATGTCTAAGCTTGCCGAGGAAAAGTGTGAATAGGTAAACTGACAAGCTTAAAAATGACCTAAAATAGTGTTGACTGGGCCGTTTAACTCAAATACAAACAATGGATTGTTTAACGAGTATCCGCTATGTCCCCCATAATGAATAAGTTTCTGGGCTTGATGACATGGTTATATGAACACACAGCAATTGTCGCCTGCTTTGTTGGCTGCTGATTAGTTAAAAGTCATTGTTGCAAACAGTGTGGACCAAGATCAGACTGGTCCTCAAGGAACAGTCTGATCAAGGTCTGCATTGTTATACCCCCGGCATACGAAGTATGCAATGGGGGTATATAGTTTTTGTCTTTTCCGTCTGTCTGTGTGTCCGTAAACAATTATTTTGTGTCAAAGATATCTCAGGAACTGCTTCACATAGAAACTTGAAATTTTGCACACATGATCAGTATGACTACTTGTATTGTGGGAAAGAATGTAAGGGCCAAGGGGTCAGGCCTTTTACAGTTATTTCCCTTTGTAGTTCTTGTTTCAGCTGAGGTGATGGCACTGGCCGGGGGTATACATGCCCCACTGGGCACTTTGTTTAGTTTGCCTGTGGACCCAGATCAGACTGCTCCTCAAGGAGCAGTCTGATCAGGGTCCACATTGTTTGCCTGTATGCAAAAATATGTTTGAAGTGTTTGCAAATAGATGCAGCAGACAACATGAACAGACAACATTTTCAGGAGCTGTTTTTCTTGACATCTTAACCCTTAAGCTGCCAAGGAAAACAACATCAGAAATGTCGTCTGCTTATGTCGTCTGCTGAATCTTTTTGCAAACATTTAAAAAAATATTTTTGCATACATGCAAACAGTGTGGGCCCAGATCAGACTGCTCCTGTAGGAGCAGTCTGATCTGGGTATGCAAACAGTGTGGGCCCAGATCAGACTGCTCCTGTAGGAGCAGTCTGATCTGGGTCCACACTGTTTGCAAAATAATTGCTTTTAACGTAACCGGCAGACGGCAAAGCAGATGACAATTGTCGTGATTGGCATTTTATGGGTTAAGGTTAAAGATTTCGGAAAGTTTACTAAATTGATTTTTCAATATTACAGGATGTTTTTGATGCAGAGAGTATGACTGGTACCCACAAGTCAACCCAAAAATGTTCGCAGAACTACAGTGAGACCGGGGAACAGCTGTATAGTAATGAAAGTTTCGTGTCCAATGAAAACGCAGACGGTACTTATGAGATTCCTGACATTGAATGTGATAAATTTCGCGAGGTGCTGGAACATCGCTGTGATAAAAACAATCTAAACAAGACTAGTTCCCCTAGAAAAAGTATTTCTAGAAACAATTCGGAAAGTAGTGTTGATAAAGAATTAGCACAGCTAAATAGAGAAATGGAAGGAATAAAACTAGAGTGTCAGGAAATGGTAGATAACCATGTTCAGAATAAACTTCAGAAAGACAAAACAGACTTGTATAGATCTCCACGCAATGTACCAAGAATGGGAACGCGGTTAGACTATGTGAAATCGGGAGGTCAGTGCTCAGAATCTCCTGACAGTAGTAGTCCAGCTCGTAGGGAGTCACCAACAACCCCTAAAATGGGTCAGACTCGTGTTGGAAAAACTGTTGAAAAGGACAGAGATGGATCAACTAGTGCCTATAATACAGGGGAGAGTTGTCGTAGCACTCCCCTGACATTAGAACTAAACATGGCCTCTGATGAAAGTGAGAAAGGGTTTAAGAACTCTATGTTGTGCTTAGCAACGACGAGCGTTACGACCACGCCGCCACTGCCGTCCCATAGTGACACTGAAAAACAAACGCAAACTCCTGCTAGATCAAGAGAATGTTCTAGTGAAGAAAATTATATAACATTTAATAATAATAGGTTGAATATAACAGAAAACGGCCATAAACATACTGAAAACCAGCAAAAAGCACATCTAAATTCTGGTGAATCATTGCAAGATTTATACATGCAGTACGCAGATGTCATGTATACAAATAGAGCTAACCTTGAACATACAATGCAGATACAACAAAAATTATTTCAGCAACAGTTAGAACAAAAAACACATCACCGGAGAAAAAGTGGTTCTCCATCCTCTAAAGCAACCTCACAGACTGGAAACCAGTCAGCCAATGACTCGCAGTCTCCCAGTCAACAGCAAACTGGTAACACTCCTCCTGACAGTGGTCAGATGGAGTGGGTCGTGAAACGACGACCTGATGGAACAAGATACATTACCCGTCGACCAGTTAGAAGCAAGCTCTTAAAAGAAAGAGCGAAAAAGATTTCAGAAGAACGGTGTGGAATGACAACCGATGATGATGCCATGAGTGAATTAAAAACTGGTCGATACTGGACGAAGGAAGAGAGAAAACGTCACATGGAAAAAGCTAAAGACCAGAAACGAAAACGAGAAATGATAGCTCGTGCTAAAATGGAAACTCTTAAGGAAACAGATGAAAAGAAAGAAATAGGAATTGTCGAACTTAGTCATAGAAAAATGATGAAACATAAAGGAAAGCGTGCTCTCGATGACTTTACGACAGTGCAGGAAATGTTAGCACACGGCAGCAAAATGCCGGAGGGTAAAACATACAACCCTTTGTTGTCTGTGACAACTGTGTGATTATACTTGTTCGGTAGAGCATGTGGTTGAAAGAGGAAAAGTTGGAACTTGACTCATTCTTTTCCAAGACATTCTGCTCTTGAGCATTGTGTTAAGGGGAGGTAATTTAAGTGTATTTAGGTCAAAATATGTGAACTAAGGGAAGTTACTGTTGCATAAAATGCAAGTCTTCTCATGGAAGGGAGCACATTCTTTCTGTATAAGGAAAATTAATATGCTTTAAGGAGAAGCAAATATTATTGTCTCCCCTGTTACGGCTCTACTCTAAAGGAAAGAATTTGCTCCTAAGGATCAATTTTTTTCCTTTAAGGGTAGATTTCGAAGTTGACAGAAAAGCAATCACTAAGTCACAGAAGTTTGTGAGGAATATTTAACCGATAAAATTCCAATCAAGACCACTGTTGTCTGCTTTTGTTTGCCTGGATATGCAAATGTTGTTGTTGTTTTTTAAAAAAAAATTGCAAAAAAAAATTCAGCAGACAACATAAGCAGACAACATTTTCAGATGTAGTTTTTCTCGTCGTCTTAAGGGTTAATGATAATTCTGCGATAATTTTTCTTATTTTCTGCAGAAACATAGTTATGCTGTGCATAGTCATGTTTGAATCAAATCACTGAGGAGATTCTATTAAGTGTTTGCTATATAGTCTTTTTATAGCGACATGAAACAGAAAATTAATGTAGAAGTTTCATCAGCTATCTGCCTAATACATTTCACTCTCCTATAAGCCGCTCCTCTTGAAACATTTAGTGTAAAAGTTTGAGAAAAGTGCAAGACATTAAGTGTAAGAAATCTAGAAACAATGTACAAGACGGTGTAAAAAGAATCTAGAAATCGTGTAAAGTCTTGGAAAGTCTGGCTTTTTGACTGTTGTTTGACAGTGAGGCCACAGTGAACTATATTTACAGCATTTCATTCGAGAAATCTGCATTATTCAAAGTGTGCAATAACCAATTTATTTCATAAATCTTAGTATTTTATGTTACATGTATTATGTCGAAACTGGTTTCAGTTCAGTCACGGTTCCCAGCCGGCACACAATGTTGACGCAACATCATTATTAAAGTGTTAATACAATTCGTAACCTCAGTAGCCTGGTGATTAAGAATGAGGATTCTTAATCTCTGGGCTGCTGTCACCCAAGTCACCCTTGGGTGAACATTCTTTTTCGATATCATAAGAAATGAAATATTTTTGAAGAGGTCATAAAACTCAACAAAAATTACATAAATTGAACCAATGTTGTTGATATCAAGTTGATTTGGCATTATGTGTCTACTGGGATGAAAATATTGTGAGCTGATGCTGAATGTTTTGCGGGTCCTACATGTGAATGTGAAAGGGGGTCCTGGGCTGGTTCTCTGTATATTTTGCTACTGTATATTAGAGTATAATGTGCTGGAGTATATATTGTTGATGTCAGCCAATCAGATTGTGATATAATTTTGTACACTAAAACCTCTTTATAACACTGTTCATTATTGCATCATCCTGCTGTATAATTAATTTCTTTCTTTCTTTCTTTCTTTCTTTCTTTCTTTCTTTCTTCCGGTTTCGCCTTAACCCCCGGAGGGGACACAGACGGTGTATTACATACACTCCAGTTTTGCAGGATGAAAGCCTACACAGTAATCATGTAATTACGGTAGGGTTCTTTAACCTGCACAGGGGATGGTTCTCCCTGCACAGGGGGCCTCCAGTTAACATCCCGATCCGAAGGACGGTGCACTTTATGACATTCATCCCTGCAAATGATGCCAATGGAGCGTGTTCGGACACCGAAATTTTCACACCGCTGCCGGGGATCGAACCCGGGACCTCTAGCATCAGAGGCAAGTGCACTAACCACTGAGCTATCACGCCACACCCATTTCCAACTTTGAATCAATCAGATTACTTGATGTAATTTATTCCTACAAATTCACAAAATGAATGTCAAACAGTGTAGATCCTGATCAGATGGCTTCTTCAGAAGCCATCTGATCTGGATCTACACTGTTTGCAAAGGTAGGGGTTGTCATGAACAGCATGATAAGGGTTAACAATAACAGTTTAGATGGTTTGAACATGGCCTAAAAATTTGTTATATACAAACAACAATTTATATGTTGTATAGAAAAATGACTACTTTGGTCATTTTTCTATATAATCCATACATTTGAAACAATTTTATTGTAAATTATGTGGTGTTTCTATGCAGAGCTGAAACTGACCACACACGAGTACTGGTAAATCACTTAGAAGGACTATGCCTACCCAGTTAAAGTGGTGTGAACCAGACTGCCCAATGCGTATAAGCCTTTTGGTTTTGTTGGGCGGCAGAGTTTGAGATGTAATTTCATCTCTGTGTTGTACAATAAGACCTGCGCGACCAGTGGAAACTCGAACTAACTTGTGCATCATTTCAGTTAGGCCAGTCTTCGGTATTTGCAAAAGTCCCATGAAATTGGAAGCAGTATCTCATAAAATGACCTAAATAGTGTTGACGGGGAGGATTAACCTCAAATCAAACAAATAAATCTGTATAATCTTACATAAATTTTCATTTTGATACAAAATGGTTGCTTAGTTAACACTTCAAGTGCTATGACAAATTTTAGAGCAGATGAACACCCATGTAAACCCCACTTTAGATATAGAAAGTGGGGTTTCAGGGGCAAAGATTATTTTCCTTATTTTTGCTCAAAATCATAGGTTGTAGGTACTCATTAGAACCGCCTCATTGAGGCGGTTCTAACGAGCACCCACAATCTATGTTTGAACTAGAAATAAGAAAACTATCAAACATTTTCACCAAAAATATGCTTGTTCTAGAGGTATCATAGAGTTCTAGAGGTGTTCTAGAGATATGAAAGACGCAATTTTATCACACAGGTATGTTATCGAGATCCTGGAAATAGTGTTATAAAGAGATTGTGGTGTATTTTGTAAATATGTAGGTGGTTCTTAAATATAATGTAGTCTATTTGTGGGCCTGTTAATGAGTGCTGAATAAAGAATTCATTATTTGTTTCACACTATGAAATGAATTTTAGTAATTTAAAATATTTTTCACAATTTGAACAGTGTTACAGCATGCCAAAACCTGTCTTTTTGATATTAGCAGCCAGTGTACACAGGCCCAGATAATGGGAAGAAACGATGCCAATTAAGTCTTTTTATACCAAATGGAATCTTCCTCCTTATATATAGCAGGAGTCCATTCCAAAATTAAGGGCTGTCGGGTTGTTCTTTCTTCAAAATTTATTTGGAAAATGGCTTAACTTTTCGCAAACAATGTAGGCCCTGATCTGACGCCACATTCTGCGGTGTCTGATCTGGACCTGCACTGTTTGCCATTTACCCCTTTATGGGGTTTGCGGTACCAAATGGGTTAAAGGATAATTTTTGTTATTTTTTTCATAAATACATGTACTTATATTGTGGGTACTTGTTAGAATCGCCTAAGTGAGGCGATTCTAACAAGTACCCACAAAATAGGTTTCTGAAGAAGATCAATTGAGGAAAATTATCGCGTTAATATCCATGTTACTAGCCCTTATCCGGGCTATGATTGAAGACTCGGATTGCCCTGCACATTCAGTCTATTACATTTATGTAATCCATTTATGGATTCTGTACAGGATCCGATCAGATTGCTTGCCAGTGCTGAGCAGGCCAAAATGAGTCTTCACTCTTTTTATTGTGACATGGTTGATTTGCTTGGGATTCTGCTATTTAGGGGATAACTGTACTGAAAATTGTCATTTGGGGAGGTAAATCGGAGGTTTTACGGTCGGAAATTCCGTTTTACGGCGACGCGTTAGCGGAGCCGTAAAACGTAATTTGCGACCGTAAAACCGACGATTTACCTCCCCAAATGACAATTTTCAATACAGTTATCCCCATTCTAATGCACTTATTCAGTTGTTAAGTTAAAAACTGTACTGTTTTGCACAAGGCGGCAAGCGCGGTGAGCTGCGTAAAACCAAATGACAACCAATGGAAAGCGGCGTTACATGATGACGTCGGATTTCCGACAGTATATCGCAGAATATACTGTCGCAAATTTTTGACGTTATCCAATCAGACGTCGCGTTACATACGCAAGTGCATTAGAATTATTTTGTAAGCGCACCGTGTTTTGGAACAGAAATTAACAGAAACCTACCAGTTTGAATGCAAAAAAAAAAAAATAAAATTGGGAAAATTGTAAATTATGCTTTTTATACACATTCTTGCACAAGCGGTCATTTCATATCAAATTCATGTGTTACCTCCCTTCCATTATCTACCTTGGTAGATCATATGCATAGCTTCTAGGTTTATAACCACTCTCTGACAACTGTGTCAGGGAGTCGACTCTTTGGCTCAGCGGTTAGAGCACTGGACTATCACCAGAGCGACCCGGGTTCGAATCCCACCATAGGCGGGGATTTTTTCAGGCTATGTATCTTTCCTTTGTTACGGCTTTCATGTCGTAAGACATGGAAAGAGCAAGTTTCGGACGTTTTATATGAAATGACCATGAGTGTAAGATTCTGTTTATCATAATATAATGATTTTTAAATGGGATTTTATTGCTGTTTATCATATAACAATTTTAAATGGGATTTTATTGCTAAAGAAGCTAAGAAGAATTTCGATAGGGTTTACCGGTTATCACCTTAACAGCCTGTAACCATGTGTGGTACACGTGTGGTCATAGGATCTTTATGATATGAGGATATCCACTACATAACGGTGAAGTTAGATGATAAATAGTATTTCACACATACAGAAATATAGAGAGAGCTGTTTCATTCACATTAAATGTCAGCATTGTCATGTAAGGAGAATGGATACACCTTCAGGGGAGGCGACGCTTCACAAAAATATTTTCTCCCATGTCAAAAGGGGTCTTCACTTTAAGGAAAGAATTTGCTCCACAGGAGCAAATTCTTTCCTTAAAGGGTAGACCCCCTTTCTAGAGGGGCTGAGATGACAGAAAAGCAAACTGGAGCAAGTTCTTTCCTTCAAGAGTTGACCGCTTTTTCTGAAGGTCTAAATGTGCTGGAAAACAAACAGGAAGTCCCAAAAGTTGTCTCCCTTGTAAAAAGGATTAAAAAAAAATTGTGTCAATTAGTTCCCCTTGGCATGCATTTCACGAACTTCACAAATATTATGAAAGATCATCCTCTAAAGTCTGTCAGAGACAGCTGGAGGTCAAGGTCATGGGTTTTCTTAAGTCGATATTTACTTAAATTACTTCAACTGCTTAATGGATTAATGACTGTTGAAAAAAAAATATCAGGATCTACGCATCTCGTAAAATTTGTAAAACATGAATGTGACAAGTGCAGTAAAATTTTAATATCATTTATTTTCCATTTCTTCTCATTTTGCCGTACATTATGAATGGATGTGAAATATGCACCTCTCATGTTTTATTCAAATGGACCGTTGTCAGCATTTTTCAAAACTACAAGGCCAGTATTGCATTGTAGACAGTTGAATGTAAATTCTGTATTCACCTTATTTGCATTATCTGCTGGTTCCTAGTCTGAAGGTTATCGGTGTTGGAAAAACAGGTAACCAGACCCCCCTGACCTTGAAAGGTCAGGGGAGTCTGGTTACCTGTTTTTCCAATATTGACAATGTGCAAGCTGGGGGCCAGCAATTAATGCAAATATGATGAATACCTGATTTTGAATGACGCAGACCCAGATAAGGGACGGAAATGAGGATAATCAAACGATAATTTTATGCACCCCCCTCCCTTCCCCACCCCTCCCAGCCCTCCACCCATAGGGCCTTGGAGGAATAAATTGGACTGCATGGTGCTTCCACACAGAGCTGAAACTGACTGAACTTTTGAATACTGGTAAACCGATTAGGTCTAAGCATGTCAAGGAAAAGAGGTGCGAGTCGGACCGTGCCTTAATCCCTAAGCCGTTTATTTAGGTGATGTCATTTCATCTCAATGTCGGGTAAAAGTCCCACGAAATTGGAAGCAGCTTCTCCAAAATGACCTAAATAGTGCTGACGGGGACCTAAAACCTCAAAACAAGCGTAGGATAATTTTTCTTATTTCTACATAAACACCTATGTTGTGGGTACTTGTTAGAATTGCTTCATTGAGGCAATTCTAACAAGAACCCACAACATAGGGTTCTGAAGAGGATTGAAGAAAATTATCCCTTAAATATCCTCTGTAGTTGCTGCCCTTTTTCTGGGGCTGTGAACTGTAAAATCAGTTGAACAATTTCATGATTTCTTGGACTAACCAAACTTTTCAAATTGGAAAAAAGCAACGAAGAAATGTAAAAATTTTAATTATGAACTACCTTGACTACTAATGCAAGTTTTATGATATTAATCTGATCAAAAAATTCTAATGATAGTTTATAGTAATAAAAAATAATTCTGAGATGACCCCTTTAACCCTTAAGCTGCCCAGAAAATCTACATATTAAAATGTCGTCTGGTTATGACGTCTGCTGAATCTTCTTGCGAATTTTAAGAATTTTTTCTTCATGTAGGCAAACAGTGTGGACCCAGATCAGACTGCTCCTGGAGGAGCAGTCTGATCTGGGTCCACACTGTTTGCAAAAACTAATTTTAAAGTACTTGGCAGAAGACAAAGCAGACGACAATTGTCGTGATATGCATTTTTGGCCATTTTCACACTAGGGAATCAGATGCACTGAGATTATTTAATATTTGAGCCAGAGCATGCCAAAATCTACAATAAGACGTGCGTGGCCAGTGGAGACTCGGAATAACTTGTGCATCAATGCAGTTAGGCCCGTCTTCGGTATTTGCTCTTAGAATAGCGGGTAACGCAGAGACTATAGGTTGCTCATGCAAAGAGTGAAGACTGGGTTAAGCCTGTGAGAATTCGCAAGTTGATCTGAGTCTTGGCTATTTGCACAAGTCTTATTGTAGATTTTGTCATGTGATGACTGATGTTACAGTAAATTTCCGCTATTTAAGACCACCTAAAATTGAAACTAAATCTGCTTTTAAAAGCTTATTGACATGGTTTCAGTTATTCTTTCTTCGTGTATTCTACACCTGGTGTCTCCTATTGAAAGACCACCTTTGGGACTGTTCAAAAGTGGTCTTGAAGACCACTTTTGAACAGTCCCAAAGGTGGTCTTAATATTCGAATTTTACTGTATTTATTTTGGAAGTTTATTTAAGTATATATTTACTAAAACACAAATCTGTTATTGAAATAAAATTAGTGCTGGTCGCGAGGTTTTATGAAAGTTTTTTCGTGCTCAACTCACTTGAGCATGAAATTTATCCTGCTTATAAATTTTAAAATGCCAACAATTTTTGGCATATTAAAATTTATAAGCAGGACAAATAACATTCTGTGGTGTGATATGAGCAGGAAAATTGCCTCTTTCATTGTATTTTAATATTTATGAGCACTATAAATTTCTTGCTCAGCTGAGTTGAGCATGGAAAAAGTTAAATATCCTCGGGGCCTGGTTTAACAGAATGAAATGTAAATTTATTTATAATGTGCATAGAATAAATTGTGAATAAATTTAGGGGTTACAGAGAATTTAGTTGTAAATTTATTTATGATGTACACAGAGTAAGAAGCAAACTAATTCATGGTGTACACAGAAAGGGTTTAGTAACAGTGCACCCAGAGTAATTTGTGAACTGATTTCTGGTGAATTAATTCACAATGTTTTGAATTCACAATGTGCACAGATTTACTTTGTGAATAAATTCCTAATGCAGAACAAGTTGTGAATTAATACATGGTGTACACAGAACTAGTTGTGAATTAATTGTGTACATGGAATAAAATTGTGCATTAATGAGTGGTGTACACAGACTAGTTGTGAATTAAATATCATGTTTCCCATGTTTGAATGATGGTGAAAAATAAATTATTGTTTTATATATTAAAATAATCTTCATTTTTTCCTTCCAAACCCTACTTTCCTTATTTTCTGTTAGAACTTACTAACTACAGAAGCTTCCCCCTGCTATAGTCCATGTGATGATCGCTGATCATATAACAGCTCTTTATAGTAGCGCTAGTCTCCCTTTGATGCAAGAGAACTGTGTAAAAAGGGTTGCTTCACTGTAAAATCTGGACTGGGTTTTTGTACTGGGACATTGGCAAATGGTGTAGACCCAGATCAAATGCAGCATTACATGGCATTTGATTACTGATCAGGGTCTACACTGGTTGCTTAAAGTACATTTACAGTGAAATTCCGCTATTAAGAGCACCTTAATTTAAGACTAGTTCTGCTATAAAAAGCTTATTTTGAAGGGTGCACTTAATCTTTCTTTGTGTTTTCTGCCCAGAGTGTCCTTTGGTCAGGGACCAGCTTTGGGACTGTTCAAAAGTGGTCTTAAAGACCACTTTTGAACAGTCCCAAAGTTGGTCTTAATATAGGAATTTTACTTTATGAGTTAAATGAAACAGTCTAAATCTCTATCCAGGGCCATTATTCCAGTCCACACTCAGAGACAATCAACATGCTAGTACTCTGAGTGCTTTGATTAGAATTGCCTGGCGAGTGATCATGAAATTATTTTCAACGGTCATTCCAACAATTTCTGGCAGTAGAATGTGCACTGTGCTGGTAAACTGTTTAGATACAAGTCTGTCGAGGGTAAAACTGACCGGCCCCAAATCAAACAACCTAAATAGAAGTGAAGGCAATGATCAGGAATCGATAAATTAACCCACAGCTCCCATCAGTGACGCAAACACCAAAAAACAAATCATAACAAAAATAAACTGCGACAGAAGAACCGTATTGGAAAGGTCAGTGGAAACGAATTCCACTTGGGTGTGGGTGTGGGTGTGTGTGGTGGGGGGGGGGGGGGGGGGGGGCTTAAATCGATTTTACATGGTCACAATACTCGCCCTTGCGATTTAGACATATAATTTGTTCAGTCCGCATGAAGGCCTCCTAACTCATCAGTGCAACATCTCTGTGAACACAAAAACTCAAACAATCATAGAGATGGATCAACGGTGAGGACTTGAAAGCAATAAACCAATGAAATGCCGGAGCAAAAGAAAACCAACAGTTAGACTCTGGGGTAAGGCTTTCAAATTAGTCTTATATCTAGTCTCATGCAGTTCTACCTAACCACACTAAGTTCTGGGAAGACCTATACATGAGTAGTTAACTCTTATCTTGCTGTTCACGACAACCCCTATATTTGCAAACAGTGTAGATCCAGATCAGATGGCTTCTGAAGAAGCCACCTGATCAGGATCTACACTGTTTGGCATTCAGTTTATGAATTTGTAGCAATAAGTTACATCAAGTAATTTGATTGGTTGATAGACAGAAATGGGTGTGGCTTAAATGAATATTCAGCAAGATAAAGGTTAAGCAGTACAGTGCACATTCTTTTGCCAGAAACTGACAACTGCCCTTCTTGAATCAGCAAAAGGGAGAGAATGATCATAGAAAAGAGAGATGTTGTTTAAAAATGTTGACACCACCACTGCCGCTGACACAGGTGATGCTTTATTTGTTTATTGGGTTTGGAATTTAATGACCCAGTCAACACTATCTTGACTGGCCCAACCAAGTTTTTTCAAATGATGACCCTTGGGCGACCTTGACCTATGACTATGAGGCAACAACAAAATTTCAAAATAAATTTAGTGATTCTTGGTTGGACTTCTACTAAGCCTGAAGAAGAAAAAACAAGAGGGCCATGATGGCCCTGGGTTGCTCACCTGTTCCATTGGGTAACAAGTGGGCCCCGGGGAGAGCCATTATTGGCCCCAGGGCAATAATTTGCATAATCTTGGTAGTGGTCTAAAAGGTGAAGCTTCATACCAAATATCGAAGACCGGAGCCTTCGTTTCAGACAAGAAGATTTCTAAAGGTTTTCCTTATATAAGTCTATATAAATATAAACATGCGGGCCCCGGGGCGTGGCCATTTTTGGTCCCAGGGCTATAAATTGAACAATCTTGGTAGAAATCCACAAGACAAAGCTTCATACCAAATATCAAAGACCTTGGCCTTCTGGTTTCAGACGAAGATTTTCAAAGGTTTTCCCAATATAAGTCTATATAAAACAAGTGTGCTCTGGGGTTGGGCCCATTTTTGGCCCAAGGGCACTAATTTGAACAATTTTGATAGAGGTCCACTACATGAAGCTTCATACCAAATATCAAAGACCTTGGCCTTCTGGTTTCAGACATAAGTCTATGTACAAGCAGTGAGCACCGGGGTGGGCCCATTTTTGGCCCCAGGGCTTTAATTTGAACAATCTTAGCAGAGGTCTACTAGGCAAAGCTTTATACCAAATATCAAAGACCTGAGCCTTCTGGTTTCAGAGAAGAAGATTTTTAGATTTCCCTATATAGTGTATAAGTCTATGTAAAACCAGGGGGTCCCAGGGCAGAGCCATTTTTGGCCCCAGGGCTATAATTTGATCAATCTTGGTCGAGGTCCACTAGACAAAGCTTCATACCAAATATCAAAGAACTGAGCCTTCTGGTTTCAGACAAGAAGATTTATAAAGATTTTCCCTATATAAGTCAATGTAAAACCAGTGGGCCCCGGGGAAGGGGGAATTTTTGGCCCCAGGGCTATAATTTGAATCATCTTGATAGAGGTTCACTAGACAAAGCTTCATACCAAATATCAAAGACATGAACCTTCTGGTTTCAGACCAGAAGATTTTTTAAAGATTTTTCCCTATATAAGTCTATGTAAAACCAAAGGGCCCCATGGGGGTGGGGGGGGGGGCATATTTGGCCCTAGGGCTATAATTTGAACAATCTTGATAGAGGTCCACTAGATGAAGCTTCACACTAAATATCAAAGACCTGGATCGATCCCGGGCTTCTCCAGACTTTCGGATGAGTCTTTAAACCGATGTCCCGTCTCCGTATGACCTTAGCTGTTGGTGGGACGTAAAACTAAAACTCACTCACTCACTCAAAGACCTGGGCTTTGTGGTTTAAGAGAAGAAGATTTTCCCTATATGAGTCAATGTAAAACCAAAGGGCCCCGGGCTGGGGGCATTTTTTGCCCAAGGGCTATAATTTGAACAATCTTGATAGAGGTCCACCAGATGAAGCTTCACACCAAATATCAAAGACATGGGCCTTGCAGTTTCAGGGAACAAGATTATTTTAAAATTTTCCCTATAAAAATCAATGTAAAACCAAAGGGCCCCGGGTGGGGACATTTTTGGCCTAGGGCTATAATATGAACAATCTTGATAGAGGTCCACTAGATGAAGATTCACACCAAATATCAAAGACCTGGGCCTTGGGGTTTCAGAGATGAAGATTTTTTAAAGTTTTCCCTATAGTTTATGTAAAACCAAAGGGCCCTGGGGTGGGGACATTTTTGGCCTAGGGCTATAATATGAACAATCTTGATAGAGGTCCACTAGATGAAGCTTCACACCAAATATCAAAGACCTGGGCCTTGGGGTTTCAGAGATGAAGATTTTTTAAAGTTTTCCCTATAGTTTATGTAAAACCAAAGGGCCCTGGGGTGGGGGCATTTTTGGTCCAAGGGCTATAATTTGAACAATCTTAGTAGAGGTCCACTAGATGAAACTACACATCAAATATCAAAGACCTTGGCATTGCGGTTTCAGAGAAGATTCTTAAAGATTTTCCCTGTATAAGTCAATATAAACCAAAGGGTCCCAGGGTGGGGGCATTTGTCGCCCCAGGGCTATAATTTGAACAATCTTGGTAGAGGTCCACTAGATAAAGCTTCATACCAAATATCAAAGACCTGGGCCTTACGGTTTCAGAGAAGAAGATTTTTAAAGATTTTCCCTATATAAGCCCATGTAAAACCAAAGGGCCCCACGGGCTATAATTTGAATAGTCTTGATAGAGGTCCACTAGATGAAGCTTTACACCAAATATAAAACACCTGGGCCTTCTGGTTTCCGACAAGAAGATTTTTAAAGGTTTTCCCTATATAAGTCTATGTAAAATGGGTGGGCCCTGGCGCTGGGGCTTTTTGGCCCTAGGGTTATAATTTGAACAATCTTGGTAGGGGTCCACTAGATGAAGCTTCATACCAAATATCGAAGACCTCGGCCTTGCAGTTTCAGAGAAGAAGATTTTTGAAGTTTTCATTTAAAAAAATCTTTTTTTAGCTCATGTGACCTAGATGTGCAATGGACCGGACATATTTGAACAACTTTGAAAGGGGACCACCTAAGGATCATTCCTGTCAAGTTTGGTCAAAATCCGATCAGTGGTTTAGGAGATGTCGTTTGAAGAATTGTTTATGGATGCACGGACATACGGATGCATGGACGACAGACAAAGTGACAGGTGAGCTAAAAAGGCAGACAGGGCATTGTGACCCATGGGCCTCTTGTTTGGGAAGCAAGACTATGTATGGTTGTGTATTAGTTTTGATGGGTTTACAGGCTTTCTTTTCTCAGATTTCTCAACAGGTATATTAATGACATTTTATTTCTCAAGCACCTGGTCAACATTCATAGATTTTCTCTCTTTTGTTCTTCCCCAGGAAAAACATTGACCTACCTTTTTCTTGGGGCCACAACTGGGTGAAACATAAGGATATTTAACCCTTTTTGTACCAGATGGAATCTTCCACCTTATATATAGCAGGAGTCCATTTCAAAATTTAGGGGTGTCCGGTTGTGTTTTCTTTAAAATTTATTTGGAAAATAACTGAACTTTTTGCAAACAGTGTAGGCGCTGATCAGAAGCCGCATTCTGCGGAGTCTGATCTGGGCCTGCACTGTTTGCAAATTACCCGTTGTGGAGTTTGGGTACAAAATGGGTTAACTAACATGGCTTGCAAGAAAGCTTACGTGGTTACAAACTGTACTCAAAAGTTCCAAAAATAGTTTGCAATTTAGGTTAGCAACTAATAGCATCAAAATATTGCACGACCTGACCAGACTGCACTGTCACCATACTCCTGTTTCTATGGACAACCATTCCTTTACAGGCAATGCACATTTTAGCCTGCTCTAGCTGTATATTCATGGGAGAAATATATATTTTTATAACAATTCAGGTGAATGAATGCAGCTGAATTAAGGGTAGGCAACTCTTGCAAAAGTATTTTTGTCTCCGATATCAATAGGGGTCAACTCTTAAAGGTAAGAATTTGCTCCTGAGGAGCAAATTCTTTCCTTTAAGAGTAGACCCCTTTTCCAGGAAGAATGAGGCTATAGAAAAGCGAACAGGAAGTCCTGAAAGTTGTCTCCCTTTGAAAAAATTTGCAGAAAAATCTGCCAGGTATTCCCATTCCCCTTAATTTGGCAACAATTTTTCATAGGGAGACTACCCTCAGAAACAAAGGGAACCAGCATCAATCTGTTTTTAATTGGCGACAATCTGTTTCCAAATGGCGATAATCTGTTTCAAAATGGGTTTCAAAATGGTGTCATTTTTTTTCAAAATGGGTGCTTCTCCTACAGAAAAGAATTTGCTCCCATGGAAGCAGTGTCAATCGGTTCCAAAATGATGTCAATCTGTTTCACTATTTGTCATTCAGTCTGCACTTTTTGGACTCCCTTGCAGGATTGTGAATCAAATTTGTTAAAATTTTAGGAAAATTTTAGCAAGTCCTCTAGGTATCCAAATTTTTAGGATTTTTACGGTAAAACACAAATAATTTTCTTAAACACAAGTCAGCAATTTGTCCCTCTTTATCATAAAAACAAAGCTCTTGCAAAACATGATAATTGATATGTTTGAGCAATGTTTAAGCATTGTTGAAATGTCAACAGACCCAAAATCAGTGACAACTATACTTGAAAAAAAAAAAATACTGATGTGTGCTAATTATGGCAAATACAGTAAATGGGTTAATGCGGAAGTAACATCCCATGAACATATTAATTTGCCTTAAACTACTGATGTTCTTTTTGCATGAAGAAGATGATTTAACAGAGTAAAGTGATAACCTGTGAGACTTGCTACCCACAGGTGGGACTTGCTTGCTGAAGAATCAGGTTTCAGTATTTTCATATTAATGACCAATTAAGAACGAACATTATAGGTTTTGTGTCATCAATATTATTATAGTCAAATATTTATAGTAAGATCCATTAGTCCTATTATTACAGTGTGTGTGTGAATTCGGGTTTAACGTCGCTTTCAACAATTTTTCAGTCATATCACGCGGTGTCTGGTTGCGAAAGGGAGCTCAATGCTTACTTTTATAGTGCTGCCTCACTATAGTATCATGTCCCAGACACATTACATGATAGCACACCCAGTCACATTATCCTGACACTGGGTCGACCAGTCCTAGCTCTACCCTGTAAATCTGAGTGCCAAGCGAGGAGCAGCTAGTACCATTTTTAACGACTTTGGTATGTGGCGGCCCAGGATCGAACCCGTAACCTCCCGTTCCCCGGAGCGGACACTCTACCAACTGAGCTATCGAGGCCGATCTTATTACAGTGAATTTGGTAGGTGGAGTGGAATGATGTAGTACACTTTAAGGAAAATGGGTTGTAATGAGAGTGGAGAGCAAGAAGATGAATAAAATTTTCTTCTGGGAGCAAATTCTTTCCTCTAGAGAGTAAACAGAAAAGATTATTCCTCTTCTATTCCATTTACTCCACTCTAATTCCAATCCAACCTCATTCCACTCCATTTCACTCCACTCCATTTCACTCCTCCAATCCATTCTCATTCCACTCTGCTCAAATCTCATTCCATTTCACTCCACTTGATTCTCATTCCACTCCACTCTCATTCCGTTTAGTTTCACTCCACTCTTATTCAACTCTTATCTCATTCGATTTCATTCTACTCCAGTCCATTCTCATTCCACTTCACTCTCATTCCATTCAATGTCATTCCACTCTCATTCATCTTAAATCCATTATCATTCCATTTCGCTCTGTTCCGATCTATTCTCATTCCATCCCACTATCATTTACCTCCTACTCCATATTTTTGACTGTATGAGTACCAAGTGATGTCACAGCAGCAACTTATGGCCTTTTTCTCACACTACAAAGCACAAATTAAGTTGCCTGGTCAATTGCCTTGTATACCAAAATCCAGTATCATGTAACAAATTTTAAAACCACTTCGACCATCACAAAATACAGTGAAGAAAATTTGCCGCTAAAATGCACTGCATACTATGATATAGTTTCAACGGTCTCCGGACGTTAGCCCCCCAGGACGTTTGCCCCCCAATGACTTAATCTAAAAATGGACATTTGCCCCCCAGTTGAAAATGTGACCCGGACATTTGCCCCCCAGAGCTTATTTTTGGTATGGACAATTGCCCCCCACTGCTTATTTCAGAAAGGGACATTTGCCCCCCAACCTTGCTAGACAAGGATATTCATTACACAGACTTGTATATAGCTACATAATTTACATGATAACATTTTAGTTTAAGTTTTACAGCCCATTCAAGATCATTTCAATTTTGTCAAGAATTAACCATCAGTGTATCCAGTGTAAAAACCGCTTGAGTTTCCATTGCAGAAATAGGCATCTGACATTGGACCCTCAGTGAGGCACAGACTCAATATATGGTTTTGTAGCTGACTTGCTTAACCCTTATCCTGCTGAATAAATTAAGCATCTCCAATTGTTGACTATTAACCATCACATTCTTGGTATATTTTTGTTAACTTAACAAATTGCATGACAAACAGTATAGATCCCCATCTGATATGGCATCTGATCGGGATCCATACTGCTTTCTAACGTAGGGGTTGCCCATAACAGCAGGTTATTTTGGGATTTATATTTATATAGATGGAGTAATTTATTGCTTAACATTTTGTATTTCTGATGATAATTATAAACCAATAAATACATTGTTTTCCTCCTTTGTGTTAGCCCTGGTCTATCTGGGGGGCAAATGTCCCTTTCTGAAATAAGCAGTGGGGGGCAGATGTCCATACCAAAAATAAGCTCTGGGGGGCAAATGTCCGCGTCGCATTTTCAACTGGGGGGCAAATGTCCATTTTGAGATTAATTCATTGGGGGGCAAATGTCCTGGGGGGCAAATGTCCTGGAATCAGTTTCAACGGTGCAAAAGACTTCCATTGTATGAACTGCATTTCTTTGTATTGTTTGTATTGGACCAGAAACACACATCTGCCCTTCTTGAATCAGCGGAAGGGAAAGAATGACCGTAGAAAAAATTTCATGATCAATCTCCACGAAAGAATGTTTCCGACTCCGGCAGGTTTCGAACCCGCTTCCTCCTGATCACCAGTCAGATGCGCATCCGACTGAGCTACCGAGGCTGGCTGTATGAACTGCATACCAACATAGTTTAAATATAAAATATTTGAGTAATACCCCTGCAGGCACAAAACATTGACTCAACGTTGCACTAACGTTGAAACGTTTTTTCAATGTTAGTTCAACGTTGAGTGCCTGCTGGGACTGGTTTAGTTTGTTATTCAACTTCTTTTATTTCTAAGAGTACACATAAACCTCTTACTAACAATGTTCACTATAGCACAATTTTAGATGTAACACAGTTTAACCTATTGTATACTAGTGGACTCTTCCACTGCTATATGTTGGACAAGTCCATTTGTCATAAGGGATGTAAGGCCTATTATTTCGTTTTTATTACATTTTTGACAGAAAATTCTGTTAGCAAATAGTGCAGGCCCTGATCAGATGCCGCATTCTGTGGTTTGATCTGGGCCTCCACTGTTTGCCAAGGTACTCCTTTAGGGGTTTCCCACATACAATGGGTTAAAGTTGGATTCAAAACATGCTTTAAAGAAGGATCCCAAAAATATATACAGTAGAACTTAGATGGCTCGAACACCGATGGCTCGTTTACCATGGCTGAGTCGAACTCGTTCTTGAGTCCCTAGGGAATTTCTGTACATAAGAAATAGGGAGGGTAAAAATTAGGATATTTTCGTCTTTTATCATGCTTTAATGTATGCTGTGTGTACTCATTAGAATCGCCTCGATGAGGCGATTCTAATGAGTACACACAGCATACATTTTTCATTATAGAACACAGAAAAAGATGTCGTAAAGTATGTCGTTATGCCTCCTGGCATTAGCTCTCAGTGGCTCGCACTACCCCAGTCTCGAACAGATTTTCATGGTCCCAAAGGTGTTCGAGCCATTGAAGTTCGACTGTAGATAATGTAGGAAATTGACCATAAATCAATGGTCATTTTTCTGTGTAATCTATAAATTTTTCTTTGGATATTGAGGAGCAAATTCTTTTCTTTAACCTTTTTGGTACCAAATGGAATCTTCCTCCTTATATATAGCTAGAGTCCATTACAAAATTTAGGGGTGTCAGGTTGTGTTTTCATCAAAATTTATTTGGAAAATGACTGAACTTTTTGCAAATAGTGTAGACCCTGATCAGATGCAGCATTCTGCGTCGTCTGATCTGGGCCTGCACTGTTTGCCAGTGTACCCGTTTTGGGGTTTCCGGTACTAAATGGGTTAAACAAGCACCCATTTACGTAATGCTCGATTAAAAATAGAATAACCTGCAGAACTTCCTTTGATCTGATCCGCTACCTGCTCAAGGGCATAAAACCCATAAAATATCAATGATTTATGACCCCTTTTTTGGAGGGGCTCAGGCTACAAGAAAGCCCTAGTGGCTAATTTACAGCGTTTAGACAATGTAAGGGAAACAAATCCATAAAATCAATGGAAGAGGTTAGTTACAAGTAATGCCCCCTTACTGGATTTTTTTTTTTTTGTATCATATTACATTACAATAAATGCAATGGCATTCAGAAGTCATATAACTAATGAAATCTGTCTCCAAAATTTTGCAAGTTTGGGACTTCAACAGCCTTGTCAGTACTATTAGAGTCATATCAAGACAATCGGTTACCCTGGAACACTTTTGCTGGGCAGGCCCGTCCTTTTCAGTGGTTGGCCATTACAGTGCACATTTTGCCGGTAACTGACAACAGCCCCTCATAAATCAACATAAAAGGACTACAAAATAATTATACACCATAACCTAACACAGTTTTTGATATAACCTGGTTAAAGATGGATCCCAAAAATGTAGATTATATAGAAAATGATGATAAATGGACATTTTATGGTCCTTTTTACGAAATGATCTATACATTTTTATTTGCTTATACAGTCGAACTTCAATGGCTCGAACACCTTTGGGACCACAACAATATGTTCGAGACAGGCGTGGTTCCAGCCACTGAGCCACTGAGGTTAGGAGGCATAACGAGATACTTTTAGACATCTTTTTGGTGTTCTATTAAGAAAATGTATGCTGTGTGTACTCATTAGAATCGCCTCATCGAGGCGATTCTAATGAGTACACACAGCATACATTTGCAAGATAAAAGACTAAAATCTTCTTAATTATCCTCCACTTTTTCTTATGCAGAGGAATTCCCTAGAGACTCAAAAACGTGTTCGACTCAGCCATGGTAAACCAGCCATCGGTGTTCGAGCCATCGAAGTTTGACTGTAAATGGAAATTTTATGGTCCTTTTTTCGATATGATCTTTACATTTTTGTTTGCTTATATAATATCATTTCGGTCCTGGACCCTGACACATTGTTATAAAGGGGCTGGGGTATGTCAGGATCAATCATAATGATAGAATCAGAATGCTGCTGGACCCAGTAGAGACTCAACCCATGACCTCCCTAATTTGGACCCAAATTTGGGCTAACAGGACTTGTAGCTCGATAGGGTAGCTTTTTTTGTTTGCACCCTATTCCATGACCTTGATCTCAAATGGGCTGAGTGCGGCCAGTGTTCAACAATTCTAAAGCTAATGCAATTTGACATGACACAGATAACCTCTTTTCCCATAATTTCACACCCGACTAAATGCATATATTTATCTTTGCCGTTTTTCAAAGTGGCCAATATTGTTATTCAATACATAGAGGTCAGTAAATGGGTCACAATTCATGAGATGTCGATAATGCACAAGAAGATTACGAAAACCAGCCTATTAGGTGATAATATTGACTAATTTATTCTTTGCATAAAGGTCAATCTCGTGTCAAATTGCACCAGCTATGCAAAACTTAAAAATACCTGAAACAAGCCAAAATTTTGAAAATCTCTGATGAATCTCCATCAAGCATCTCAAAATAGTGAGGTGGTTCTAACAAGCACTCACAGCCCATGTCTTTGAGCAAAATAAGGAAGGTCTTCATTTCATGGACTTGTTAACCTCATGCTCACCAGAACACATAATGTGCAAAGTAAAAAATACCAGAAAAGAAAGTTGACAAAGTGGAAGATTGATTGACTGTTTTGGGTTTAATGACACATCAACCCTTGTGGGTCATATTTTATCATCTCCCAGAGAAAGGGAGAAAAGAGAAAGATGAGATAATTGAGATGAAACTGAGGGAAAGAGGAGTATGTTTTGAGTTTAACGTCCCACCAACAGCTAAGTTCGTACGGAGATGGTACCTCAGTTTAAAGACCCATCCAAAGGTCCGGAGAAGCCCGGGATCAAACCCATGACCCCTGGTTTATGAGGCGAGTAGCTTATCCACTACACCACGGAGGCTTCTGAGGGAAAGAAGAGAAAGAGGAAAATGAATGCAGGAAGTGTAGAAACAGAAGAAGTAACAACACTCCCCCTCTACCCTTACCTGCTGCAAGGACAGCAGGCCTGTTCCAACTGTAAGCCAATATAAGATGGACGCCCCAGTGATGCAAGTTACAGGACACCTTTGCCTAACCCAACCACCCTTACAAAGTGGAAGACTACATCTGGAAAAACATAGAAACAAAAAAGAAAAATCTACTATTCTGTACATTTATTACGCATTAATTAACATAATCTAGAAAATTTAACATGAATCTTGAAGCTCCATATAAAGACAAGAAACGAAGAAATGACATCACGTTAACAAGTCTGTAAAATGAAGACCCCTGTAAACCCCACTTTATATAGACAAAACTGGGGTTTATGGGGCTATTGTTAACCCTTTTTGTACCAAATGGAATCTTCCTCCTTATATATGGAAGGAGTCCATTTCAACATTAGGTGTGTCAGGTTTTGTTTTCTTTGTTTGGAAAATGGCTGACTTTTTTGTAAACAGTGTAGGCCCTGATCAGACGCCGCATCCTGCGGCGTCTGATCTGGGCCTGCACTGTTTGCCAGGGTACCCGTTTTGGGTTTCCTGTACAAAATGGATTAATCTTCTTATTTCTGCTCCAAGATATAGGTTGTTGGAACTCCTTAGAACCGCCTCAACGAGCACCTACAACCTATGTTTTGGGTATAAATAAGAGTAATGTGACGTTTTAACAGAAAGAAATGATCCTTTCCGAGCTATGAAAGAATGCACTATGTCCCACGGATATGTTATTGTAATGATTTTCCAGTATTCCTTGTTAAAAACCTACAGTCTAACCTGTCCTAGCGACCACCTCTGAATAGCGACCACCTGTGCACAACGACCAGTTTCAAATCCCCCCATCAAAAATCCCTATATATTTTACCTCTGAATAGCGACCACCTGTGCACTGCGACCAGCGGACAGGCACATACCGTCCGAAAGGTACATTTTACCTCCGAACAGCGACCGATAGAAGTTAATTGCTGCTCAACAAGCGTAACGGTAATTATCTGCAATGCTACGGAAGGCCTCCTCGATTGATTTTCAATACTTAATCCAGCTCATGTTTGTGAGCTTTCTTTTGTAATGTTTTGTTTTGTTCTTTTGTTGTACCTGTATAGATATATTTGTGGTCATAAATATGAGTGAGTTGTTTTTGAATAAAAATCAGAAAAAAATACTATTCTTTCATTCATTCTCATCCCTTCTCATTTTCTTTGTTGAAATCATGGCGTCCAGTCCAAAACGGACATTTTTTACGTTAGAAAGTCGTGACAGGTCGGTTTATTATTTCTCAATCATTCTGTCTCTTATTTTTACTGTTTAGTCATAAAAACTTAATTTTTGAAGAAATTCTAAATGCTTTCACCCATTTGCATAAGAAAATCTTTGCAAAGCGAACCAATAGCGATTATTAATCATATGGCTAAACGAACACACTTTTATTCCTGTTTAGGTTGTTTCCCTTTGACTGCATATGGCTAAACGAACACGCTTTTATTCCTGTTTAGGTTGTTTCCCTTTGAATGCATAGGGCAAAACGAACACACTTTTTTTATTGATCATGTGATCAAACATGAAATTTCATGGTGAAATCGGCTGAATTCTGGAACCCTAGGGCTCATTTTACATTGTTATATTTATAATCAATAAACATCAATTTCATATCTGGTGATGGGTTTGGAGGGTTACTCTACCCCTTAAGTAGAGGTGTGCCTCAAATGGCAGAAGCTATAAACAACAACAACAACAACAATGGCGGCCTCCATAATTTACCACCGGTCCTTTGTTAGAGCGAAAACGGAAGCATTTAAGAAAGGTTTTCTTGCATTTTCAGGTGAGAAGGTTATGCCGCTGGTGATAGGAAAAGCCAAGCTACCTAGATGCTTCGGATCGATAGATTACTCGAAGCTGCTTGTACAGAGCAAATTGAAATGACCAAAATTAGTGACTTTTTCAAAAGTTTCTGTTCGGTAAATGCAACCCTCCGAACAAAGACCACCTGTGAACAAAGACCACTTTTGGTCATTCCCTTGAGTGGTCGTTGTAGACAGGTTGGACTGTATGTTGTGCGTACTTGTTAGAACTGTTCTAACAAGTTTGCCTGCCTCACTTTGACAATTTTAGCAAGTATACACAGATGTATGTTTTGATGAAGAAGGGAAATTATCCCAAAAGTTATTTGCACAAATGACACTTCTTAATAGCATTACTGTTGGGGTCTAGAGCAGAAACCGTGTTAGTTAACAACAGCATTATATATAAAAGTAAAAATGTATAGATTATCTACATGGTCATTTTTTCTGTATAATCTACACATTTTTGCAATCCATCTTTAAACTGTGTTATATCCACAACTGTGTAATAATGAACAGTGTTATTACATGTACAAATTAAACAGAAAAATGACCATATATGGTCATTTTTCTATATAATCTATACATTTATGCAATCCATCTTTGAACTGTGTTATATCCACAACTGTGTTGTAAAGAACAGTGTTATTAAATGTACAAATTATACAGAAAAATGGTTATTTTTCTATATAATTTATACATTTTTGGGATCCATCTTTAAACCGGTCTGTGTTATATCCGAAACTGTTATAATGAACCGTGTTATAAAGAGGTTTATGTTTTAATATTAGTAGCTTTCTGAATGTGTTTTTTTTCCTCAACCAAATTATTACTATATTTGTTCAAAACTAACGACATCGTTAGTTAACGAACTGTTAAAAGTTTGATCATTAAATATGGCAGATATACTATTTTTGCAGAAAAAAATGTGAGTAGCTTTTGTGAATGCAAATGCAAAAGCTGCTCACATTTTTTCGGCAAAACCACTAGAGTATTAGATAACAGTTAACAATTTGACCAGTAACAAGCTCGTTAAGCTAACAATGCTTTGAAATGGTCCCAGTACATGTATTACAGAATAGGTCATACATAGTTGAAGCACAGATACACCTTCAGGGGTGGCAACTCCAGGAAAAACTTTTTTGTCTCCCTTTTTAATTGGGGTCTATTCTTAGAGAAAAGAATTTATTTTGTTTTACAGCCCTTTCAGGATTATTTCACTTATATCAAGCCAATCCTTCATCTGAGATAGGCAAAAACTGCTGCACCCAGAAAAAGCTATCTGACTTTACATTGCAGAAATTGGCGATTCATGTGATCCAAGCAAGGCCTGAACCCGCAAGATGAGAGACCTAATGATTAATAATCAGTGCCCTTAACCACTAGGCCACAGAGGCCCATTATTGAATTAAGAAAGGATCAAAACCGCAGTGTTGAGAGATCTAGTCCTTATGAGGGTTCGAGATCAAAGTCTAAACACTGGAGTACAGTAAAATATTAAGACCACCTTTGGGACTGTTCAAAAGTGGTCTTTAAGACCACTTATGAACAGTCCAACCACCTTTGGGACTGTTCAAAAGTGGTCTTTAAGACCACTTTTGAACAGTTCCAAAGGAGGTCTCTGACCAAAGGACATTGTATGCAGAAAACAGGAAGAGAGAGAGTAACTATACCCTTCTTAATCAGAATTAGTCTTAATTTTAGGTGGTCTTAATAGCGGAATTTCACTGTAATTTTTTCTGCTATTTTCACAAGTACGACAACTTTTGTAACTCCTTGTCTAACTCCTTCTACTCATATTCCTGTCTGAACGGGGACCACTCTAAAAGGGAAGAAATTGGTCCGCAAAAAGACGGTATTGTTTTGTTTTATTTTAGGTTCAACAACCACCTCAACACTATTTAGGTCATTTTGAAAATGTTGCTTTCAATTTTGTGGGACTTATAACTGACACTGAGATGAAATGACATCTCAAGCCCTACCGCCTAATGAAACCAATAGGGTTATATGCATGGATGGTCCGACTCGCAACACTTAACCTGGGTAACTGTTTACTAGTACTCAAATGCAGTCGTATTCAGCTCTGCATGGAAGCACCATGCAGCCCAATCTATTTCTCCTAGCCACGATGGGCGGCTAGCAGATTCTTTGAGCAGCAGGGCTTCAGATGTCATTTCACCTTCATGTCAGCTAAATGTCCTGCAAAATCAGAAGCAACGTTTCCAAAATGACCTTAAAAGTGTTGACGGTGACGTAAAACCTCAACACAAACAAATTCTCCAAACATTCATTAAAACAAGAATTCAGCCGAAGGCTATGTCACGCCTTTGGGGGTGCAAAGTCACTGAACCATGACATCTAGGCCAAGATCAAACATAGATGCTTGCATAAGAGGCTTGTACTAAGTATCATTAATGAAGCTCAAATAATTCTGGAGAAATGAACTTAACCATTAGGGTGAACGCTAGGGTGGTGGCAATATTTTACAAAGTCAGTGAACCATGAAATGTAGGTCAAGGTCAAATATGGATGCTTGCATTTAAGTTGCCATCCCAAGATATAAGTTTGTTCCAAGTATCATTAATGAAGCTTTTATGGTTCTTAAGAAATTAACTTGACCAGTAGGGTGAACGCTAGGGTGGTCGCAATATTTCACAAAGTCAGTGAACCATGAAATTTAGGTCAAGGTCAAATATGGATGCTTGCATTGAAGTTGCCATCCACAGATTCAAGTTTGTACCAAATATCATTAAAGAAGCTCTTATAGTTCTTGAGAAATAAACTTGACCATTAGGGTGAACGCTAGGGTGGTGGCAATATTTTACTAAGTCAGTGAACCATGAAATGTAGGTCAAGTTGAAATATGGATGCTTGCATGTAAGTTGCCATCCCCAGACACAAGTTTGTAGCCAGTATCATTAACGAAGCTCTTATAGTTCTTGAGAAATAAACTTGAACCTCAGGGTGAAGGCTAGGGTGGTCGCAAATGTTGACGCCGTGACAAACGGATGGACGGACGGACGGAAAACCGGGCGCCTATATCGCGCCACGCTAATAGCAGGCGCAACAATAAATACAGTGTATATATAAATCTGCAAAAGGTTTCAAAATTATTTAATTGATAAATTTTTCAAATAGTCAAAACTGTCCACAGAGGTCACCAAAGAAACTTTGATTTTATGACCTTTGTTCACAGTTGGTAGAATTTCAAAGGTAATTTTCTGTGAAAAATGCCTACCCGTCTGTGCAGTTTGACCAAATGGCCTTCATAAGCAGGGTGGCTGCTATAGGAGTGACCACTAACACAAGTGTGACTATACATGAAAATAACTATAATGCAAATGTAAGTTCTAAAATCTATGCATAAAGCATACATAAGAAAATTTTCAAAAATCACTAATGGAAGAATATAGCTTGCATTATTGCATTCGAGAAGTTAATAAATATGCCTATCTATATTACAACAACACTGTTATTTACATAGAGGATCATAGAGGATCTTACAGGAGTGTTCATTAAATGAGTTGAGGAAAAGGGATAAAATGTGAGGCTTTGCCGAGCATTTTATCCCTTTTCTTCAACCACTTTAATATATGGCTGACACAGTCTTCATGTATTATTGATTTTATCAAACAAGTTGCGGAAAAGGGATAAAATGCGAGGCTTTGCCCAGCAATTTATGCCTTTTCCTCAACGCTTTTAATGAATTGTTGACACAGTGGATCTTACTGAGTTTTCATGTATTATTGAATTTATTAAATGAGTTTGGTAAAAGTGATAAATTGCAAGGCTTTGCCGAGCATTTTATGCCTTTTCCTCAACGAGTTTAATAAATTGTTGACATAGTTGATCTTATATGAGTGTTCATGTATTATTGTGATTATTAAACAAGCTGAGGAAAAGGGATAAAATGCAAGGCATTGCCGAGCATTTTATCCCTTTTCTTCAACGCGTTTAATAAATACAATAATACATGAGCACAAATGCAAGATTCTATTTATCACATGACATTCAAAATGCATTTTATTCATGACTGTGTCACAAAAATGTCAATAATCCACCATTAGTAAACACAACATACTTACGGATGTCGTACATGTAACGTTACTGGGTATATCTAACTAATTTGCATATTTAATCCACTAGTGGATTATCAAATTTATTACAAGGCCTTATTACATTCTCAGACGCGACATCATATGGTAATAAAAGCACGCTAACACTGCATGATACCCCACCACTGCAAGATAATATGGTTATAGCCTTGCCCATAATAGTGGTACTTTTAAGTGTTATAGTTATCTGTAAAACTTCACTAAGGCATTCAATATAGTAAAGGAACTACATACATGTATATCAAAAGGGCAGATAATACAATAACCAGAAAAGCAGAGTGACTGTCCTTGGCAATAATATGTGTCCTTTAGTGTTTTATAATTTGAAGAAAATCCATGAAAAGATTCTTAAGTTATTGATCGCAAACTCCAAAAAAAAATTGTGAGAAATTAATCAAGTTATCGGTCGGAAATGGTGTGGATGGACGGACGAACGGACAGACACCGGAGGGTATATTATAATACCCCAGCACTATCGTGTGATGGGGTATAACAAAAAGAAGAAAAGAAAAAAAAGTCATTCCCGATATAAACATGTAGGCACAATTTGAAAAAAAAAATGTGAAAAATTAATCAAGTTATCGGTCGGAAATGGTGGGGATGGACGGACGGACAGATGGACTGACACCGGAGGGTATATTATAATATCCCAGCACTATCGTGTAATGGGGTATAACAAAAAGAAGAAAAGGAAAAAAAAAAAAAGGTAAAAAAAAGGAATGAAAAACAAAAAATGAGAAAAAAAAACGAAAAAAAAAAAAAAAATTCATTGCAAAAAGAAAGAAAAGAAAAATAAACGGAACAAAAAGAAAAGAAAAAACGAGAAATAAAGGAAAAAAAAAAAAGAAAATTCCATTCCTCCACGGGGGTTTGAACTCACACCCCTCAGATTCATAGCACAAATTAATCCAGTTATTGGTCGAAAATGGTGGGGACGGACGGACAGACACCGGAGGGTATATTGTAATATCCCAGCACTATCGTGTGATGGGGTATAACAAAAAGAAGAAAAGGGTGAAAAAAAAAGGGAAAAAAAAGGAATGAAAAACCAAAAATGAGGAAAATTAAAAAAAAATAAAAAAAAAAAAATAAATAAATTCATTGCCAAAATGAAAAAGAAAGAAAAAGAACACACACAAAAAAAAAGAAAAAACGAAAAAAAAAAAAAATTTCCATTCCTCGACAGAGATTTGAACCCACGCCACTCAGATTCATAGTCAACAATAGGATTGGTAGTCCAGCACTCTAACCACTACACTGGCAGTGATAATCAATATATTTCATAAATTAAAGGAATACATGCGCAGAAACTATTTAATGGGAATTGTTAACGACCAATTTTTAGTTAAATGTTAACGCATTTTGTGTATTCACAACACAAAACCTGCTTATTATGGCCGTTTATACATCAGTGCAGTTTCATCCAAATATTCCATATAGTAAAGGAATAAGTCCCCAAAAACCATTTAATCGGAATTTTTAACGACCATAATTCCGTTAAATGTTAATGTATTTTGCCCATTTACAATCCCAAACCACTCATACCCAATGCCAATGTGTATACAAAATTTGAAGAAAATCCGTGAAAAAATATTCAAGTTATTGATCGGAAACGCCCCAAAACCCCTTATTTTGAACTAAAAAGGGCCATAACTCTGTCAAATGTTAACGGATTTTGCCCATTTACAATCCCATACCACTCATTCCCGATATATACATGTATGCAAAATTTGAAAAAAATTCGTTAAAAATTACTCAAGTTATCGATCGGAAATGGTGCGGACGGACGGACGGACGGACATACGGACGGACGGACGGACGGACGGACGGACGGACACCGGAGGGTATAACATAATACCCCGCCACTATCGTGTGGTGGGGTATAAAAAGGGTGAAAAAAAAAAGGGAAAAAAAAGGAATGAAAAACCAAAAATGAGGAAAATTAAAAAAAAATAAAAAAAAAAAATAAATAAATTCATTGCCAAAATGAAAAAGAAAGAAAAAGAACACACACAAAAAAAAAGAAAAAACGAAAAAAAAAAAAAATTTCCATTCCTCGACAGAGATTTGAACCCACGCCACTCAGATTCATAGTCAACAATAGGATTGGTAGTCCAGCACTCTAACCACTACACTGGCAGTGATAATCAATATATTTCATAAATTAAAGGAATACATGCGCAGAAACTATTTAATGGGAATTGTTAACGACCAATTTTTAGTTAAATGTTAACGCATTTTGTGTATTCACAACACAAAACCTGCTTATTATGGCCGTTTATACATCAGTGCAGTTTCATCCAAATATTCCATATAGTAAAGGAATAAGTCCCCAAAAACCATTTAATCGGAATTTTTAACGACCATAATTCCGTTAAATGTTAATGTATTTTGCCCATTTACAATCCCAAACCACTCATACCCAATGCCAATGTGTATACAAAATTTGAAGAAAATCCGTGAAAAAATATTCAAGTTATTGATCGGAAACGCCCCAAAACCCCTTATTTTGAACTAAAAAGGGCCATAACTCTGTCAAATGTTAACGGATTTTGCCCATTTACAATCCCATACCACTCATTCCCGATATATACATGTATGCAAAATTTGAAAAAAATTCGTTAAAAATTACTCAAGTTATCGATCGGAAATGGTGCGGACGGACGGACGGACGGACATACGGATGGACGGACGGACGGACGGACGGACACCGGAGGGTATAACATAATACCCCGCCACTATCGTGTGGTGGGGTATAAAAATATGTAAAAACAAAGATCACTTATCTTTGGAATGTTATATTATCAGGGCCACAAAATGAAAGCCCAAGAAAAAGGAAATGGAAATAGATGGCTTACAAATTTTATGTTTGGGGCCCAAAAATGTAGGCCCAGGAGAAAGTATATGGAAATGTCTTACTTATAAAGCTAACAACAACTTTTATGACAATATTTGGTATCTTGTAAATAAAACTACCCTTCATAGAATGGATATACTACAGGTTCACTTTGGGGTTCATTTACTTTGCACATGACCCAATGTTGTTCATACTTCACTGAACATTTTATAAATTTCCTTCCCTTCAAGTTTTAGAACAAGTACGGTAAGGAGATGAGGTGACCGGATACTTACCAAAAATACGGTATTTGTATATAATGGAGATCCTATAACATTCTATACTAGTGCTTATATATAGAAAACGGCATGGTTTTCGCATGTTAATAAAAAACATTGCATGCATATTCAACAGTATCAAGGGTGGAATGTATGAAAAGATTAGAAGCAAAAATCACCAACTATTTAAATACCATGTGACTAAATACACATACCTACACCAAGCACTTAATGGTAATGTAAAACATGATAACAAAATGGAATGTGTGCCTCACAAGTCTGTGAAAAAATAAGGAGAATGAATATAGATTCAGGGAAGGCAACTTTTTCAAAATAGCTCAATAAAGGTCTACTCTTAAAGGGAAGAAATTGCTCCTCAGGAGCAAATTCTTTCCTTCAAGAGGAGACAAACATTTTTGGGAGGAACTCAGATTGCACTGAATTTGCACAGGAAGTGAAAGCAGAATTATCTCCCTTGTGAAATGTGAAAAAGAAACCCATCTCTGTCTTCTTTCCCCTTAACAAAAACATTGTACAACATTTAAATGTTGTACTAATATCCATTATTATTTATTACAGATATGTAAATTTTCATACTACATTTGAAAAATGTAATTCACAACCATTATTATTTACCACCCATATGTAAATTTTCAACTATTATCATAAAAATGTAAATTTACAATTATGAATAATCCATTGAATATGTAAAGTTACAATTAACATGAATATGTAAACTCAAAATTATCATGATTATGCAAATCTACAATTACGAAAATGTAAATTCAAAATCATCATGAAAATGTAAATTCACAATTATCCCGAATATGTAAATTTACCATTATTCCTCAACAGTTATTAAATGTAAATTCTAAACCACCACTATCTACTACAATAATAGCTCAAAATATTGCTGCATGGTGCTGCATATGTATTATGTAAATCACAACCTTTATTTACCATGGAGATATGTAAATTCACAACTGCATATGTAAATTCAGAACCTTATTTACAAATATACATTATCATCATCAAAATTAGTAAGAAATATTCTAGACTTAATTTACTCTATATACAATTCTTTTCCTATTATACAATTGTCTATATATTACAGTTACTCTTAAAATAAATAACAGTTTACAGTATGAAATTCAGAGTTGCTATTCTTTCACTATATAAAATTCCTTCACAGCCCGGAAAGTGAATGGCAAACCCGTAAATACTCTATCTCCAAAGAGAAATAACTCCAGGAAATAAGAAATTGTTTTTCTCCCTTTCAAAAGGACTCTTTAAGGAAAGAATGTGCTCCATCTGAGAGCAAATTCTTTCCTTACAGAGTAGTAGCCACATCTTCAACAGATTGTCAACCCATCTTCAACAGATTGTCAACCCATCTTCCCTAAATGAAAAAGAGACAGATGAAGGAGATTTTTCACCCAACCAATGATCAACCAATGATCTATTTCTTTCAGAAAGAAAAGCCTGTTTCTTTTCTATCAGAAAAACTTTTCCTTTGGAAAAAAAGTTGGCAAAAAAACAAGCTCTTTCTCAGAAGCGAGTCCATATTCACTTTAACCACAATGTACATTGGACCAGACACATGAGAAAAGTGCCTTAGTTTTCTCTGATTTTTGTTCCTCAAATGGTCATGTACAACCAACTAACAGGGCGAGAGGTGAGATCTCTTGCACAAAGCTACCTGTAAGTCTCCTCTGCCCGTCTGCGAGCAACAAAGTCTCTTGCGAGTCTGCGCTGAAGCGCAGTCTCGCAAGAGACTTTGCTGCTTGCCATAGCGATGATTTAGGGGATAACTGTATTCAAAATTGTAATCTGCGAAGTTAAATTGGAGGTTTTACGGTCAGAAGCTTCGTTTTAGGGTGACGCCTTAGCTGAGCCGTAATACATTTGCAACAGTAAAATCGATGATTTACTGTCCCAAATGACAATTTTCAATACAGTATTTGGTTGTAAAGTTAAAAATTGTACTATTTTGCAAAAGGCAGCAAGTGCTGTGAGTTGCATATAACCAAATGCCAGCCAATGAAAAGCAATGTTACATCATGACGTTGGGTTTCCCACAGTAAACTGCAGAATATACTGTAGGAAATTAGTCATGTTATCCAATCAGACATTGCGTTACATAACAGATGAATTAGAATACCTTTTTTCATGAGTTCAATTCAAAGCTATAGTCTACGTATACTAATTTGCATAGTAAAGCATTTCTGCATAAATAAAGCTTATTACTGGATACCTATATTGCTTCATATTATGTCAAAATCATAAATCATTATGTCTCATAAAAATAACAGAAATAAATTCTGAAAGGAAGCAAGAAAATCTTGGAAGCTGATTTCCTCTTTCCCTGTATTTCACTGGTACACTACAACCTCTATATAACACAATTCATGGGGTCCAAAGCAAAAGCCGTGTTAGTTAAACAACCGTGTTATATCCAAACAAAAATGTAAAGATTATATAGAAAAATGACCATTTATGGTCATTTTTCTATATGATCTATACATTTTAAACTGTCATTTTTCTATATAATCTATACATTTTTGGGATCCATCTTGAAACCAACTGAGGTAATGGCCAAATATGATCGACTCAGTATAAGTAGATAGATAGAAACTGTGTTATATCCAAAACCATGTAACAACGAACCGTGTTATAATGAGGTTGTGTTATATTCTGTATTTAGAGCAACACAAGAAATCTGCTGGAAGGCTATGTTATGACCATTTACAGAGAAATGTTCAATCAAGCATGAAAAATAGGTCAAGGTCAGTCAACATCCCTGACATTCAAAAGAATACAATATGGTACAGGGTGTCCAAAAAGTAAGTTAACAGTTTTAACCCGTCATAACTTTTTTAATTTTAAAGCTATTTTGATGAACAATATTCCAAATTAACGCACATATCCTAAAGTTTTTATACGACATAATTAAAACGCGCCAAAATAATTGACGTTGTCGCAAAATGACGTCATTTAAAATCTTGTTTTTTCCAAGATGGCGCGTTTGACGTTAGCCCAGCGTATTTTCATTGTAAAGAACTTTTACGAAACTAAAAGCGCTACAGATGTTCACAGAAAATTTAAATATTCATTTAATGGTGATACTGTAAGTCGACTAAATATCTACAAGACTATCAGAAAATTTGAAGAAACGGGATCGGTGAAAGACGCGCAAAAGTCGGGACGGCCGAAGACCAGTAGAAGTGATGAAAATGTGAGCACGCTTCAAGAACTTATGCAAGACAGTCCTGAAAACTCAATTCGGCGTACATCCTCGGAGACAGGTATCCCCAAATCATCCGTTCATAACATAATAAGAAAAGATTTAGAACTTTATCCATATAAAATACAAATTATGCAGAGCTTAAATATAACGGATCAAGTGGAAAGGCTATCATTTTGTAACTGGGCATCAGACGTTATTGACACTTACGCCGATGCTTTTAATGATGTGTGGTTTAGCGATGAGTCACATTTCCTTTTATCAGGACATGTTTGCAAACAGAACATGAGATTTTGGGCAAATGAACAGCCCCACCAAATAGCAGAAAGGCCACTCCATAGCGATAAAATTACAGTTTGGTGTGCTATGTCATCCAGGGGAATCATTGGACCGTATGTGTTTAGCGATACTGTTAATTCAGACCGCTACATGTCGCTATTAAACAACAAGTTTTTACCGGAATTGCGGAAACGATCAACTGACATTAACAGTGAATGGTTTATGCAAGATGGAGCAACACCACATACGGCTAACAAAGTGTTAGATATGTTACATGACACATTTGATGAGCGGGTAATTTCCAGACGATATCCCGAAGTGAAACAATGCGGCGTAACTTGGCCTGCGCACAGTCCAGACCTGAACCCCTGTGATTTCTTTCTTTGGGGTTATCTTAAATCGGTTGTTTACAAGCCCAGACCCACAGATACTGCTATGTTATTAAAACAAATACGCAGGGAAGTCAAGAAGATAAGTGTTGGCACTTGTGCTAGAGTAATTGAAAATTTCAAGCAGCGAGTACGGGAAGGAAAACGTCGAAAGGGGCGGCATCTGGAAAACGTCATAAATTACTAAATTGACGTCACTGGACAAATTTGGTATTTTTTGTTTATTGTTTGTTATTTTTTTATGCTTTAATGGATTTGTATGAAATTTTATAAGAAAAAACTTAAGGATATATGCTATGTCTGTGAGAAATTTTATACCGCTTTCACAACGTTATGATGTATTAAAATCTCGTCAAAACTGTTAACTTACTTTTTGGACACCCTGTACATGTATGAAGTACCGTATTCGCCCTAATTACCGCACCGTGCGCTTAGTTTTATCAAAATCGTGTATTAAAATCATGGTGAAAAATCTACCTAATTAGCGCACACTTGATACGAAAACAACAGCTTCCAAGATGATTCATACTGATATTTAATGGGACCGTAAAAGATACTTAAGCATTGCCTTCACTGTTGGAAGAAAAAATGGTAAGTTTTTATAGATTTACTATGAGAGCTTCAAGGGGAGATTACTGTAAAGTGTGCACTTATGCATTTCCTTTTCAAAATAGCTTTGGTGTGCGCTTATAGGAGCATGTGCGGTAATTAGGGCAAATACGGTAATAATTTTTGTTTTAAGTTTTGGTTTTACAGCTCCTTCAAGATTATTTTACTTATTTTAGGCCAGTCATTAATCAATGGTGGGCAAAAACTGGAGTACCTGGAGAAAGAATACATGGCATTCAGTTGCAGCACTTAGCACCTCACATGTGCCCTGAGCGAGGCTCAAACCAACGGCAGCGAGAGACCTAATCATTAAGAGACAGGGCTCTTACCCGTTGGGCCAAGGAGGCAAGTTTCTGAAGTACATGTAATAATAGCCTAGAGATTTTACAGTATAGCTTGCACCCAAGGCAGCACAAAAAGCACATGGTGATACACCACAAGCTCTTTATATCACTATTAATGGGGTCCAAAGCAGAAACCGTGTTAGTTAAACAATCGTGTTATATCCAAACAAAATTGTATAGATATATAGAAAAATGACCATTCATGGTCATTTTTCTATATAATCTATACATTTTTGGGATCCATCTTGAAACCGTGTTATAATGAACCGTGTTATAACGAGGTTGTGGTGTAGCTCTACGTCAGCATGCTAAGTGCTCCAGACTTACTTTTGGAGCCCCACAAATGCACCGACTATGAACTCCACATGCAACTGTCGGAATCTGTATTAGAGAAGGGATTATCGAACAATAACACCTTACAGAAAGTTACAGCAGGAAAAGGTTTGTAAACATTGTCGACAGTGCAAGAAGAGTAAGGTGACATGAAATGAACACCCCTATAAACCCCAGATTAAATAGAGTCAACTGTAGTTTTTAGTGGTATACATTTTTTTTCTTATTTTTGCTCCAAGACATAGGTTGTGTGTACTCCTTAGAAACACCTCAGTAAGGTGGTTCTAACAAGAACCCACAACCTGTGTTTGGAGCATTAACGCTCTGCATGCTGGGTATTTTTTTTTTTCAGCAGACGGCATTTTGAAATATTTTTTTTTTATTTTTCCAGAAAACAAATCTTGAAAATAGGAGACAATTTGCATGAGATTTCAAGTATTGTTTTTACCTAGAAAACAAGATTTTAAAAATAAAACAAGATTTGAAATTTCATACAAATTGTATCCTATGGAGACAAACAATTTGCATGAGATTTCAAATTCTGTTTTCTGGGAAAAAAAAAAGAAAGAAAAATATTGCCACTTTGTCGTCTGCTGAATTAGCCTAGAGAGTGGTAAAGGTTAATAAGAAAAATATCACAAATTTTCATCATGAGATATGAAAGAATACCCATTGGGGCTTGAAGAAATAGATGGGCTGCATGATGCTTCCACGCAGAGCTGAAACCGACCCGCACACGAGTACTGGTAAACCGCTTAGAGGATCTAAGCCTACCCAGGCAGTGCGGTGCGAGTCGACCCGTCCATGCTTATAAACCCTATTGGTTTCATTGGGCGGCAGGGATTGAGATGTCATTTCATCTCAATGTCGGGTAAAAGTCCCACAAAATTGGAAGCAACATCTCCAAAATGACCTTTACAGTGTTGATGGGGACATTAAACTTCAAATCAAACAAACAAAATGTTATTGTAATAAGTAGCTGATTCAGGATAATTCTTTTTTCATATTAAATCTCCTAAAGTCACACATCTTGAGTACTCAATAAAAACTGCCCCCACCGATGGGGGCTGGGAGAAATAGATAGGACTGTATGATGCTTCCACACAGAGCTGAAACTGACAGCACATGAGTACTGGTAAACCGCTTAGACGGACTAAGCCTGCCCAGGCAGAGTGTTGCGAGTCAGACCGTCCAGTGTGTATAAACCCTATTGGTTTCATTGGGCGGCAGGGACTGAGATGTCATTTCATCTCAATGTCGGGTCAAAGTCCCACAAAATTGTAAGCAATGTCTCTAACATGATCTAAATAGTGTTGTCGGGGACGTTTAACCTAAACCAAAGCAAACAAACTCAATAAAAACATCTTAGCAAGGCAATTCTATCATGTACCCACAAATCTGTTGTTTCTGGGCAAAAAGTTGCCATATAAAATTTTTATGAACATGTGTTCATAATTTTCCTGTTTTTCAAGTTCTTCATCAACAATCTGATATGTGTTGCAGTAAATATTCTGGGAAATGCTTTTCAAATAATTTCCAAGAACTACAATCAACAAGAGCTGTCGCCAGACAGCATAGCTCGCCTGTTTCGCGACTTCAAGATATAAGGAAAAATTTATGAACCATGAAATATAGGTCACACTCACCTTGATATATTTGAGATCAATAATCAGGTCACATGGAACATATATTCCAGATATTACATTTCAGGATCAAATTGTATCTGAATTATAAGGCAAAATCATTGAACCATGAAAATAGGTCACAAGGACCTAGATATATTTCCATGCCAATCATCGGGTCACAAGGAACTGATTATCCAGGTGAGACATTTCTCCATCAAATAGTATTCAAGATAATAGGAAAAATCACTGAACCATGGAATATAGGACACACTGACCTAGATATAATTCAAGCTCAATCATGGGGTCACATGGAATAAATAATCCAGGTATGACATTTCTCCATCAAATAGTGTTCAAGATAATAGGCAAAATCACTGAACCATGAAATATAGGTCACACTGACCTGGATATATTGTGCGGTCAATTATAGAGTCACATGGAACTAATAATCCAGGTATGACGTTTCTCTATCAAATAGTATTCAAGATAATAGGCAAAATCACTGAACCATGAAATATAGGTCATACTGAACTAGATATATTTTGAGGTCAATAATGGGGTCACATGTAACTAATAACCCAGGTATAATATTTCTCCATCAAATAGTATTCAAGATAATAGACAAAATCACTGGACCGTGAAATGTAGGTCACCATGACCTAGATATATTTTGCGGTCAATTATTGGGTCATATGGAACTAATAATCCAGGTATGACATTTCTCCATCAAATAGTATTCTAGATAATAGGCAAAATCGCTGAACCATGAAATATAGGTCACAGTGACCTAGATATATTTTGAGGTCAATAATGGGGTCACATGCATTTAATAACCCAGGTATAACATTTCTCCATCAAATAGTATTCAAGATATAAGGCAAAATCACTGGACTGTGAAATGTAGGTCACCATGACCTTCACCCTTTTACACTTGAACCAATGTCACTTGATTGGCTGATGTATAACCAATTGTGTCACGTTAGTATAATGGAAAGTATACAACAAATTACAAAGATGTCCTAGATTTTGACCCCCAGCCCCACCCCATCCCCAATCCCAGGCATGAACCCAGGGGTGTGTTGTCTTGGAATCTCAGAAGACACTCCCAGGTATCCAAGTTATAAATATGAATGCTTTGTGATGAGTGACTGTTGAGATATAAGCATTTCAAAAACTTTAACACAGAATTACAAAGGTGTTCTAGATTTTGACCCCTAGCCCCACCCCGGGGCATGAACCCAGGGGTCTGTTCTCTTTGAACATCAGAGGACCCTCCCAGGTACTTAAGTTCCAAATATGAGTGGTCTGTGATGAATGACTGTTGAGATATAAGCATTTGAAAAACTTTAACGCAGTGTGACGGGAACGCAAACGCAAACGCACACGCCATCCGAGGTGACAACAATAGCTATCCTTGTACTTCGTACAGGCGAGCTAAAAATATTGCTTTTTAAGTCTGATATGTGTTGCAGTAAATATTCTGGGAAATGTTTTTTTTAAATTATTTCCAAGAACTCCAATCAAAAACATTGCTTTCTATCTAACTAAAATAAATAACATCACTAGTTACACAACAAATGAATCTACTGTATTTATAGTTATAACATATAGCACAGTTGTCATATCCAAACAAAACAAGTCACTAACATTTGGCTCTAAAGCTAAAGCAATTACAGCAGACCCTCGTTAATACGAAAGTATTTGTTCCTTATTATAAAGAATTTGCTGCTATAAAGAATCCATGTATAATATAAGAGTGAGTGAGTGAGTGTTTGAGTTTTACCTCCCACCAACAGCTTAGGTCATACGAGACGGGACCTTGGTTTAAAGACTCATCCGAAAGTCTGGAGGAGAAGCCCGGGATCGATCCTGCGACCCCTGGTTTACAAGGCGAGTAGCGTAACCACTACACCACGGAAGCTTCTAATGTATAATGTAAGAATCTTACATGGGTGTGAGGGGTGGATGGAAAAATCAGTCCCGAGGGTCTCTCTCCAGCATTACGAGGCTTGCCGATTGATGCCTTACAGTGATCTCGAGGGACAGATTTTTCCATCCACCCCTCACACCTTTGTAGGATTCTTTTTCTTGCATACCTTCCATTTCTGAGCATGGATTTTCAAAACTGCAGTCACTTCGGTTGCCGACGTCCGCCATATTGAGATGACACTACTGTGATGTTCAGTGACGTTAACCTTAATGATGGCGCATATGAGATTGTATCAAACCAGTGCATTTATCAAGCACCCCGAGAATATTCAATTTTTACCCTGTCCCTGGGTTGGAACACCAGAGTTGGAACAGAATTTCTATCCAAAGTTAAAACAATGGATTTCCTTATCTAGTGTGCAAGAATAGGTAATAAAGGAAACAAAGGGCCTTTTCCCTCAGTTACTCCAAAGAACAAAATGTTATGGACATTTGTTAGAATCGCCTCTAAGAGGCGATTCTAACAAATATCCACAACGTTTGTTTCTTGGCGTAACAAATACAATATTCTTGACTATCTCCATTTATCCGTCCCATCTGAAGCTAAGGATTCGTACCGTAGAAATTGTCGCTGTAACAAGTTACATTTAATCCAATGAAAACCTGAAGTTCCTGTATTTTTTTTTTTTCCTTTTCTAGAAATGGGAGACTATTCCTAATATTTCAATATTTCAATCCTTTTGCAAATCATAGCTCCTCCTAAACAAAAGAATTTGCCTATTAAGGTGTTTGTTTTTTTTTCGGTTTGGTGTTTTACAGCCAACAAACACTATTTAGGTAATTTTTGAGCCCGTTAGCATACCTGATGACATTTTGTCTTGGCAGGCCTATATATATAGAAGTTGTTAATCAGTTTAATGCACATTCTTTCATCAGAAACTGACAACTGTCCATCTTTTCTTCAATCAACGGAGAAGGGAAGGATGAGTCTCTACCAAAGAATGTTGTCGACCTGACAGGGATTGAACTTGCGACCTCTTGATCACCAGTCAGATGTGACCTCAGGGTTCTCACTAGAATTTTGAAAATTAGAGTAAAAATGCTGTTCTCCTGAAATAGTTGGAGTTTTACCATACTTTTCACTTGAGACTTTCCAAAAAGTTGGGAGTCAGAAATGAAAAGTTGGAGTAAATTGCTCCAAATTTGGAGATAACAAGGACTGTGTGTATCAGTCTAAGGCACCTGGGCTGAAGGCAGCATCAATGATAGAGCACATTCTCACTGTGAGAGAGTAAATTCTATAAGTTTTGGAGAAAATGCTTTTGCTTTACAGAGGCTTCCTAAAACAGAGAATGTTCTTTTTAGAGGAGCCCCGAATGCCATTAAGGCCAATATCTTAGACTACTTTGCCTTCCAAAAAGTAGACAGGAAATGTCAACCTACTGGAATCTTTACACTTTTTGCCCCCTTATATTTCAGTTGTCAAAATATGAATTGAAGAATTATTAAGGCAACATGATACTCAGTTTTGGCTAGAATAAATGAAGGAAAATAGATTTAATTTACAGGATTTGGAATGTTGCTGCCATTGTTCACATCTCTCTCAATATTCATAATTCAACTTTCATGATTCTAAACCCCACTATATATACGGAGAAAACTGGAGTTTACAAGGGTATATATAATATTTTCCTTATTTTGGAACATCCATTGCGGGTACTCATTAGAACAGCCTCGATAAGGCAGTTCTAATAACTACCGACAATCTTTGTTTGAAGCAGAAATAAGAAAAATATTGCAAATTTTCACCAGAAAATGTCACTTTTGGAGATAATATGAAACAGTGCAGTTTATAAAACAGACATGCTATTCTGATTTCATTATATGATGGCAATGGGTGAGAAAAGGACATATTCTATTTTAACACACTCTAGAATGGTGCAGAAGTTATTACTTTGAAATCTGTATCACAAATCATGTGACTACCACATTATAGAATAAACAAACATTTAAAAGCTACATCCATATCACAACAAATATATCACTGTAAAATAAATCACATATTTATTTATTATCTTCTGAACAATATCTCTTAACCCTTAAAACTCTGAGAAAATCTACATCTGAAAATATCGTCTGCTTATGTCGTCTGCTGAATCTTATTGCAAACTTTTTAAAAATATTTTTGCAAACAGTGTGAACCCATATCAAACTGCTCCTAGAGGAGCAGTCTGATCTGCGTTCACACTGTTTGCAAAAATGAGGTTAAAGTAATGGGCAGACGACAAAGCAAACGTAAATTGTCATGATTGGCATCTTACGGGTTAATCTCCTATGAATTGAAACATGGCATTCAATATGAATTCTAACTAATGCACTTGTGTATGCATATGTAATGCAAAGTCTGATTGGATAACTTCAAAAATTTGCGACAGTATCCTATGATATACTGTCGAAAATCGCACGTCATCATGCATGTAACATCGCTTTTCATTGGTTGGTATTTGGTTTTACGCAGTTTACTGCGCTTGCCGTTTTGGGCAAAAAGAATGTTTTTTAAACGAAAAAGTGACTAAGTGCATTAGAATAAAACTGTATTGAAAATTGTCATTTGGGGAGGTAAATCATTGGTTTTACGGTTGTAATTTACGTTTTATGGCTCCGCTGATGCGTCGCCACAGAACAAAATTTCCAACCATAAAACTGCCTTTTTACATGTACCTCCCCAAATGACTATTTAACTGTGCCACAAAGTTTGATACCAAAGGTGGTACAGTGAGAGGTTGTGGTATCTCTGGATTTGTTAATGCCCCCAGAGATTTATTTTGCTAAACCAATATGAGCATAGGGGAGCATGATTATCCACAAACAAATACATGTAAGATGGACTATGGCAAGCACTTAGGCACTAGAATTTCTCACAGGTGTCAGAATCAAAGATTGAACCACCATTATGAAATACTTAGGGTCAGTGTTTAATTAGTGAACTTTACTTGTCATATGTCCCAAACCTCAAACCTCCCAGTCCCACCCCGCCCAAAATATCCCTGGAAAATATTATCAAACAATATTCAATGCTTTCAACCCTGTAGACTGGTACAGGTACCCATGCAGCAAACAGTGTAGATGCAGTTGAGACAACCCCTAAAGCGCCTTCTCAACAGGATCTACACTACTGGCAATCCTGTACATGATTATTGACTAAACCCCCTATTTCCAAGAATGGACATGTCCAGATTCAAAGTTGGATGAGTCCACTTCATAAACTCAGGGTGTAAGGGTTAAGACAGCCATGCAAAGACTTAGTCCTGAAAGCACTTCAAAAATTTTAAAGCAGACAGCAAACTTATTTTCTAAATAACCTTTCAGAGAAAATAAGGCTTGACATTTCATGTGAATTGTCTGCATTCACAAGTAATGCCAAGCCTTATTTTCACTGAAAAATAAGATAGAAATATTTGAAAATGACGTCTGCAAATGTCATCATTGGCAGTTCAAGGGTAAGGCATGGGAGATAATACACCCTTTGAACCTTATAAACATGCAGGAATAGGAAGAACAAACATAATCATGTTGTAAATAGAACAAAAACTATGCTTGAAACTTATAGCATAGATTTGATTTCCTTCTGTTTTCACAAATATTCTTTTCTTTTTCTTCTGCATGGAGCTGTTTCTCTTCCCAGCCTCATTTTCAATATAGCTGGTTCCCACATAGCCTCAGTTTCAATATAGCTGGTTCCCACACCGCCTCAGTTCCATCTCAACCGGTTCCCCATTTCCTACATGCTTTCAACCCCAGTTTTTTCCATTCATCAACTGAGACACAGCTCTGCTCAAACACATCCATGGAAGCTACTGAACATGCTCCAATGTATGCTGCATGATAGCGCTGTGGTGATGCATGTACCTGCAAAGATAAAGGATGTGCATCAGAACTCAAGATAGTGTGGCACTGCAGTGCAGTGGTAAAGCATCAGAATTAAGATTGAAAGGTAGTAGGTTCAATCCCCATGAACACCAAGTGCAGTATACTTGAGCAAGAGCCTTATCCACATTGCTTATTACTATTTCCTACCCAGAAAGATCTTCGTAGAATGTCCGCAAGGGAAATGGCATTTTATATAGAAAGGAAGATGGTACCAGGAAAATTTTAGGACTTATTCTTTATAGTTCCCTATAATCAAAGCCCTGCTATTACTGGTGGGATGATTGTCAGAGTCTGCACTGTATCACCATCAGATTACTTGCATGATGCTTCCACACAGAGCTGAAACTGACTGCAAAGGAGTACTGGTAAACTGCTTAGAGGATCTAAGCTTACCCAGACAAAGCTGTGTGAGTCAGACCGTCCATGCTTATAAACCATATTGGTTTCATTGGGTGACAGGTCTTGGGATGTCATTTCATCTCAATGTCGGGTAAAAGTAAAAAAAAATTGGAAGCAACGTCTCCAAAATGACCTATATAGTGTCGACGGGGACGTAAAACCTCAAATTAAACGAAACAAACAAAACCATCAAATTACCAAGTGTGTTGATAGTGCAACTTGTACTGAGAGGACTGTGTAATGTTGTTTGTTTGTTTGTTGTTTGACGGCCAAGTCAACACCATTTAGATCATATTAAGCTGGTCAGGATACCTTAGCACACTTCCTGGGCTGGCTTATTCATAAGCAGTTAACCAGTACAGTGCACATTATTTCCCCAGAAACCATAATGTTGTTGTAACTTGTGTCTAATCCCAATGTATTTTCAATAATATAAGAATCTTACATGGGTGTGAGAGGTGGATAGAAAAATCCATCCCAAGGGTCACTGTCCAGCATCACCAGGCTTGCCAAGAGATGCTGGGCAGTGATCCCGAGGGATGGATTTTTCTATCTATCCTCACATACACATAAGATTTCTTACATACCTTTCATTTCTGAGAGTAGATTTTTTTATAAAGCAGTCACTTTGATTGTCAATTTCCCACATATATTGATGATAATAATGCAGCATTTTTGCAGTCACTGTCAAAATTAACCATGGTGATTCCTTTTCCAACACACGAAAATTCTTAATTTCTTTCCTATCCCTGGGTAGGATAAGAATTTATATCCCAGGGTTAAGTCCAGGATTTCTTTATCCGGTGTGCAAGAAAATATGAGCCTGCCCATGACAAAATCTACAGTAAGACCCATACAACCACCAAAGACTTAGATCAGACTGCACATGGACCCACTACGGCAAAAGATGTAGTGCGTCTCCTTTTGGATAGACCGGAGACTGCAGAAGGTTCATATGACTAGTGATGGCCCCCGCCCATCGGGGCTTGATGAATTAGATGGGCTGCATGATGCTTCCACGCAGGCTGAAACCGACCACACGAGTACTGGTAAACCACTTAGATGATCTGAGACTGCCCAGGCAGTGGTGCGAGTCGGACCATCCTTGCATATAAACCCTATTGGTTTCATTCGCCAGCAGGGCTTAAGATGTCATTTCATCGCAATGTCAAGTAAAAGTCCCAGACAATTGGAAGCAACCTCTCCAAAATGACCTATATAGTATTGAAGGCGACATTAAACCTTAAATCAAACAAATCATGTGACTGGTGAATACTCTGATCAGACTGCACACTTGTGCAGTCTGATCAGAGTATTCACCAGTCACATGAGTCATATTGTAGGTTTTGTCATGCCATGGCTCATATGTTTTATCAAAATCTTTCACATTACCTCTACAGTGACAGTGGGTGGGGCCAGCTTCTTCAGTTCCTGCTCAATTCGCTCGGCAAACCTAGGTATCATTGTCACTCCACCGCTTAGGTACACAGACCTGTTAATAGATCATCAATAGCCCTCTTTAAAGGCATTTATTCTGGTTACAGTAGCACACACTGTGTGTTCATAATTGTTTGATTGACCCGTGATATGCTTTCTATATCAGACCAAAGGCGGCCCTTAATAGGGTGATAAGGAGCTCTTGTTTTGAATCCCCTGACTGAGGCACTTCAGGGGAAAATAAATAACATACACTAGTCATCAGTTAGTAAATTATTGATTTTCCCCAATGAGGCCCTTTACCTGATGAAGACAGAGGACTTCTCTTGAGGGCTAAATAATATTATGTAATGAAATGATAGTCCCCAATAATCAAGAACAAATACCTTTAACAGCAATAAAATTCCGCTTTTAAGACCACTAAAATTACGACTACCTTACTGATCCTAAGTATTGGGACAGATAGGCCTAAGCAAACAGTGCAGACCCAGATCAGACTGCTCCTGAAGGAGCAGTCTGATCAGGGTCTACACTGTTTGCCATTCTGTCTGCACCTATTGGACTCCTTGCTGGATCATGAAACAAATATGTTAATATTTTAGAAGAATTATAGCAAGTCCTCGAAGTGTCCAAATTTTTAGGTTTTTTACAGTAAATCTGCTTTTATAAGCTTACCGAGAAGGTTTTGGATAGTCTTTCTTTGTGTTTTCTACACCCAGTGTCTCCTAATAAGAGACAACCTTTGGGACTGTTCAAAAGTGGTCTTAAAGACCACTTTTGAACAGTCCCAAAGGTGGTCTTAATATAGAATTTTTTCTGTATATTACATCTCAAATCTAGGGCTTGTGCATTAATGTCACAGAACCATTATCTATACACGGATCCAATGTTTTAACACCTGACTTTGTTTACATTTCAATGCCTATACATCAATTACCTCCCCTAGTAAAGTACATCAAAATTTTATCTGGTTGGCAAAATAAGTGTTTCCGACTAGTGTCTAAGAGATTTTCGAATACCCATCGTCATACCTGTGATAATTTTTTTAACTGTATGAGGGAGATTTGCCATGGTGATGAGAGAGATGTAAAGAACATACAGGAAAATTCTCAGTTCAAATGAGGGAGACTCCAAAATTTTACTAAAATTTAGCATAAATTGGGAAAAATTAGCATCAAAATGAGGGAGTCTACCTCCTGAGGAGGTGTCATAGGTATGCATTGTATAATTTATTTCTTCTTCGCAAAATTAACTACTCTTTGTTACCTCAGACCATGAGAGACTGGAATGCCCTTCAGACCATGAGAGACTGGAATGACTGGAATGCCAGATTCAGAAATTTTAGATTTAGAAACAAGAGGTATTGTACTAACCAAGCAGCAAACAAAACAGTGCAGATCAGACTGCACATCTGCGCAGTCTGCTCTGCACCTTTGTTGTTCACAGATTGCTGAAACAGGTTTTCCTATGATACGACTCATTTTTATCCCCATTCACCTTATTTGCAATGTCTCCTGGTTCCTAGTCTGAAGGTTATCAGTGTTGGAAAAACAGGTAACCAGACCCCCCTGACCTTTCAAAGGTCAGGGGGGTCTGGTTACCTGTTTTTCAAATATTGACAATGTGCAAGCTGGAAGCCAGCAAAAAAATGCAAATATGGTGAATGCTTTAGCGTTTGGGGATATTTTGAATGCCTCTGTCTGTCCATCCATCTATCCATCCATCACTCTATATCTTCCTTAACCACTGGCCAGAATTAAACCAAATTTGGTACATGGCTTCCTTACATGATGAGGGCGTGCGAGAACAGCTTACATTTGGCTTTGCCTGAATGCTTGGGGATTTGTGATGGCATGCCATCAAATGCACGTTCTAGTTTTTAATGACAGATTCATTCTGTCATTTCTAGCTGTCCTGCGTGTTGTAAAGTAGTTCCGGCTTTCTTACGACTTTCTTCCGGCTTTGACCGCCAAAGAAATATGAGTCCGCACAAAAATGTAGTCCCGTTTGGCGCAGTTATCAAAATTGTGCATACTATAATCGCAATACAAACTTTTAAAGCAGACGACTTGACGATTTTATCTTACCTTTCAGAGAATAGATTCAGCATTTCATATGAATCAGCTGCATCATGCGAGAATGTATACCCAGATCAATGCGGCACCTGCTCAGACGTCTCCTCAGGTTTTACACTGTTTTCTAACAGTGCTGTCAATATTAAATCCTTAAAGACCAGCCGGTAGGCTGCAGACCAGAATATTAATGGGTTTTCCGACATTCGAGGTCAAGTCTGGGTCAGTTACAACAAGGTGTATATCAGACTTTGCGGGGGAAAGGCTGTCCCTTTCAACCCTGGAATATGGTACAGATACCTATGCAAACAGTGTAGGTCCTGTGATATAATTCTAGGTGACATATTTAGCAGAATGGACGAGCCCAACTTCAGTAATGGAAGAGTATACTCCAGAAACTCAAGGCAGTGAATAAATCAAAGCACTGACAACACTCATGCCGATTGTCTCTAAATGCAGGCTGGTCATGAACGAGAACTTGGACTGATCCGTTTAAACTTAACGGATGTCAGTAACTGATGCAAAAAATGTAGAACAAGAACAGCACCGTGTTCTGTGGGGTTTGAGCTTTATAGTCTACATTGTTTGCCAGATCAAACATTTGATTCAAGTGCAGATTTTACAGATAACACTTACATGTACCCAAGACTGACAAACGAACCGGCTATGTTTTGGTTGATTGTTTGGCATCCGACCCGAAGTTACTAATAAAAAAAAAACGATTCAGAGCTAAGGTCTAGGTGACTATCACTGACTTCTCAGAATAACCTTTTTCTTGCAGAAAATAGCCGCAGTGAGATCAAGGTATTCCATAAGACTGGAGAGGGTCATCCTGGAATCATAGGGTGAGCTTGGCAAACAGTGTAGACCAAGTTCGGACGCTGCAGAACGCGCTTCTTATCAAACTCTTCACTATTTGTTTGGAATTTCAGTGTTAAATTAAACAGTTTAATCTCAGCCCAAGACTTTTACCCCAACCTACATCCCACCAACACTTTCCGTGCTTTGATTTTGAAACCAAACGATTGCATGATTACAACACGTTTAGGCACCATGCCCTTAAGCTTAAAAGGTTAAATCAATCAACCGTGACGTATGGTTACCACTCCGGCCACAATCCTGTGTTTTGTTTTGTTTGATTTGAGGTTTAACGTCCCCGTAAACACTGTATAGGTCATTTTGGAGACGTTGCTTCCAATTTTGTGTGACTTTTACCCGACACTTAGATGAAATGACATCTCAAGCCCTGCCGCCCAATGAAACCAATAGGGTTTATATGCATGGACGGTCCGACTCGCACCTCTTTGCCTGGGCAAGCTTAGATCCTCTAAGCAGATTACCAGTACATGTGTGCGGGTCGGTTTCAGCTCTGCGTGGAGTGAGTGAGTGAGTTTTAGTTTAACGTCCCACCAACAGCTGAGGTCATACGGAGACGGGACCTCGGTTTAAAGACTCATCCGAAAGTCTGGAGAAGCCCGGGATCGATCCTGCGATCCCTGGTTTACAAGGCGAGTAGCGTAACCACTGCACCACGGAGGCTCTGCGTGGAAGCATCATGCAGCCCATCTATTTCTTTAAGCCCCGATGGGCGGGGGCCAACGATCCTGTGTACCACCTTTACACTAGCACTGATAGAAACCACATGTTCAGGATCAAACCTTTGATGTGTGACGTTAGGTCGTGCCTAGAAAAGAAGAAATTGTTTTTTGTTCTCAAAAAGCATCAAGTGAGAACGTATTGCAACATTTTTCATTAAACCCTGAACAGTTAGAGTGAGTGAGTATTTGAGTTTTACGTCCCACTAACAGCTAAGGTCATACGGAGACGATACTTCGGTTTAAAGACACATTCGAAAGTCTGGAGAAGTCCTGGATCGATCCTGCGATCCCTGGTTTACAAGGCGAGTAGCATAACCAGTACACCACGGAGGCTTCTAATGGACAGTTAAGCCCCCGCCCATAGGGGCTTGAAGAAATATATGGGCTGCATGATGCTTCCACGCAGAGCTGAATCCGGCCCGCACACTAGTACTGGTAAACCACTTAGAGGATCTAAGCCTGTCCAGGAACCGTGGTGCGAGGCGGACCGTCCATGCTAATAAACCCTATTGGTTTCATTGGACGACAGGGCTTGAGATGTCATTTCATCTCAATGTCGGGTAAAAGTCCCACAAAATTGGAAGCAACGTCTCCAAAATGACCTAAATAGTGTTGACGGGTACGTTAAACCTCAAATCAAACAAATCAAACAAATCTAATGGACAGTTAGAAGCTGGTCAGAAAGCGGATGGCGTTGAGTCTGATTTTGGGTGCGACATGTGTGTGATCTATTTGTCTGTTGGAGCGACATCTTACTATCAACAGAAACGCTAGTGGACGTCGACGTAGTGGAAGACCGACGTCAGTACGTCAAGATCGATTCATCCGACAGACGCATATGCGAAGAATATTTTCGCCGGCATCTGCTACACTGTACCTGTAGATAAACAAAGGGTTTCAACTACCGACTAATAAGCACTGAAATTGTTCGTCGCCCTTATGCGATGCACTGTTGAGAGCTAGACACCCCTGTCGTGACCAAAATTAAGACGTCGACACAGTACGGAACACTTACGCTGGTGCATGAAATACGTACATGTATATTGGCGTCTAAGCGACTCGCGTGATATGCGTTTCAGTGACACATCGCACTTCAGCGTGAATCACGCCGATTGTCGTTTCGGGATGTTTCGACATATAGGTGTAAGGTATGCCTAGCCGACGCGTGCGTAATAGACCACGACATATCAGATGGAATAAGCGAAATGGTATGTCGAGCTATTGCATGTAGCTAGCGACATTAAGAACATTCAAGATCATGATTGAGACGTTAACTGAACAGCGAGACGTTACATCAATCAAGTTCGTCGGTCTCATGTGGTTCCATTTATTTGTTTACGCTCAGAATCAGGGATATCTAATCCAGCAGGTTTATAGTGTTCTTACTCAAAAATGTCTTCAATCAAATGGAATTCATGTACTGGACTGACCAGCCTTTCTCCTCCGATGTCTTTGTGAAAAATAGAGTATCTTTTGGGGGGAGGTATCCACAACCGACCAGACAAAAATGTTACTAATTGACAGTAGCATTGTTAAAACTTGAATTTTAATGTTTGGTTTTGAAAACGTAAATAGTTTCTTTCCAAAATTTGAAACATCGAATGGCATTTCATGATACCACCGGTATATAGACATCTGCAAAAATATCATACAATGGAATTTGCAGAACTACTTTTCTAAATTTTAAGATCTTTTGAGAAAGGTTGTCTGTAAGTTTTCAGAGTGTTTTGATTTTCTCATAGAATCTGTCATTTCAGTGCCTTTGGCGCTTTGATTTTTATTGTTTTTGTGCTTAAAGGTGCATTATTGAGCTATCTGGAAAAAATGCTTTCAAAATTAAAATACATATAGCCGGTATTTTTCTTTAAAACAATACAAATGAATGCATTTTATGCAAAAATGCGAACAATTATGATGACAGGTAAATGAGTTTGAGAGGGATTCCCTAACTAGGTTTCGCACACTAATTAGATCTATTTTTAGTTCCTGACAAAAATAGAATCCCCATATATGACGTTATGCGACGTTCATTTTTGGCCTTGTTTGCTTAGGCCATGCTTGAATCGGAAGAAATATGACGCTGAATACCATGCCATAAGTAACGACACTCAGAGACGAAACTGTCGCCATGTATGTGTAAAGTGACAGATTTATTTTTAGAACAGAAATTCCGAACACATGTTCAGAGCAAAGGGTAAACATGAATGAAAACGACCATTTTCACAAAGTTCTGAAGCTGCATTTGGCTCCAAAAGTGTACACATGACAAAGGAGTATGCATTGAAGATAAAAACTAGAACAAAATTTTGAGACCCGGTAGCTCAATAATGCACCTTTAATGGCACATAAACACTATTTTAGATCATATCAAGCTGGTAAGTTTACTAATCAAATTTCCTAGACATAAGCGGTTAACCAGAAAGTGACAGCTGCCCTTCTTGAATCAGTGGAATGGAATAGCCATAGGAAAGATTCCTAAGCAGCAGTCAGAAGAGTTTCCAACTGAGCTACTGTGGCCAGTTAGTTTTTGTCAGATACCTATACATGTGTTTCCTTGCATCCATGGGGCTATGTTGAATCCCCTGGTAGATAAGTTTGTGGATGTTGGGGTAGTCCATGCCCCAGAGGTCAGTGTTGAAGAACCCTTCTGGACTCTTGAAACAGCCAAGGTCAAGGTCAACACTCCTGCAACAGAACAATAGAAATGGAAAATATACAACTTTAGTTGAATTCTACATGCCTAGCAATGTAAAATTGTAAGTTTGTTGTATTATGCCACCCTGCTTGAAAGTCAGAAAGTTATACAGTAAAACCTCCACTAACAGTCACCCCTGTTTAGCACCCATCTCTGTTCAGCAGCCACTATCATTCCCTCAAAGCATTTCACTATGCCGCCCCTCCCGGTTTTCGACGATCAATTTTTTACCGCTTATGTACCGGATTAAAAAAAGAATTTGCTTTAACACTGATGCGCTAAAATATGCAAGTTACACTCGTTATACCAGCCGCAACCAGCCGATTTTCGGTTCATGCGTTTTTATTTTGCTATCGGACTCCATGTTTGATCACATGACATGTCAAAATGGCATGACGTCACCACTCGGTTTTCGACGATGGCCAGTTAGTGTCATTATTTAAGTGGAAAGAAAAGCGGAAAAACTCATCTTAAGCGATATTATGACAGAACAACTTCTTATCTTTATACATTGGGTTATTTTATTCTCATTCATTAAAATGCATTGTCTTGTACAAGTTTATATTGAACTACAGTGTAATAAATTTCACCCAATTAAAACCATTAGCAGTGTACATTAACTAAAGTAATTAAAAAATGGTACTTCTGAGAATTCACTTTTTTTCTTACATTTCAGTAGTTACTGACAACAGGACCAAAGGAAAATATCACATTCCTAAAAAAATGCACTTGTGCAGTATGTTAGGTGTGTCCAATACCCCCCAGTCTGAACACTGGGCTAATTTAAAAAAAATATATATGACACACGAATCAAGAGTACTTTCTAACATTTTTGGGCAATTCTGTGCTTCCATACTTTTTATTTTTGGGCAAGGATTCCCCATATATGCCCGCTGATCAATTCCGAGGGGTTCCAAATGAGTGTCTTTTGTGGAAAGGCATCGTCTGATGGTTTGGATACTGATGTTTGAATGAGCATGTATGTGTTTTTGGCAGAAACCAATTAATGAAGCAATTAAGTTAATAAAAAGGGAAAATATTTATATAATACTAACAGGTTTGAAGCAAATTTTAGGTAATTGTTAAGGATTGACAGATGGAATTTCCAGAAGTTAATATTAGAAAGATTGTGACGTCGAAATTCACGCGAAAATCTCGCGACCGCATATATCGTCGAAAACCGAGTGTAGTCGAAAACCGGGTGGACGACCATATATACGAAGCCATCCAGGGCCAGGTCTTCAAAACTAACGACCTGATCAGTTAACGTATCGTTAAAACTTTGATCGTTTAATATAGCAAATGCTAATGCAAAAGCTGCTCACATTTTTTAGCAAAAATACCAAAATTTTAGATATTGGACTTGCTAGAACAGTTAACAATATGACCACTAATGAGCTTGTTAAGCTAACGAGGCTTTGAACAACTGGCCCCTGATCTGGATCTACACTGCAAAAGTAGGGGTGGTTGTGAACAACACAATAAGGTTTAAATGGCCAAGTCAATACTACTTTGGTCATGTGGCGCCAGTCTGTTTACCTCACAACACTTTTCCTGGGCAGGCTGATACATAAGCAGTCAACATTTTACATTTTTTCGCTATAAACCGACAAATGCCCTTTCTGAATCAGCAGAAGGGAGAGAATGACAGCAGAAAGGATTTCACGATTTATCTCAACAAAAGAATGTCACTACATATGTTCAAACAAGAGCACCGCATGTGGGTGCCAACGCTCGGCTGCAGTTTCTGTTAGAAATATATAGGGCATGTTTGATGATAAGCAACAGTACTTAAAAACATTAAACTTGAAGTGCCATAATTATGTGGGTTAAAATACTTCTCCACAGTTGTGTGTCAGAAAGGCAGAATAAGTAAGATAAGAGTTCCATGGTGACCTTGAAAATTAGGTCAAGGTCACCAAATTCCTTTCTGCAATGGTGACCCTCCAAATTATGCTTAATTCCAAACATGATCAGAATTCATCCATCAGTTCTTGAGAAATCGCAGTGAAACAATTTTTAAACAAAAAATTCTAAGTCGAAAAAGGGGCATAACTGTGCCAAAAATATATTGAGGGTTACCTCACCTATTGGTATGAATTCCCCTTTTCATAATAAACAACTAGTCCAAGTTTCAAGTAAATATGTTCAGTAATGACAGAGATATTACAAAATGTCCAAGTTTTTGCACGACAACGCAGACGACGCCAGAGCTATGACAATACCTTGTCGTTTTCTTCAAAAACAGCCGAGCTAAAAAAAGGGTTATCCTTAGGAAGCAGAAGTGAAAAGTATGGAGTATACAAGTTTTTCTGGGCCAGAATAGCAAGTTTCTGCCAATTAAACCTGATCAGTGACCCTCAAACTTTACTTACAGTTGGACAAGGCCTGATGTCCTTCCAGCAGGTAAAGGTGGAGGGGGAATGTTGTTATTTCTTCTGTTTTTGCACTTTCATTTTCCTCTTTCTCCTCTCTCCCTCTCTTTCATCTTCTCCACTATCTCTTCTATCTCTCATCTCCCTTTCTCTGGGAGACAAACACAAAATGACCTACAAGGGTTGATGTGTCATTAAACCCAATACAATCAATACAAGCGGAATGAAAAAGGGCCTTTTGCGCTATATTACTTCAAGAGACAAATGTTGTGAGGCAATTCTAACAAATATCCACACCATTTGTTTTCTGGAGTACTAAATTAAGTGTTCTTGACCATCCCTATTAGTCTGCCTCATCTTGAGTTTAGGCTTTGTCTTTGTAACGAGTTTTGTTGTCACATAGAATGTCAGTCGTTACATCAATGTCTGACATTATATTGAATATTGGCGAAAAGAGGATTGACCAAACTCACATATATGCCCCCTCTGGTAAACTATAGTTGCTAAGATACACTGTAGTTCTGAAACTTTCTGGATCTTTCTCACACTTGGCGGTAGCGTCCTTGTAATCTTCGGCAACATAACAGGCCTCCTCACAGATATGTCGGACCAGTAACTTCTCAACAGTTGTGTTGAACTTGTATTTATTCTGTAGGAGTGACAGGTAGAGAGAGTCCTGAACTTTAGCTCCACCATAGGCCTGGTGAGATACCCCACCCTCAATCAACAAACCTAGAAGATAACAGGATTATTTAAGAAACTAGAGAAAGCAACCAGTGGGTCACGTATACCCCCGGCCAGCACCACCCTCTGATATATCTTTCAAGCTTGTATGTAACATGAATGAAGAAGTCAAGAAGCGATAAGAATCTTTAGATGTGCTTGTAAAAGCTAAACCAAACACAAAATTTCTAAATGGACCAAGGGAGTGAGGGCATCAAAGTTACTGAAGTGTTGGGGGCCTCAATGTTACTGAAGCAGCAGGGTGGGGTATGCATCAATAAAATCTTTGGACTGGTATGCAACATCGATGCAAGTATCAATTGAATTTGTCGTAGAGTTTAGAACATACAGCCATCTACAAACTTTGTCATAAAACTTTAACCAAATGTAAAATTTCTAAGTCCGTGACCTTGAGGTCAAGGTCACCATGGGTGGGGGAAGGGACATTTGTTTGTTTGATTTGAGGTTTAAAGTCCCCGTCAACACTGTAAAGGTCATTTTGGAGACGTTGCTTCCAATTTTGTGGGACTTTTACCCGACATTGAGATGAAAGGACATCTCAAGCCCTGTCGCCCAATGAAACCAATATGGTTTATTAGCATGGACGGTCCACCTCGCACCGCGGTTCCTGGACAGGCTTAGATCCTCTAAGCGGTTTACCAGTACTAGTGTGCAGGCTGGATTCAGCTCTGCGTGGAAGCATCATGCAGCCCATATATTTCTTCAAGCCCCTATAGGCGGGGGCTTGGGGGAAGGGACATACATCACGAAATTTTTGGACTGGTATGCAACAGTGATACAAGTATCAACTGAATTTGTCATAAGTTAAGACGAGTTAAGAACATACAGGCATCTATAAACTTTGTCATAAAACTTTAACCAAATGTGAAATTTCTAAGTCTGTGACCTTGACCTCAAGGTCATTGTGGGGGTTGGGACATGCATCAATGAAATCTTTAGACCAGTATGTAACTTCAGTGTAAGTATCAACTAAAACTATCAAAGGAATCAGAAGATACAATCTTCTAGAAACTTTGACGCAAAACTTTAACCAAATCTAAAATTTCTAAGTCTGCAACCTTGACCTCAAGGTCTCTGTGAGGGGTGGGACATGCATCAATGAAATCTTTAGACCAATATGTAACTTCAGTGTAAGTATCAACTAAATCTACCAAAGGATTCAGAAGATACAATCTCTTAGAAACTTTGACGCAAAACTTTAACCAAATTGTTAACGGATGGACGGACGAACAGCAGGAGGAAAACTATATATCCCCATAAGTATGCCGGGGAATAATGAATGTAATTTTTTTACGTCCACTGAAGTATGAATAGCATCAGGTCACAAGGGAAGTAAGTGAGACCCCAAGGAGTTCACTTAAACTTTGCTCATGCCTGGATGTTATCCACAATTCAATAAATTACCTTTATTAACCTATAAAATGCCAATCGCGACAATTGTCATCCGCTTTGCCGTCTGCAGGTTACCTTAAAAGTGATTTTTTTTTGCAAACATGTGGGCCCAGATCAGACTGCTTCTGTAGGAGCAGTCTGATCTGGGCCCACACTGTGTGCCTGTATGCAAAAATATTCTCAAAAGGTTTGCAATAGGATTCAGCAGACGACATTTTCAGATGTAGATTTTCTCGCCATTTTAAAGGTTAATTATATTTGCATTATTTTCCATCCTTTATTTGACAAAGAATTCTGGATTGAGGGATAGACTTGACGAAAGAAAAGAATTGCATGCAGTTTCCTATTAACATTGAACAGTGTCAATGACATCGTAAGGTCACCATCTTCCAAACATACTGGAGAGAACCCTGGTATATTCTGACGTCCCTTAATGATCATGTGACGTTGTATGAGTCAATGTATTCATGGAGTATGAAAAACATTGCATCAAAATAGTTAACAATAAGAGTTTCCTGTAAATGCATGGAGAATGTAAATATTTGCTAATAAAATCTAAGGTTCACTTTAACTAGCATAGCTCTGGATAAAGAATTCATGGGATTATTTTCTTTCATTCTTGTTAGAAACATATGTTGTGGGTACCCTGGAGTACCGTGTGTTTGTAGAGTACCGTGTTAAAAATCATTTGGCCTCTTCTGTTGCCGAACTTGGGGGCTCATGGGCTCTATTTTCTTGTTATTACAAAGGAGCAGTCTCTATAAGGCTGTTTTCATGGCCACAACCGATTTCCTTTTAAACTTTGTAGCTTCAAATTGGTACATATTGACTGTCAAATGGTGAATTTTTAGACTCTTTGGTCCACTGGTTTTTGCTGTATGCACTGTTAAAGTGGGTGGGGTAATGTCACCCCATCAAGGGTTTACCAACAAAAATGCTATTATTTTTGTTCAAAGTGCATGACTGGAGGCGATGTTTGCCGTATGCTTACTACCCTTTTAGGCATAACAGGCGGTGATAACAGTCTTATAAATATCAAACAAGAGAAGAGTTTATACGCGCTTGTAAGTTGTACCCAAATATCAGTAATTTTTATTCCCCAACTTTACGAAAAACCACAACACCTTTACAGTTTTCAACTTATTTCAAAGATCTTTCATAAATATAATGTTGATGTAATAGTCATTCTAGGTATATGTGAGAATTATTGTTAGTTCATAAAACTTAAGAGTAACCTGCCCCTGAAATTGGATTTACCCAATTTTTTAAATCAGAGTGCATTTATCCGTTTGTAGTACTCACAACTTCATTTGAAAGTGAATAAACTGATTCCATGCAAATATTATTAAATAGATGTGGACAAGGAAGTCATCTGATTCAATAGTGCATGCTAGTATTTCCTTTTTTTGGTTATTTATGAACTCTTAATTTCCAGGTGCAAATGGAACATTTGTCAACTGTCAAACATTTTTGACCACCAAAGCAGGCTTTGCTCATGTTGTGGAACCTCATTTTAGACTGATACTGTGCTTAAATATAAGCCTGTATGGTTTACGACATGTTTAAGAATTTGTTAATTTACTGATCTTCCTCTGAATCGCTAGATGTACTCCATGTGTCAACAGCAGCATCATAAACAAAATCAATATGTTCCCGGCTTGGTTTTGCTTCACTATTTTCTGTTTTGTTCCAGTAATATCCCAAATACCAGAGAACAGAAGCCACATGTGCGCAACATCGCACGGTACAAGCTCCACTTCTGCACCCACAATACCATCCAGTGATTGGGTTCAGTCCTTGTGTATATTCAACTCACATGTTATATGTTTTATTAGACCTGTGGCGAGAACGTATCTGTGCTTTGAGAACTCCATCTTCTTCTTTGTGTGCCATTAACTCATATGATACATTGTCGTCAAAATGTTCATCTGTGTAGGATTTGGCTTGATTCAGCCGGTAAATACCCAGTTTCAAATCCTTGAGTTCATCCTCAGTCATCTATGGGAAATTCTCAAGTTTCTCATCATCGATCTTTTTCCAAATAACCCGTTTTTTATCCAGCCATTTTTTGTCGCGCCTGCTATTAGCATGGCGCGATAAAGGCACCCGGTTTTCCGTCCGTTTGTTCGTCCGTTCGTCCATTCGTCAAGGCGTCAACATTTGCGACCACCCTAGCGTCCACCCTAATGGTCAAGTTTATTTCTCAAGAACTATAAGAGCTTCATTAATGATATGTGGTACAAACTTGTTTCTGTGGATGGCAACTTGAATGCAAGCATCCATATTTGACCTTGACCTACATTTCATGGTTCACTGACTTTGTAAAATATTGCGACCAACCTAGCGTTCACCCTAATGGTCAAGTTTATTTCCCAAGATTTATAAGAGCTTCATTAATGATATTTGGTGCAAACTTGAAACTGGGGATGGCAACTTAAATGCAAGCATCCTTATTTGACCTTGACCTGAATTTCATGGTTCACTGACTTTGTAAAATATTGTGACCACCCTAGCGTTCACCCTAATGGTTAAGTTCATTTCTCAAGAATTATTAGAGCTTCATTAATGATACTTAGTACAAGCTTGCATTTGAGAATGGGATATTTTGATCAAGCATCTATGTTTGACCTTGACCTACATATCATGGTTCGATGACTTTGCGCCCCCACAGGCGCGACATAGCCTTCGGCGAAATTCTTGTTACAACCTTATCCTGCAGCTTATTTGGAGTTTTTGCTAGGGCCATCATTCTTCTAGCAATTACCTTGCCTGAATCTTTGCTTGTTACCAAAGGTAGTCTAAATGCATTGCACAATGAGCAAACAATCCTTACATAGTCGCCAACATATGGTATTTGACTATTGGGCATTGTGTTGCTAAGGGCTTTCCACTTTTTCATTTTCCAATTAGCTGATTCGACAACCCATCTCACCTTTGTAACTAGCCTTGACTCATTCGCCTCTTCAGTCGTATGTTGCTTTGAGATTTGTTTAGGAAGTGAGGCATATGAGAATTGATTCCAAAATCCTTTAGTATATCTATAGCATCCCTGAAGTCGCGGTCTACAACGAGAACATAATCTTCTTCAAACCAGTCAGAAAAATTTCTGCATTAGTCTTTACATGTGTTCGGTAATCTGAGCATCTGTGTTTTCCCATCTGCCCCATCACAGTCAAAATGTAACCATCAGTGGCCACAAGCATCATAGGTTTCAGCAAAGGCTGTCCTTTATGTACAGAATAAGATCTTCTCTGAAATGAGTAGTTTCCACTCTTCTCAATATATATGTAAGTTCCATCAGCCACTGCGATTGCAACATCAGAATTTGAATCCCCGAATAGGACATTTGCAAAAGTTGATGTATGATTCAGGGATGTTAGAGAAATACTAACTGGTTATGAAATCAATTCTCATATGCTTCACTTCCTAACCAAATCTCAGAAGCAATATACGACTGAAGAGGCGAATGATTCAAGGCTAGGTACAAAGTGAGATAGGTTGTCGAATCAGCTAATGGGAGAATTACAAAGTGGAAGACCTTAGCAACAAAATATCCAATAGTAAAATACCATATGTTGGCGACTATGTAAGAATTGTTTGCTCGTTATGCAATGTGTTTAGACCACAAGGACTGAACCCAATCACTGGATGGTACTGTTGGTGAAGAAGTGGTGCTCGTACCGTGGGATGTTGTGCTCATGTGCTTGCTAGCATACACTATTAAATTAAATATCTTCTTTGTCCACATCTATTTAATTATATTTGCATGGAATCGGTTTATTCACTTCCAAATGAAGTTGTGAGTACTACAAACGGATAAATGCACTCTGATTAAAAAAAAAATGGGTAAAATCCAATTTCAGGAGCAGTTAACTCTTTAAGTTTTATGAACTAACAATAATTCTCACATATACATAGAATGACTATTACATCAACATTATATTTATGAAAGATCTCTGAAATAAGTTGAAAACTGTAAAGGTGTTGTGGTTTTTCGTAAAGTTGGGGAATAAAAATTACTGATATTTGGGTACAACTTACAAGCGCGTATAAACTCTTCTCTTGTTTGATATTTATAAGACTGTTATCACCGCCTGTTATGCCTAAAAGGGTAGTAAGCATACGGCAAACATCGCCTCAATTCATGCACTTTGAACAAAAGTAATAGCATTTTTGTTGGTATACCCTTGATGGGGTGACATTACCCCACCCACTTTAATAGTGTATACAGCAAAAACCAGTAGACCAAAGAGTCTAAAAATTCACCATTAGACAGCCAATATGTACCAATTGGAAGCTACAAAGTTTAAAGGAAATCGGTTGTGGCCATGAAAATAGCCTTATAGAGACTGCTCCTTTACAATTTCAATAACGAAAATTTTCTGGCGAAAGAATGTGTACTGTACTATTTAACAACTTACGTATAAGCACCGCCCATTGGGGCTTGGAAGAAATTAATGGGCTGCATGATGCTTCTACACAGAGCTTAATCCAGCCCACACACGAGTAGTGGTAAACCGCTTAGAGGATCTAAGCCTGCCCAGGCAATGCGGTGCGAGTCGGACCGTCCATGCTTATAAACACTATTGGTTTCATTGGGCGACAGGGCTTGAGATGTCATTTAATCTCAATGTCGGGTAAGTCCCACAAAATTGGAAGCGAAGTCTCCAAAATGACCTACATAGTGTTGACGGGGACGATAAACATCAAATAAAAAAAAAAAGCTCAAAAATGACCTAAAATAGTGTTGATTAGGCCGTTAAACTCCAATACAAACAAACAATTGCAATAAAGAAAACTCACTAACCGTCATAAATTGGCAAGATCTCCATCCGTTCTCCGATATCAACAATAATCCCTGATGTAGAGTTATATGAGTAGAGTGCCAACAGAGCCTGGGGTACCATACAAATCCCTCGTATCTGGAACTGTTCTAACAATATCTTCAACAGAGTACCTTTCAGGTTGTCTCCCAGCTTCTGTGGGGTACTCAGCATTACCTGTAATGTATCAAATTACAAAATAAACAATACATGAGGCTCAAACTCACAATGATAGGACTAATGTTTAACCCTTATCTTGCTGTTCACGACAACCCCTATCTTTGCAAACAGTGTAGATCCATCTGATCAGGATCTACACTGTTTGACATTCAGTTTATGAATTTTTAAGACTAAATTACATTAAGCAATCTGATTGCTTCAAAGTCAGAAATAGGTGTGGCTAAACTGATTATTCAGTAAGAGAATGGTAAACCTTTATCCAGCTGCATAAATTAATTTAGCCATACCCATTTACATTTCAACCAATCACATTACTTGATGTAATTTATTCATTCAAATTGGCAAACTGAATGACAAACAACAGTGCAGATCCTGAGCAGATCTAATCTGGATCTTCCCTGTATGCAAAGGTAGGGAATGTCGTGTTCTGCAGGATAATGGTTAAGAATCAGCCTCAACCACAAGGCCATGGGGGTTCACCCTTTAAGCTATGGGACCTTTCATATTATAACACAAGGGTCTTCAATATTTGTACAAGCATTTTTAACCTTTACCACTCTCTAGGCTAATTCAGCTCATGACCGGCCCCGATAGCTCAGTTGGTAGAGTGTCCCCTTCGGGGAACGGGAGGTCACGGGTTCGATCCCGAGCCGCGACATACCAAAGTCGTAAAAATGGTACTAGCTGCTCCTCGCTTGGCACTCAAATTTATGGGGTAGATCTAGGACTGGTTGACCCAGTGTCAGGATAATGTGACTGGGTGTGGTATCATGTAATGTGTCTGGGACATGATACTTCAGTGAGGCAGCACTATAAAAGTGAGCATTGAGCTCCCTGTCGCAACCAGACACCGTCGTGATATGACTGAAAAATTGTTGAAAGCGACGTTAAACCCGAACACACACACACACACAATTCAGCACATGACAAATATTTATGTTTTTTTCTTATTTTCTCAGAAAACAGGATTTGACATTTCATGCAAATAGTCTCCATATTTTTCTCAGAAAACACAGTTTGATATTTCATGCCTATAGCCTATAGAGACAATCTACATGAAATTTCAAATCCTGTTTACTGGGAAAATAAGAAATATATTTCAAAATGTCATCTGCAGAACCCAGCAGAGCATTAAAAAGATACACAGACACATAAATGGTAGTCATCAATAACTTTGAGTGAAATAAAGCCTTGTCACCAGACTTGGTAGTTAACCTGCTTGCATCATGTCTTTCTAAACTCCACGTTCATGACCTTGACGTCACCAGCAGAATGGGATAGGATGGAAAGCAACAGTGTATCAATATCTATCATAATGTCAAGTATGAACTCAATCCTGCATTGAGTTTGGAAAACATGACACTTTTATTCACATTCTCTGGACATTTACAGAAAACCTCTAAGTTAACTATCCGAACACAATATTGTTCACTGAAGAATCAAAAAAATTACTTTCATTTCTTAACACAAAACTCATTTTGTGGACTCAGCTGCCAATGCGAATAGCTGGTCTGTACTTTTGTACCTGCCAGTGAGACAAAAAAGAATGACCTTCACCTCTTGACCTTTGACCGACTTACCAGAAATTCTCTGGGGTTGACCTTGAGGTCTGTGAACACTTTCTTGAAAATTTCTGGCATGATATCCATATCCATGTTAAACTGAAAGAGAGAATTTAATGGCACAGTGTGAATCTGCTTGTGGATGGATATATCACAAAAACATGCCTATATAATTTTGACCCCCTTAAACCCCACTATTATATAGTAAATTGGGGTTTACAGGGGTATACAGTAGTTTTCTTATTTCTGCTCAAAAGCATAGATTGTGGGTACTCGTTAGAACTGCTTCGGAGGAGGCGGTTCTAACGAGTACCCACAATCTATGTTTTGAGCAGAAATTTGAAAAATGTCAGGATTTTTATCTGCATGCATGCATGTGTGTGAATGCATGTTTTGGCACATGCATGCACGAGTTTCTTTTCCTTTGGAGTAGACCCCATTAGACCAGGGCAAAAGATCAACCTTGTCAGGAGTTGCTTCCATTGGGGTACACTCATTCCCCTTACAGAGATTTCTCTTGCAAAAACGAAATTTACATAAATTTTAAAGTTGAATAAGAGTTTTTTCAATTCCATAACATCAAGATCTATGTACACCACAACCTCTTTATAACACTATTAATTGGGTCCAAAGCTGAAACCGTGTTAGCTAAACAACCATGTTATATCCAAACAAAAATGTATAGATTTATGGTTATTTTTCTGTGTAAACTATACATTTTTGGGATCCATCTTGAAACCGAGTTATATTCAAAACCGAATTTTGAAATAGAATAGAAAAATCAGTAGAATCAGTGATAAAATCAGGTTGTGGTGTATTTTATAAGAAATATGAACCATTCTGCAATTTCTCTTTTCCTATTCCTGAATATTCCATACATGATGTAAAATATTCAGACAGCAAAAGAATAATATTAATGACACCATATGTTGCCATGACAACAGAATTCACTTTCAATCTTAAAAGCATACATGATGATGAGCTGTCATAGGACACCATAGCTTGTGCCAGTTCTCTTTAAGGACTGAAATGTAGACATTCCAGGTCATCACTAAAATTTTCCATGAAATGCTTCATGCTTCATGGAATATTAGCTCTGCCTACCATCTTCATCAGAATCATCACATCATGAGGCTTGAAAACTGAAACTTTAATTTTTACACTTTATTTTTAAGCAGTTTGTGTATTGTTTATGAAGGTTTGGTGTTGACTGGAAAACATGCATCTCAAAATGTTATTGACATGCTCAGTCATAACGTTAAACAGCCATCCATATGATGTGACATCAATTCAACACTACATTGACAATTCTAACATAGTGTGTCTATATGGGCAAAGGAAAGGAACATTGGCTTATTCTACAACAAATCACTGCACAGAAGACCATGACATGAAAAGTTGCCATTTTTTCACGTTCTTGACATTACAAGATGTAATCTCATTTTTCTCCCAACAAAATTGTTACAAAAGGACTTAACCCATAAGACGTCAATCACGACAATTGTCGTCTGCTTTGTCGTCTGCCGGTTACTTCAAAACTCATTTTTGCAAACAGTGTGGACCCAGATCAGACTGCTCCTCAAGGAGCAGTCTGATCTAGGTCCACACTGTTTGCCTGTATGCAAAAATACTTTTAAAAAGTTTGCAAGAAGATTCAGCAGACGACATAAGTAGACGACATTTTCAGATGTAGTTTTTCTCGACATCTTATGGGTTAAATCATGAGGTTTCTTTATTTGTAATGCTGTTTGGTAGTAAATGGTTGACATCACATGATCAACTGACCTAAAGACACATGGTCTGAAGCAGTTCATTTAAGGCAAGTCAGTGAAAAGTGTAAACATAATCAGGTGTTCGCTTTTAAACATGGCATATACAAAATATATAAATCTGAAGCATGTGACCTTGACCTCCAAGCTATGGACAGGGGTAGTGGTAGTACTGAATAAAACTTGGGCCAAGGTCACTCAAGGTATTTCAAGGTATACAGGGGAATTGGTTTTTTTTTAAACTATACATGTACATTGTATACTGCAGTGGGCAGGAAAATGGGAAAACTTTGATGGAACATGTTAATGAGACAATGACATATATCTGACAACACACAACATAAACGATACAGACTGGTGTGACCAGTGAAGACTCAGATCAGACTGCGCATATGCACAGTCTGATATGCACAGTCTGATCAGAGTCTTCACTGATCACATGAGCCTTCAATAGATTCTGAACTGAGAAGCTGAAAATCTTGCTTTACTGGGAGGATTTGGCGGCATACCAGAGTCTTACCTGGTCGCTCAGGTCTAACTGTAGATTTTATTGTGCACAGACACATACTGCTTAAGACAGGTGCTTGCTTAATGCAGGTGAATATTAATGCATTTGCCTTTTTTGAGAACTAAATGCTTGCTTGCTTAAGACAGGTTGCTTGCTTAATAGAGGTGGCCACAATGACGGGTTTGACTGTATCAATATGACTTCTGATGTGTCTGATATTTTTAACAACTGATAACTAATTAATAACTGAACACTCAACAGGCCATCACAAGTTTACAAACTTCTAAATACTTGTCTGCAAAACCAGTATGTGCATGTGTGTGTGCGGTCGTGTGTTTGAGAGAGAAAAACTCACAGAGACAGAGGGATGCCTGCAAAACCAGTGTGCATATGAGAGTGAGAGAGTGAGAGAGTGAGAGAGAGAGAGAGAGAGAGAGAGAGAGAACCAGTTCACAGAAAATGTGCCACTTGGCTAAGCGATCAGCACAGACTCAGAAAAGCCTATAAACCAATGCATATAGTGTAGCATCTTCTCTTCAGGTTAATTGTTTATCAACAGACCCAAAGTTACGAGTCAAGAAGCTTTGACTATCACTGTCTATATAGGGTTTGTACGAAATCAAATTGACCGTTCTTTATGACATCTGAGTGTGCGTAAAGAGGGTTATCTGTTAAACCTGGACTGCACTCTAGTGCTCGGTTTGGCAAAGAATGTAGACCCAGATTAGACACCACAGAATGGGGTGTCTTATCAGAATGTGTTGTCTGATCAGGATCCGCACGATTTGCCTGGCAACATTCTTTCATGGAGACTGATAAGGAAATCTTCTCTATGGTCATTATCTCCATTCTGTTGATTGAAAAAGGGCAATTGTCAGTTTCTGGTAAAGAATGTTCACTATACTGGTAACAATTTCCCGAATTTCAAAATCAGTTATTAAAGTCATGTGAACATAAGCAATGTAAAGCTACTGTGCTTTGTGACTTGGTTCACTGACAAACAATCAACCTGAAAAGGAACAAACACAGCCAATCACCATCCAATTCTAGAACAGACAGAATACTGCATCAACCTGTGTAATGATAACAAGAGGGCCATGATGGCCCTGGATCGCTCACCTGATCCATAGAGTAACAAGTGGGTCCCATGGTGGGCCATTGACCCTGGGCCTTGCTGTTTCAGAGAAGAAGATTTTCAAAGATTATCTCTATATAAGTCTAGGCAAAACCAAAGGACCCCGGGGCAGGGGCATTTATGGACCAAGGGATATAATTTGAACAATCTTGGTAGAGGTCCACAAGATGAAGCGCCATACCAAATATCAAAAACATGGGCCTTGCAGTTTCAGAGAAGAAGATTTTTTAGGATTTCCCTATATAAGTCTATGTAAAACCAAAGGGGCCCGGAGTGGGAGCATTTTTGGTCTCAGCACTATAATTTGAACAATCTTGGTAGGGATCCACTGGATGAAGCTTCATACCAAATATCAAAGACCTGGGCCTTGCGGTTTCAGAGAAGAAGATTTTTAAAGATTTTCCCTATATAAGCCCATGTAAAACCAAAGGGCCCAAGGGTGGATGCATTTTTGGCCCCAGCACTATAAATCGAACAATCTTGGTAGGGTTCCACTAGATAAAGCTTCCTACCAAATATTAAAGACCTGGGCCATGCGGTTTCAGAGAAGAAATTTTTAAAGATTTTCCATATATAAGCTTCATGCCAAATATCAATGACCTGGGCCTTGCAGTTTCAGAGAAGAAGATTTTTACAGATTTTCCCTATATAAGCCCATGTAAAACCAAAGGGCCCCGGGGCGGGTGCATTTTTTGCCCCACCACTATAATTTGAACAATCTTGGTAGGGGTTCACTAGATGAAGGTTCATACCAAATATCAAAGACCTGGGCCTTGCAGCTTCAGAGAAGAAGAATTTTAAAGATTTTCCCTATACAAGAGGGCCCAGAGGGCCCTGATTTGCTCACCTGAATGTCACTGTCTCTAGTACATTCTATTTTTAGCTCTGGTGGCCATCTTGTTGATCAGAGTGGAACGATCTTAGCTATTTTGGTAGGGTGTCACCTAGGCAACATTCCTTTGAAGTTTGAATCAAATTGACCCAAGGGTTTAGGAAGAGTTCGCATTTGAAGCAAATTTACAATGTTTTTCTATTTTTAGCTCTGGCGGCCATATTGTTCATCGAAGCAAGACCATTTTAGCTATTTTGGTAGAGAGTCGTCTAAGCAACATTCCTATGAAGTTTTAATGTAATTGGCCCAAGGGTACAGGAGGAGTTGTCGTTTGAAGATTTTTTCTATTTTTAGCCCTGGTGGCCATCTTGTTTATCAGAGTTGAATGATTTTAACTATTTTGGTAGGGAGTCACCTGGGCAACATTCCTGTGAAGTTTGAAGCAAATTTACAATGTTTTTCTATTTTTAGCTCTGGTGGCCATTTTGTTCATTGGAGCGGGATCATTTTAGCTAATATGGTATAGGGTCAACGGCATAATATTCCTGTGAAGTTTGAATCAAATTGGCCCAAGGGGTAAGGGGGAATTGTCGTTTGAAAATTTTTTCTATTTTTAGCTCTGGCGGCCATCGTGTTCGCCGCATTGAAGCTATTTTAGATATTTTGGTAGGGAGTCATCTAACTTATATTACTGTGAAGTTTGAATCAAATTGGCCCAAGGGTTGAGGAGGAGTTCGCGTTTTGACGTAAATTTACAAAGTTTTTCTGTTTTTAGCTATGGCGGCCATTTTGCTCATCAGAGCAAAAACGTCTTAGCCATTTTGGTAGTGGGTCATCTAAGCAACATTCCTATGAAGTTTGAATGAAATTGGCCCAAGGGTAAAGGAGGAGTAGTCGTTTGAAGATTTTTTCTATTTTTAACTCTGGCGGCCATCTTGTTAGTCAGAGCGGAATGATTTTATCGATTTCTTTAGGGAATCACTTACATAACATTCCTGTGAAGTTTGAATCAAATTGGCCCAAGGGTTAAGGAGGAGTTTGTGTTTGAAGCAAATTTACGATGTTTTTCTATTTTTAGCTATGGCGGCCATTTTGCTCATCAGAGCAGAATCTTTTCAGCTATTTTGGTAGATGGTCACCTAAAAAACATTCCTATGAAGTTTGAATAAAATTGTCCCAAGGGTACAGGAGGAATTGTCGTTTAAAGATTTTTTCTATTTTTAGCTCTGGCGGCCATCTTGTTTGTCAGAGCACAACGATTTTAGCTATTTTTGTAGGGAGTAATTTGGGCAACATTCCTGTGAAGTTTGAATCAAATTGGCCCAAGGGTTAAGGAGGAGTTGTCGTTTAAAGTTTTTTCTATTTTTAGCTCTGGCGGCCATCTTGTTTGTTAGAGCATAACGATTTTAGCTATTTCGGTAGGGAGTCATTTGGGCAACATTCCTGTGAAGTTTGAATCAAATTGGCCCAAGGGTTAAAGAAGAGTTTGTGTTTGAAGCAAATTTACAATGTTTTTTCTATTTTTAGCTATGGCGGCCATTTTGCTCATCAGAGCAATACCGTTTTAGCTATTTTAGTAGAAGGTCACCTAAGCAACATTCCTATGAAGTTTGAATTAAATTGGCCCAAGGGTACAGGAGGAGTTGTCGTTTACTGAATTTTCTATTTTTAGCTCTGGCGGCCATTTTGTTCACCGGAGCGGGAACGTTTTAGCTATTTTGGTAGAGGGTCACCTAAATAACATTCCTATAAAGTTTGAATGAAATTGGCCTTAAGGTACAGGAGGAGTTGTTGTTCAAAGATTTTTCTATTTTTAGCTCTGGCGGCCATCTTGTTTAGCGGAGCGGTACAATTTTAGCTTTTTTTTGTAGTGGGTCACCTCAGCAATATTCCTATGAAGTTTTATTGAAATTGGCTCAAGGGTTAAGGAGGAGTTAGCATTTAAAGCTAATTGTTGACGCCGCACGACACACGACGGACATTGACTGATCACAATAGCTCACCATGAGCACTTCATGCTCAGGTGAGCTAAAAAGCGACCTCCTGATTGACTATGTTAAAAACAGACGTGACAAAAATAATCCCCTAATTTTGTTTTCACTATTTCTCAGCAAAAATAAGGCTTCAAAAAGTTCACATTTCATGTGAATTGTCTACTCAGCAGAAAAATTACATCATCAAATTTAATGTCAAGCCTCATTTTCAATGATAAATAAGAAAATGACATCTCAAGCCCTGTCGCCCAATGAAACCAATTGGGTTTATTAGCCTCGCACAGTGGTTCCTGGACAGGCTTAGGTCCTCTAAGCGGTTTACCAGTACTAATGTGTGGGCCGGATTCAGCTCTGCGTGGAAGCATCATGCAGCCCATATATTTCTTCAAGCCCCTATGGGCGGGGGCGAGCAAATTTATAATGTTTTTCTATTTTTAGCTCTGGTGGCCATATTGTTCATCGGAACAAGACCATTTTAGCTATTTTGGTAGAGAGTCATCTAAGCAACATTCCTATGAAGTTTGAATGTAATTGGCCCAAGGGTACAGGAGGAGTTGTCATTTGAAGATTTTTTCTATTTTTAGCCCTGGTGGCCATCTTGTTTATCAGAGTTGAATGATTTTAACTATTTTGGTAGGGAGTCACATGGGCAACATTCCTGTGAAGTTTGAAGCAAATTTACAATGTTTTTCTATTTTTAGCTCTGGTGGCCATTTTGTTCATTGGAGCGGGATCATTTTAGCTAATATGGTATAGGGTCAACGACAATATTCCTGTGAAGTTTGAATCAAATTGGCCCAAGGGGTAAGGAGGAATTGTCGTTTGAAGAATTTTTCTATTTTTAGCACTGGCGGCCATCTTGTTAGTCAGAGCGGAACAATTTTAGCTATTTTGGTAGGGAGTCAACCACATAATAGTCCTGTGAAGTTTGAATCATATTGACCCAAGGGGTAAGGAGGAGTTGTCGTTTGAAGATTTTTTCTATTTTTTAGCTCTGGCGGCCATCGTGTTTGCCGCATTGAACGATTTTAGCTATTTTGGTAGGGAGTCACCTAACTAACATTCCTGTGAAGTTTGAATCAAATTAGCCAAAGGGTTGAGGAGGAGTTCGCGTTTTGACGTATATTTACAAAGTTTTTTTCTGTTTTTAGCTATGGCGGCCATTTTGCTCATCAGAGCGAAAAACATTTTAGCTATTTTGGTAGTGGGTCATCTAAGCATCATTCCTATGAAGTTTGAATGAAATTGGTCCAAGGGTAAGGGAGGAGTAGTCGTTGGAAGAATTTTTCTATATTTAGCTCTGGGGGCCATCTTGTTAGTCAGAGCGGAATGATTTTAGCTATTTCTTTAGGGAGTCACCTACATAACATTCCTGTGAAGTTTGAATCAAATTGGCCCAAGGGTTAAGGAGGAGTTCGTGTTTGAAGCAAATTTACAATGTTTTTCTATTTTTCAGCTATGGCGGCCATTTTGCTCATCAGAGCAGAATCTTTTCAGCTATTTTGGTAGATGGTCACCTAAAAAACATTCCTATGAAGTTTCAATAAAATTGTCCCAAGGGTACAGGAGGAATTGTCGTTTAAAGATTTTTTCTATTTTTAGCTCTGGTGGCCATCTTGTTTGTCAAGGCACAACAATCTTAGCTATTTTTGTAGGGAGTCATTTGGGCAACATTCCTGTGAAGTTTGAATCAAATTGGCCCAAGGGTTGAGGAGGAGTTTGTGTTTGAAGCAAATTTACGATGTTTTTCTAGTTTTAGCTATGGCGGCCATTTTGCTCATCAGAGCAATACCGTTTTAGCTATTTTAGTAGAAGGTCACCTAAGCAACATTCCTATGAAGTTTGAATTAAATTGGCCCAAGGGTACAGGAGGAGTTGTCGTTTACAGAATTTTCTATTTTTTAGCTCTGGCGGCCATTTTGTTCACCGGAGCGGGAACGTTTTAGCTATTTTGGTAGAGGGTCACCTAAGCAACGTTCCTATAAAGTTTGAATAAATTAGCCTTAAGGTACAGGAGAAGTTGTCCTTTAAAGATTTTTCTATTTTTAGCTCTGGCGGCCATCTTGTTCAGCGGAGCAGGACAATTTTAGCTATTTTTGTAGAGGGTCACCTCAGCAATATTCCTATGAAGTTTTATTGAAATTGGCTCAAGGGTTTAGGAGGAGTTAGCATTTAAAGCAAATTGTTGACGCCGCACGACACACGACGCACGACGGACATTGACCGATCACAATAGCTCACCATTAGCACTTCGTGCTCAGGTGAGCTAATACACTGGTTGAATACGGCCTCATATGTGCCATCCTTAAGGTTGACGTCACAGCACAGTACATGATGTCACTACAGATTCCTGTAGTGTCATCACAATATGGTGGACGTCTGCAACAGAAGTGACTGCAGTATTATCAAGAGAACCCAGAGGGCCCTGAATCTCTCACCTGAGAATCAGTGTCTCTAGTACATTCTTGGCCCAAGGGCTATAATTTGAACAAACTTGGTAGCCGTCCACTAGATGAAGTTTTATACCAAATATCAAAGACCTGGGCCTTCTGGTTTCAGACAAGAAGATTTTTAAAGGTTTTCCCTATATAAGCCCATGTAAAACTAGTGGGCTCTGGCGTGGGGGCATTTTTGGCGCCAGGGCTATAATTTGAACAATATCAGTAGAGGTCCACTAAAAGAAGCTTCACGCCAGGCATCAAAGACCTGGGCCTTCAGGTTTCAGACAAGAAGATTTTTAAAGCTCTAAGGGCTGTAACTGCAAAACCGAATGTCAGATTCAAGCCAAATTCAAACTCATCTGAGGTTTTATGCTTGTTCTTGTTTACTGAAAGTTTCAAAAAGATCAGATTAGAAATGGCTGAGAAAAGGTGGAGACACTAATTTTCACTAATATTTATGCTCAAGGGCAGATAAATTGAAAGCCTTTTGTCTCATGTGGCCCAAATTTGAACTATACATAGACTGTAAGCTCCTTCTGGTTATCTGGAAGTTTGATGAAGGTCAGGTTAGAAATAGCCAAGCAAAGTTGGAGACATCGTTTTCCCATTGTAAGTCTATGGGAAAATTTTTCACCCTCAAGGGGGTGTAACTGGAAATCCGGTGGTCAGATTCAAGACAAAATTGTACTCATTAGAGATTTTATGCTTATCCTCGTTTACCAAAAGTAACAAAAAGATCAGATCAAAAATGGTTGCAGAAAGCTGGATACACCATTTTTCGCTTTATGCTCAAGGGCAGATAACTCGGAAGTCATTTGACCTGCTTGGCCCAAATTCAAATTCAACATAGACTGTATGCCCCTCCTGGTTATCTGCAAGTTTGATGAAGATCTGATTTGAAATGGTCGAGAAAAGCTGGAGACGTCGTTTACCCATTGTAAGTCTATGGGAAAATCTTTCACAGTCAAGGAGATGTAACTGGAAAACTACTGGTGAGATTCAAGTCAACTTGGAACTCGCTCGAGATTTTATGCTTGTCCTCTTTACCAAAAGTTACAAAATGATCCAATCAAAAATGGCTGAGAAAAGCTGGAGACACCATTTTTCACTTATATTTATGCTCAAGGGCAGGTAACTCAGAAGCTGTTTGTCCTGTGCAGCCCAAATTTTAACTCAACGTAGACTGCAAGCTCCTCCTGGTTATCTGCAAGTTTGATGAAGATTGGATCAGAAATGGCCGAGAAGAAGTGGAGACATCTTTTTCCCCCATTATAAGTCTATGGGAAAATTTTTTCACGCTCAAGGGGATGTAACTGGAAAACTGCTAGTCAGATTCAAACCAAATTGGAACTCCTCCGAGATTTTATGCTTGTCCTCGTTTATGAAAAGTTACAGAAAGATCAGATCATAAACGGCTGAGAAAAGCTGGAGACACCATTTTTCACTTATATTTATGCTCAAGGGCAGGTAGCTCCAAAGCTGTTTGTCCCGTGTAGCCCAAAATTCGAACTCAACGTAGACTGTAAGCCCCTCCTGGTTATCTGCAAGTTTGATGAAGATGGGATAAGAAATGGCCCAGAAAAAGTGGAGACATCGTTTTCCCCGCTATAAGTCTATGGAACATTTTTGTTTCCATGGCAACCAGAATTCCAATCTGATCAGCCCAAAAACCTTATGCAGCCTTTTCCCCTACCTGATGATGCTTCTCATGAAATTTGATCAAGATTGGCCGTGGGGTATTGGAGATATACTTATTTGAAATTGTTTAGGGATGCATGCACGCACACACACACGGACGCACGCACAACAGACAAAATGTTATCACAAAAGCTCACCTTGTACGTGACAGGTGAGCTAAAAATCAACCCTCAGAAAAAATGGAAGATAGGCAAGAAAAAGAATCCTACATGGGTGTGAAGGGTAGATAGAAAAATCTGTCCCTCGGGATCACTGTCCGGCATCACTCAGCAAGCTTTGTGATGCAAGACAGTGATTCTCGGGACAGATTTTTCCATCCACCCCTCACACCCATGTTAGATTCATATAGTAACAGACCTTGCCCAGCTATAAGCCAATATCAGCTGGATGCCCTGGTGACGTAATTTCCATGACCCCATCGCCTCACCCAACCACCCCAGATAATGATGATGATGATGCCCATGGTGATAAGGATAATGATTATGACAGTGATGAAGATAATGATAAAAATGATGATAATGATGGAACTGGAATGATAGACAGCTGTAATAAGGACAATAGTAATATCTTTGGACTCTTGGTTGGAAGGTGCAGTTAGTAATTCTTATTTTGTCTGGCACTTACGTCTCGAGTAATTCCCTATAACAGAACAAACCAATTGGGTAAGCAATTGTAAAGAGTGACCAAAAAACAACCTTTCTATGACAACTGACAATGCAAAATTTAAGTGATTCCATAATAAATTATTGTTGTGCAGTGCAAAAGCTAGTCCATTCTTTTCAGCAAAAATATGACTTTTTTGACACATAGAATGGTTGTAATTGTAGCCTAACATTTACAAGGATTTCATTAGTTTTGAACAAGTTCATGACTAAGATTAACTTATGAAAACTCCCCTCACCATGTAACTGCTATCTCTCTCATTCAGTATTAAAATAAAAATTCTGTTGTTTGTTAACACTTGTCCTGCTGAATAAATTAGTTTTTCACACTAATTTCTGATGATCAACCAATCAGATTACTTGATATAATTAATTCATATAAAATTTGCTAATTGAATGGCAAAAAGTGTTGATCCAGATCAGATGGCTTCTTCACTATTTGCATAGGTGTCATCGTGATCAGCAGGATAAGGATTAACTTCAAGAGATAACGACAAGCAAGCTATCAACGCATAAAATGTCAATCACGACAATTGTTTTTCGTCTGCTGGTTACTTTGAAAGTCATTTTTGCAAACAGTGTGGACTCTAGGAGCAGTCTGATCAGGGTCCAACGATTTGCCTGTATGCCAAAAAAAAAAAACAGTTTTAAAAAGTGCGCAAAAGGATTTAGCAGACGACATTAGCAGACAACATTTTCAGATGTAGTTTTTCTCTGTGTCTTATGGGTTAAATCTTTCATCACCTGAGCCATTAAAATCTATTGATGATTTCTGCAGCCAGCACATGAGAAAAGGATAATTACCGTATTCGCCCTAATTACCGCACATGCTCCTATAAGCGCACACCAAAGCTATTTTTGAAAAGAAATGCATAAGCGCACACTTTTCAGTAACCTCCCCATGGAAGCTCTCACAGTAACTCTATAAAAACTTACCGTTATTTCTTCAACAGTGACGGCAATGCTTTAGTATCCTTTTCCGTCCCATTAAATATCAGTATGCATCATCTCGAAAGCTATTGTTTTCGCATCGAGTGTGCGCTAATTAGGTAGACTTTTCACTGTAATTTTTTGACACGATTTTGAAAAAAAACTAAGCGCACGGTGCGGTAATTAGGGCGAATACGGTAAGCACAAGCTCAGGCACCATCAAAGGCTCAGGCAAGCCTGCGCATACGCGCAGTCTCACCTGAGCCTTTGCTGCTGCAGACATGTGGCGTTTTTTTTTATTTGAGGTTTAACGTACCCATCAATATTATTTAGGTCATTTTGGAGACATAAAATCCAATTTTGTGGGACTTTTACCCAACATTGAAATGAAATGACACTACCCGACATTGCAATGAAATGACATCTCAATCCCTGCCGCCCAATGAAATCATTAGGGTTTATATGAATTTATGGCCCAACTCGCACCACTTTGCATGGGCAGGCTTAGATCGTCTAACCTGTTTACCAGTACTCGTGTGTGGTTAGTTTCAGCTGTGTATGGAAGCATCATATGCAGCCCATCTATTTCTTGAAGCCCCAATGGGTGGGGGCCAGGAGTCCTTGAGGTAGCTTCATGAAAGAAGTCTTCCCTCTAGCTATAATAGTTGGCTTTACACACGCATTATAGTAAGATTTTATTTTAAAATTTATGGGTGTCAGATTGTGTTTTCTTCAAAAATTTGTTTGTAAAATGACTGAACTTTAGCGAACAGTGGTGGCCCTGATCAGAACGTGGCGTCTGATCTGGGCCTGCACTGTTTCCCAGGGTACCCAGTTCAGGGTTTCTGGAACTACATGGGTCAAAGAACATAAAGCATCCTTTTCTTATGTGCTGACTCATTGTTTTTAACGGAATTTACTAATTTTGGTGTCAATGTATGTAAAATCTGCTTCTGAGTGGCATTTTGTTCAGGCTGTCTTGAGCTGGAGGAGAGCCAGGGTAGTTCTCAGCTGTATGACAGAGAAATACTAAGTAAAACTACCATGGTCTGGCTGGTTACAGTCTAACCATCATTTATGCTGCTAAGTACAGTCTCCTGATTTTTCTTTTTTTTTTCATCATTCAATATTTTTATCACATGACTGGAATGACAGTCCTGAAGTATCCGGGCCACCCTGCAGTCTGTTGTCACAGGCACGTGTAACAAGCTTACCTTATCCACCTTGTTTGTTGGTCGTATTGGCTGTGTTATGGTGGAAAACTTCCTCACTCCTGGTTTGTAAGCATCTACTCCAACAGTTAATTCCCCTGTCTGTTTGTTCACAGCCACTATGGTCGGGAAAAACAGTTGTGGCAAGGATGCTATAAAATGTACAAAAATAAAGAAATACATGAAAATTCTGGAATAATCTCAATTTTGTTTTCCTTTCATAAAGTAAAGGAAAACTTTAAGAGGCTGCCAAACTGGGGCTGAAATGGTTATCAATTGAACCAGCGCATGACAAAACCTACAGCAAGACATGTGCCCCATTGAAGACTCAGATCAACCTCCTTATCCATATAGTCTAACCACAGACTTCACTTGCTGCCTGGAGGAGCATTGGGCCCTTAGCTATCTTTGGAACGCACCTAGAAGACTCTGATCAGACTGCACAGATGCGCAGGCTGATCTGAATCTTCGTTGGGCGCAGATGTCTTATTGTAGGTTTTGTCATGATCCGGCTCAATTATCAGTTCTGCCATTGTGATCGATTATGAATTAGCAATCACTGAAGATTTGATAAATATGTTCTAGAAAGCAAGGAATACAGAACAGAAAAATACGGAGTGTACATGTTTTTTGGGCCAAACTAGCTAGTTTCGGACATTTAGGCCTCATCAGTTTGCATTTCAGATTTACTGTCTGAGCATGACCCTTATGGTATTTTATCCTTTATTACATGATAAACAGAATCTTACACTCATGATCATTTCATAAGAAATGAGCACTCATGTACAATCCTCTATGTTTTAGACACAGAAATCGAGTAATGGATTATTAGGAATTAGTACGAGTCGTATCATGTAATTATTTCAAGTTCATTGAAGTACGAGTTACATCGGGTCACGAGCAAAGTTAGTGACTTTGATTGTGATCTGATGATGTTCATACCTCAATGAACATTAAAAAAGGCCCCTGCCCATGGGGGCTTGAAGAAATAGATGGGCTGCATGATGCTTCCACGCAGAGTTGAATCCGACCGCACACGAGTACTGGTAAACTGCTTATCAGGCAAAATGGTGCGAGTCGGAGCGTCCATGCTAATAAACCCTATTGGTTTCATTGGGCGATAGGGCTTGAGATGTCATTTCATCTCAATGTTGGGTAAAAGTTCAACGAAATTGGAAGGAACGTCTCCAAAATGACCTATACAGTGTTGAAGGGGACGTTAAACCTTAAACAAACAAACAAAAAAAAAAACGAACATTAAAAAATATTACATTTTGTTAATTCCCCGCCGTGAAGCAAGAAAACAATTGCATGTTTTTTATTTGAACATTGGAACAGCGCCGTTGACATCATATCAGTATCATCGTCGAATCATACTCGTGAGCACCATGGTTTAATTATTTTATGTCATTTAATGATCATGTGACGTCTCACGAGTCAATGTATTTATTGAGGTATGAGCATCATTGCATTCCAACAGCTGACCACAGGGGATTTCTGTAAAGGCATTGTGAATGTACATATTCATGCATTAACCTTTAACCTGCTGAATATTCAATTAAGCCACACTCATTTCTGACTTTGAACCAATCAGATTACTTGATGCAGCTTATTTCTACATATTCATAAACTGAATGTCAAACTGTGTAGATCCTGATCAGATGGCTTCTTCAGAAGCCATCTGATCTGGATCTACACTGTTTGCAAAGATAGGGCTTGTCGCCTACAGCAGGGTAAAGGTTAAGTGTCTGCAAAATGGATGTAACAAAACTGAATAAAATTAAAAGCTACACATACGCTTTTCTCCCAGTATTCCGGCTCTTATACTGCTACTTCCAACATCAATAATTATCACCTTCTGCAAGTAAAATAACAACATTACAATGTAGATACTGAAACCAACTATAAATACTGGGATATGTAATAAATTTAACCCTTAAAATGCAATGAAACAAGAGGGCCATGATGGCCCTGGGTCGCTCACCTGATCCATAGGGTAACAAGTGGGTCCCAGGAGAGTCATTATTGACCCGTGGCTATAATTTGCATAATCTTGGTAATGGTGTAAAAGGTGAAGCTTCATACCATATATCAAAGAAAGGAGCCTTCTAGTTTCAGACAAGAAGGTTTCCTTACATAAGTCTAAATAAAACCTGCGGGTCCCGGGGCGCAGCCATTTTTTGTCCCAGGGCTATAATTTGAACAATCTTGGAAGAAATCCACAAGACAAAACTTCATACCAAATATCAAAGACCTTGGCCTTCTGATTTCAGACAAGAAGATTTTCAAAGGTTTTCCCAATATAAGTCTATGTACAAGAGGGCCATGATGGCCCTGTATCGCTCACCTGATCCATAGAGTAACAAGTGGGCCCTGGGGAAGGCCATTATTAACCTCAGGGTTATAATGTGCATAATGTTGAGGGAGGTCAAAAAAGGTGAAGCTTCATACCAAATATCAACAAAGGCTATAATTTGAAAAATCTCGGCAAAGGTCCACTAGATGAAGCTACACACCAAATATCAAAGACCTTAGCCTTGCGGTTTCAGAGAAGAAGATTTGTTATAAAGATATTCCCTATATAAGCCTATGTAAAACCAAAAGGCCCCGGGGCGGGGGCATTTTTGTCCCTAGCACTACATAAGCCTATGTAAAACCAAATGGCCCCAGGGCAGGGGCATTTTTGGCCTCAGGGCTATAATTTAAACCATCTTGATAGAGGTCCACTAGATGAAGCTTCACAACAAATATCAAAGACCTGGGTCTTGCTGTTTCAGGGAAGAAGATTTTCAAAGATTATTTCTATATAAGTCTAGACTATGTAAAACCAAAGGGCCCCGGGCGGGGGCATTTGTGGCCCGAGGGCTATTCTTTAAACAATCTCGGTAGAGGACCACTAGATGAAGCTCCATACCAAATATCAAAGACATGGGCCTTGCAGTTCCAGAGAAGATTTTTAAAGATTTTCCTATATAAGTCTATGTAAAACCAAAGGGTCTCTGGGCGGGGGCATTTTTGGCCCCAGGGCTATAATTTGAACAATCTTGATAGAGGTCTACTAGATGAAATTTCACACCAAATATCAAAGACCTAGGCCACATGGTTTCATAGAAGAAGATTTTTAAAGATTTTCCCTATATAAGTCTGTGTAAAACCAAGGGCCATGAGGCGGGGCATTTTTGGTCTCAGGGCTTTAATTTGAACAATCTTGGTAGAGGTCCACTAGCTGAAGCTTCATACCAAATATCAAAGACCTAGGCCTTGTGGTTTCAGAGAAGAAGATTTTTCAAGATTTTCCCTATATAAGTCTATGTAAAACCAAAGGGCCCTGGTGCGGTGGCATTTATGGCCCCAGGGCTATAATTTGAACAATCCTGGTAGAGGTCCACAAGATGAAGCTTCATACCAAATATAAAAGACCTGGGCCTTGCAGTTTCAGAGAAAAAGAATTTTAACGATTTCCCCAATATAAGCCTTTGTAAAATCAAAGGGTCCCGGGGCGGGGGCATTTTTGGCCCCAGCACTATAATTTGAACAATCTTGGTAGGGGTCCACTAGATGAAGCTTCATACCAAATATCAAAGACTTGGGCCTTGCAGTTGCAGAGAAGAAGATTTTTCAAGATTTTCCCTATATAAGCCTATGTAAAACCAAAGGGCCCCAGGGCGGGGTCATTTTTGGCCCCCACAATATTATTTGAACAATCTTGGTAGGGGTCCACTAGATGAAGCTACATACCAACTATCAAAGACCTGGGCCTTGTGGTTAAAGAGAAGAAGATTTTTAAAGATTTTCCTTATATAAGCCCATGTAAAACCAAAGGGCCCTGGGGCGGGGGCATTTTCGGCCCCAGCACTATAATTTGAACAATCTTGGTAGGGGTCCATTAGATGAAGCTTCATACCAAATATCGAAGACCTGGGCCTTGCAGTTTCAGAGAAGAAGATTTTTAAAGATTTTCATTATATAAGCCCATGTAAAAACCAAAGGGCCCTGGGGCGGGGGCATTTTTGGCCCCAGCACTATAATATGAACAATCTTGGTAGGGGTCCACTAGATGAAGCTTCATACCAAATATCAAAGACCTGGGCCTTGCGGTTTCAGAGAAGAAGATTGTTAAAGATTTCACTATAAGTCCAACCTGTGTTAAGTAAGCTCCTCAGGGATAATGAAAATGTGCTTGCTAAAGACAGGTGCTTGCTTAATACAGGTGAATTTTAATGCATTTGCCTTTTTCGGGAACTAAATACCCGCTTGCTTAAGACAGGTTGCTTGCTTAATAGAGGTGGCCACTAAGACAGGTTTGACTGTATAAGTCTATGTAAAACCAAAGGGTCTCGGGGGAGGGGGGCATTTTTGGCTCCAGGGCTATAATTTGAACAATCTTAATAGAGGTCCACTAGATGAAATCTCACACCAAATATCAAAGACCTAGGCCTTGTGGTTTCATAGAAGAAGATTTTTAAAGATTTTCCCTATAAAAGTCTATGTAAAAACCAAAGGGTCACTCGGCTGGGGCATTTTTGGTCTCAGAGCTATAATTTGAACAATCTTGGTAGAGGTCCACTAGCTGAAGCTTCATACCAAATATCACAGACCTAGGCCTTGTGGTTTCAGAGAAGAAGGTGTTTCAATATTTTCCCTATATAAGTCTATGTAAAACCAAAGGGCCCCGGAGCGGGGGCATTTTTGGCCCCAGGGATATAATTTAAACAATCTTGGTAGAGGTCCACAAAATGAAGCTTCATACCAAATATCAAAGACCTGGGCCTTGCAGTTTCAGAGAAGAATATTTTTAAAGATTTTCCCTATATAAGCCTATGTAAAACAAAATGCCCCCCAGGGTGGGGGCATTTTTGGCCCCAGCACTATAATTTGAACAATCTTGGTAGGGGTCCATGAGATGAAGCTTCATACCAAATAGCAAAGACCTGGGCCTTGCAATTTCAGAGAAGAAGATTTTTAAAGATTTTCCCTATATAAGCCCATGTAAAACCAAAGGGCCCCGGGGCGGGGGCATTTTTGGCCCCAGCACTTTAATTTGAACAATCTTGGTAGGGGTCCACTAGATGAAGCTTCATACCCAATATCAAAGACTTGGGCCTTGCGGTTTCAGAGAAGAAGATTTTTAAAGATTTTCCCTTTATAAGCCCATGTAGAACCAAAGGGCCCTGGGGCGGGGGCATTTTTGGCCCCAGCACTATAATTTGAACAATCTTGGTAGGAGTCCACTAGATGAAGCTTCATACCAAATATCAAAGACCTGGGCTTTGGGGTTTCAGAGAAGAAGATTTTTAAAGATTTTCCCTATACAAGCCAATGTAAAACCAAAGGGCCCTGGGGCGGGGGCATTTTTGGCCCCAGCACTATAATTTGAACAATCTTGGTAGGGGTCCACTAGATAAAGCTTCAAACCAAATAGCAAAGACCTGGGCCTTGCGGTTTCAGAGAAGAAGATTTTTAAAGATTTTCCCTATATAAGCCCATGTAAAACCAAAGGGCCCGGGGCAGGGGCATTTTTGGCCCCAGCACTACAATTTGAACAATCTTGGTAGGGATCTACTAGATGAAGCTTCATACTAAATATCAAAGTCCTGGGCCTTGCTGTTTCAGAGAAGAAGATTTTTAAAGATTTTCCCTATATAAGCCCATGTAAAACCAAAAAGCCCCGGGGCTGGGGCATTTTTGGCCCCAGCACTGTAATTTGAACAATCTTGGAAGTGGTCCACTAGATGAAGCTTCATACCAAAAATCAAAGACCTGGGCCTTGCAGTTTCAGAGAAGAAGATTTTTTAAGTTTTCGGTGAAAAAATCTATTTTTGTCTCCTGTGACCTATATGTGCAATGGACCAGAACCATTTGAACAACTTTGAAAGGGGACCACCTAAGGATCATTCCTGTGAAGTTTGGTCAAAATCCGATCAGTGGTTTAGGAGGAGATGTTGTTTGAAGAAATTGTTTACGCACGGATGACAGACAAAAAGTGATCCTAATATTAATCACAAGAGGACCATGATGGCCCTGGATCGCTCACCGGATCCATAGAGTAACAAGTGGGCCCCGGGGAGGGCCATTATTGACCCCAGGGTTATAATGTGCATAATGTTGAGGGAGATCTCAAAAGGTGAAGCTTCATACCAGATATCAACAAAGGCTGTAATTTGAACAATCTTGGCAAAGGTCCACTAGATGAAGCTACACAACAAATATCAAAGACCTGGGCCTTGTGGTTTCAGAGAAGAAGATTTTTTTTAAAGATATTCCTTACATAAGCCTATGTAACACCAAATAGCCCTGGGGCAGGGGCATTTTTGGCCTCAGGGCTATAATTTAAACAATCTTGATAGAGGTCCACTAGATGAAGCTTCACACCAAATATCAAAGACCTGGGCCTTCTGGTTTCAGAGAAGAAGATTTTCAAAGATTATCTCTATTATAAGTCTATGTAAAACCAAAGGGCCCAGGAGCAGGGGGCATTTTTGGCCCCAGGGCTATAATTTGAACAATCTTGATAGAGGTCCACAAGATGAAGCTTCATACCAAATATCACAGACCTGGGCCTTGCAGTTTCAGAAAAGAAGATTTTTAAAGATTTTCCCTGTATAAGCCTATGTAAAACCAAAGGGCCCCGGGGCGGGGGCATTTTTGGCCCCAGCACTATAATTTGAACAGTCTTGGTAGGGGTCCACTATAAGAAGCTTCATACCAAATAGCAAAGACCTGGGCCCTGCAGTTTCAGAGAAGAAGATTTTTTAAAGATTTTCCCAATATAAGCCTATGTAAAACCAAAGGGCCCTGGGGCGGGGGCATTTTTGGCCCCAGCACTATAATTTGAACAATCTTGGTAGGGGTCCACTAGATGAAGCTTCATACCAAATATCAAAGACCTGGGCCTTGCGGTTTCAGAGAAGAAGATTTTTAAAGGTTTTCCCTATATAAGCCTATGTAAAACCAAAGGGCCCCAGGGAGGGGGCATTTTGGGCCCCAGCACTACAATTTGAACAATCTTGATAGGGGTCCATAAGATGAAGATTCATACCAAATATCAAAGACCTGGGCCTTGCAGTTTCAGAAAAGAAGATTTTTAAAGATTTTCCCTATATAAGCCCATGTAAAACCAAAGGGCTCCGGGCGGGGGCATTTTTGGCCCCAGCACTATAATTTGAACAATCTTGGTAGGGGTCCACTAGATGAAGCTTCATACCAAATATCAAAGACCTGGGCCTTGCTGTTTCAGAGAAGAAGATTTTTCAAGATTTTCCCTATATAAGCCTATGTAAAACTAAAGGGCCCCGGGGCGGGGGCATCTTTGGCCCCAGCACTTTAATTTGAACAATCTTGGTAGGGGTCCACCAGATGAAGATTCATACCAAATATCAAAGACCTGGGGCTTGCAGTTTCAGAGAAGAAGATTTTTAAAGATTTTCCCTATATAAGCCCATGTAAAACCAAAGGGCCCTGGGGCGGGGGCATTTTTGGCCCCAGCACTATAATTTGAACAATCTTGGTAGGGGTCCACTAGATGAAGCTTCATACCAAATATCAAAGACCTGGGCCTTGCAGTTTCAGAGAAGAAGATTTTTTAAGTTTTCGGTGAAAAAAATCTATTTTTGGCTCCTCTGACCTATATGTGCAACGGACCGGAACCATTTGAACAACTTTGAAAGGGGACCACCTAAGGATCATTCCTGTGAAGTTTGGTCAAAATCCGATCAGTGGTTTAGGAGGAGATGTCGTTTGAAGAAATTGTTTACGCACGCACGGACGCACGCACGCACGACGGACAAAAAGTGATCCCAAAAGCTCACCTCGTCACTACGTGACGGTGAGCTAAAAACAAGTGGGCTCGGGGTGGACCCATTTTCGGCCCCAGGGCACTAATTTGAACAATTTTGGTAGAGGTCCACTACATGAAACTTCATACCAAATATCAAAGACCTTGGCCTTCTGGTTTCAGACGAGAAGATTTTCAAATGTTTTCCCTACATAAGTCTCAGTATAACCAGTGGGCATCGGGATGGGCCCATTTTTTGGACTCAGGGCTATAATTGAAACAATCTTGGTAGAGGGCTACTAGACAAAGCTTCATACCAAATATCAAAGACCTGAGCCTTCTGGATTCATACAAGAAGATTTTTAAATGTTTTCCCTATATAAGTCTATGTAAAACCAGTGGGCCCCGGGGCAGAGCCATTTTCGGTCCCAGGGCTATAAGTTGATCAATCTTGGTCAAGATCCACTAGACAAAGCTTCATACCAAATATCATAGACCTGAACATTCTGGTTGCAGACAAGAAGATTTTTAAAGATTTTCCCTATGTAAGTCAATGGAAAACCGGTGACTACTGACATTTCGGGCTAGAGATGTTTCATCCGAAACCAGTCTCAGTCTTTTTTCATTTTAAGTTTTTTTTTCCATTTTAAGTCTATGGTAGCTAATGGGCCCATGGGCGTGGCCAATTTAGACCCCAGGGCCATGGTTGGCAGGAGTTATGTAGGTGTCTTCTTGACATTGCTACATGCTATATATTTAAACTCTGGGCCCTGTAGTTACAGAGAAGATTTTTTCAATTTTTCCCATGAGCTATATGTTGCCATGGCTACCAGAATTCCAATCCGATCAGCCCTAAAACCTTATGCAAACAGTGTGGACCCAGCCTTATACAGAGAAGAAGATTTTTGAAGTTTTTTCCTATTGTAAGTCTATGGGAGCTAAAGAGACTCGGGGTGTGGCCAATTTCGATCCCAGGGGCATAATTGGCAGGATTTTTGCATGGTGGCCATTTGACATTGCTACATACTAAATATCTAAGCTCTGGGCCTTATGGTTTCAGAGAAGAATATTTTTAAAGTTTTTTCCATTATAAGTGATGAGCTTGGACATGGCCAATTATGACCCCAGAGGCAGGGTTTGCAGGATTTATGAAGGTGACTATCAGATTCTTATGTTGTTAGATACTAAATATCTAAGCTCTGTGCTTCATAGTATCAGAGAAGAAGATTTTTGAAGCTTTTCCATTATGAGTCTATGGGAGCTAAGGAGTACTGGGGTGTGGCCAATTTGGACCCCCATGGGCATGATTGGCTGGATTTATGTAGGTATGCTAAATATCTAAGCTCTAGGCCCTTTGGTTTCAGAGAAGAAGATTTTTGAAGTTTTTCCCCTTATAAGTCTATGGGAGCTGATGAGCCCAGAGGCATGGCCAATTTTGGCCCCAGGGGTATGGTTAGCAGGATTTATGTAGGTGACTATTTTATGTTGCTATATACTAACTATCTAAGCACTGTGCTTCATGATTTCAGATAAGATTTTTGAAGCTTTTTTACCATTATAAGTCAATGAGAGCTAAGGGGCCCCGGGGTGTGGCCAGTTTGGACCCTAGGGGCATGATTGGCAGGATTTATGTAGGTGACCACTTGAGATTGCTACAAGCTAAATACCTAAGCTCTGGGCCCTGTGGTTTCAAAGAAGATTTTTTTAATTTTCCCTCTTGTAAGTGGGAGCTGCATGTTGCCATGGCTACCAGAATTCCAATCCGATCAGCCGAAAAACCTTATGCAGCCTTTCCCCCTACCCGATAATGCTTCCCATGAAATTTGACCAAGATTGGCCGTGGGGTTTTAGAGATGTTTACGGACGCATGCACTAAAGCACACACAGATGCATGCACACACGACAAACGACGGACAAAATGTGATCACAAAAGGTGACAAGTGAACTAAAAAATCATTATTGCAAACATTGTGGACCCAAATCAGACTGCTCCTTTAGGGTCCACACTGTTTGCCTGTATGCAAAAATATGTTTGAAAAGTTTGCAAGAAGATTCAGCAGACGAGAAGAAATAGACACAATTTAAAATGTAGTTTTCTCGGCAGCTTAATGGTTAATACCTGCATCATACACATACACCTCAACTCCGTTATAACATGGAATCCGGGCCCAACCAAGGGACCGTGTTAGTTAACCGAACTGTGTTATAAACGCCGAACGTATTTGTCACAGATCAACCATTGACACTATGGTGATCACTAGTTTTCCAAACAAGATGATGTGCGGTCCGGTTAATAACCGTATTTCCCAACTAAAAGGTGTTTAGAACCAATCAATGGCAGTAAATACCATGGCCCATCAAGATAAACAAGTCTCTTTAATCGAAACCAGATGATAAACCATGTTTATATCCAGAAAATCGTCCGATATGACAGCGAGTATGATGCCATTTTGATAGCTAGTTTCTGGCTAACTTTGTTGTAACTGAGCGTCCGGGACCGTACCGAACTACAGTACCGTTAATAGATTTCAATAATAAAATTCCGAGTTACAGTTCGGAACCGGACAATGGTCAACGCTTGCGAGAAATTTGAATTACTTCCCTTGGAATGTCTTACCCTTAATATTTTAGCCATTTGAAATGATTTTTAATGGCGCACACGGTCTTTGAATGATTTTTTTTACCGCGAAAATCGATCATGAATATGTTTTATCATTTGCTTTCAAGCTGGAATAAATCTGACTTTCTTTTACATGCGGCTCTAGAAAATCAGTTTTATTGCAGTTGACCGATTTTCTATTGAGCAGTGATCCTTAACAGAGCGTGATAATTTTTTTCCGGTTGCATAACTGAGTTCTTTAATCTCCCAACATTTTTGATTGTGCCAACAGCAGTTCATGTTTATCATGCGTGTCAAGCTAAACAAGTTTATATTCTGTCTATTCAACTGTTTGGAGGCCTGCAATAAATATCAAAAAGTACCGTTATAGACCGTGTTAGCTACCGAATTACCGCAGTCAGAAGTGGGAGGAAAATAAAGTTGTTGTGCTTAAAACCTGACAGAATCATTGGATATTTATAAATGTTGGTTCGGAAAAATATGGGGTCCAAACCAAAACTGTGTTATTTCTGAATTCTTGCTGTAACGAATCATGCTATAACGAGGTCCTGGTGTATTTTTTTATCTCACAAGTGTTTCATATCAACAAAACACACACACCTTCTTAGGATGAGGTGGGGACACAGGCACTGGTGTAACGTAAGTGGCCTTGACATTGTCAGCTGTCTGGGAATCCAGGGCAATCTTCCACTGGCCGTACTCTTGCTCTGTTGGCACTCGCACCATGAGATATTTACCTCGCTGAAAAAAAAGAGTACTATATCACAACCTCTTTACAACACTATTTATGGGGTCCAAAGCAGAAACTGTGTAAGTTAAACAACCGTGTTAAATCCAAATAAAAATGTATAGATTATATAGAAAAATGACCATAATGGTCATTTTTCAATATAATCTATACATTTTTGGGATCCATCTGGAAACTGTGTTATATCGATAACTGCATTATAACGAACAGTGTTATAATGAGGTTGCTGTGTATTATGATATGATGGCCATCTGACTGCCTCAGAATTTTTTTGTTCTTTGTTTGGAGTTTTATGGCCAAGTCAACATAGTTTAGGTCATAATGAGTCACTATATTCACTCAACAACATGTCTCCTGGGCAGCCTCATACATAAGCTGTAAACCAGTATTGTGCACATTCTTTTACCATAAACTAACAACTGTCCTTCTTGAATCAGCCTAGCCCCGCCCATAGGGGCTTGAAGAAATATATGGGCTGCATGATGCTTCCACGCAGAGCTGAATCTGGCCTGCACACTAGTACTGGTAAACCGCTTAGAGGATCTAAGCCTGTCCAGGAACCGCGGTGCGAGGCAGACCGTCCATGCTAATAAACCCTATTGGTTTCATTGGGCGATAGAGCTTGAGATGTCATTTCATCTCAGTGTTGGGTAAAATTCCCACAAAATTGGAAGCAACGTCTCCAAAATGACCTTTACAGTGTTGATGGGGACGTTAAACCTCAAATCAACCAACCAAATCTTGAATCAGCTGAAGGGCAAAGATGACCATAGAAAAGATTTCATGATCAATCTCCAAGAAAGAAAGTGGCTGACCTGGCAGAAATTAAACCCGCATCCTCCTGAACACTAGTCAGAAGCGCAGCCGACAGAGCTACCGAGGCCAGCACCTCATTAGACACCTAAAATTTACATGATTCTAAATTTGTTTACCGTATTTACCCTAATTATTGCGGCACCTAACTCCTTACCATACTTGTTCTAAAAGAAAAAGTGTTATTTACTTCCTGATTTTGTGTTTAAAAATAGCTGGATGAATGGCAAATAGTGTAGACCCTGATGAGACGTCGCATTCTGCGACGTCTCATCTGGGTCTGCACTATTTGCTCAGGCCTATCTGTCAGTATACATATGGTATTTGTTTGCCTTTGATTTTACAAGCCAGTTATGACTACTAAAGCCATTTTGAGCTGGTCAGCAAACTTATTTTCTATGAGAGTTTAATTCTTCTAAATGGACTACATTGCATGTTTTTTCATAAGTAACTGACACTGTTTCGAAATTCACTTATTTATAGCTCAAAGATTTTACACTATTTGCTGTCACTGATCTGGCCAAAACTGCCAATCAAGGTGAAATAAAGTCAGGGAAAGCTCAGAAAAAATTATTTATAGTCAGGTCTTGTGAGATTTCTCTCCCTTTTCTTGTAAGGAAAAGCAAACCCTTTCCCCACAGACTTTCTGAACTGGGCTCTTCTCATTCGAGTTGTGGGTTTATGTCCCCTCAACACTATTTCTGTCATTTTGGAGACATTGCTTCCGATTTTGTGGGACTTTTACCCAACATTGAGATGAAATGACATCTCAAGCCCAACCGCCAATAGAAACTACTAAGGTTTAAGGTCTTCCATCTTTGAATTTGGACTTGCCATTCTTGTAAATAGGCTGTTTAGACAATAGCATTAATCCATTTTGTACAGGAAACCCCAAAACAAGTACCTTGGCAAACAGTGCAGGCCCAGATCAGACACCGCAGAACGCAGTGTCAGATCAGGGCCTACAGTGTTTGGGAAAAGCTGAGCCATTTTCCAAATGAATTTTGAAGAAAACACAACCAGACACCCCTTAATTTTGAAATGAACTCCTGGTATATTTTAGGAGGAAGATTCCATTTGGTACCAAAAGGGTTAACAGGAAACTAAACAGTGTTGATCGTGATGAGACGGCTCATAATGAGCTGGATCAACGTTGTCTGCCATCATGTTATAACAAGTCTGTGTATTGAACACCTCGCTAAACCCCACTTTATATCAGAAAACTGGGGGTTTACAGGGGTATACATTATTATTCTTATTTCTACTCTAAGACATAGGTTGTGGGTACTCGTTAGAACCGTCTCAATGAGGCGGTTCTAATGAGCACCGACAACCTATGTTAGGTTGTGGGTACTCGTTAGAACCACCTCAACATGGCGGTTCTAACGGGCACCGACAACATATTAGGTTGTGGGTACTAGTTAGAACTGCCTCAATGAGGCGGTCAACAACCTATGTCTTAGAGTAGAAATAAGAAAGATATTGTATACCCCTGTAAACGCCTCAATGAGGCGGTTCTAACGAGCACCAACAACCTATGTTTGAAGTACAAATAAGAAAAATAGCACACATTTTCCATGGAAAAATAGCCATTTTGGGATATGGCAAAACGCACATTGTCGCACGGGTGTGTTATCCTAATGATATGTCTTCAGGGTTGAAAGGGTTAATGTAAGCCATCTCATCTGGATCTTCACTGTATACATGGTTGAAACAGTTAATGTTCAGACACTGTCTCTTAAGTTTATGGGTCTTCTCCAAGGCCCCCCGAGATCATAAACTTTTCTCATGCTCAACCCACTTGAGCATGAAATTTGTCCTGCTCACAAATTTTAAGTGCCAACAATTGTTGGCATTTTAAAATTTATGAGCAGGACAAAGAACAGTCTCTGATGATCAGACAGGAAAACTGTCTCATTTGTATTTTCATATTTATCTGCATTATAAATTTCCTGCTCAAGAGAGATTACTCACGCATGAAAGCTTTATCTGAGGGCATGATTTTAGACACACCACTTAAAGTCATGTTATGAGTTACTGTCAGCTATCTTCGCAGGTGACTAATTTATTTCTTCAGGCTCTGATTGGTTGGTTGATTTTGGGTTTAACAACCCAATCAACACTATTAAGGTCATATCAAGCCAGTCTGTTTATGTAAACCAACCCTATACCTAAGTGGTCAAACAGTGCATGCTGTTGTAGAAATTGACAACTGCCCTTCTTGAATCAGCAGATTGGAGAAAATGACCACAGAAAATAGGACATGAACATTCTCCTTGAAGGAAGTTTCCAGACCCAGCGGAGATCAAACCTCTGACCTCCCATTCACCAATCAGTAAACTTGGCAAAGCCACCAGTGCTGGCTCCAGGCCGTGAGAGGCAGTTATTATAATTATGGACCAGAAAATAGCACAAGCTACAAAAAGACCTGGTCAGAGGTATAAACCTTTTCATCTGCATGAAATTTGTCTAGCTTATAAATTTTAAAATCCCAACTTTTGTTGGCATTTTAAAGTTTATGAGCAGGACAAATAACATTCTCTACTGAACAGGAAAACTGACTAGTTTGTTTGTATTTTAATAATTATGTGCATGCTATGCGGAGTTGTTAAGAGCAATGAGAGGACACTGGTCAGACTGTGGAATCACAGGGCCTTGTCCGAGGCTGAAGAAGGTTAACGAGAACAGCGAAGACTCTGATCAAATTCTTTTTTGGTCATGCAGGTATTCTTGTAGGTTGGCCATGAGCGTGAGTGAGTGACTGAGCATGAGTGAGTGTGTGAGTAAGTAAAATCTTTATTCAATGAGGGTTACACTATTTTGCACATACGTAAGTACAGTGAAATTCTGCCATTAAGACCAACTAAAATTAAGACTTATCCTGCCTCAAAAAGCTTATTTAGAAGGTTTCAGTATTTCTTTCTTTGTATTGTCTTCAACCAGTGTCCTATGGTCATAGACCACCTTTGGGACTGTTCAAAAGTGGTCTTAAAGACCACTTTTGAACAGTCCCAACGGTGGTCTTAATATAGGAATTTTACTGTACATGTAATGGCTAATCTTCTATGAGGCCATCAATATATACATATGTACACAGATATAGATACCCTCTAGCTCAGTATGATGACTATTTATTTGTCGGTGTCTTACCCCATCATCTATTCCAAGCACCCTGACCCCTAGTTCCTCCACTTTGCCTCCCATCAGCTGTAGACTGTCACTAGGTTTATCTCGATTACTAGTCTGAAATGGGTAAAAGACATGTCTTAATCTGGGAAGGTATAAGATTACATGTATTTTAATCTGTGATGGAAATCTGTTAAGAAATGAGACTCCTCACAGATAGATGAATTTACTCCTAAACTCCTTAAGAAAAAGATGTAAGGTTCTTGGTAAAATTAATCTCCCTTGACTGGTTTATAGTAAACAGCCCAGTCAACAGTTTTAAGGTCATATTAAACCAATCAGTTTACCCAACACCACTTTTCCGCAGCAGGCTTACACCTAAAACTTTAACCAGTATGGTGCTCATTCTTCTGCCAGAAATTGACAACAAGCCCTCTTGAATCAGTGGAAGGGAGATAATGACCGAAGAAAATATTGAATGATCAATCTCCACCAAGGAATATTGCTGTACCCAGCTAGGAGGGAAATGGCAAACCCACGATCCTCAGTTGACGCACATCAAGAGACACTTGGGCCGGGGAACAGGAAATGCAAACACCTGAAAGGTTATATGTAGTCAACCTTCTTTATACCGACATTCGATATAGCAACTAAACTTGTTATAATGAACAAATCCTCAGATCAAAATGAGACGTATTAATGGAGATATTCAAGAATGTTGTAATGATTTAATACTCTGAGAAACAAATGTTGTGGATATTTGTTAGAATCATCTCCGTGAGGCGATTCTAACAAATGTGCACAACATGTGTTTCTCAGAATAATTAAGGGAAAAAGTCCTCTTTTACCTTTTGTAATACATGTACTCCTTATTGGGATTCTTTATAGTGGGAAAATCGCTATAGTGGCAATCTGTTAGGGAACAAATATTGTCGTTATAGCAAGGGTCGTTTGTATTATCATCATTTTCAAGTTCAGACAACCACAGTTTCCCTGTTATTAAAGTCTATCAAGAGAGGGGCTTCTCTTAGTGGAAAGAATTTATTGGGGGGGGGGGGGGGGGGGCAAATTCTTTCCTTTAAGAGTAGCTCCTTAAAACAAAAGCAAGATTAACCCTTCAGACGCTGAGAAAAACTACATCTGAAAATATTGTCTGCTTATGTCGTCTGCTGATTTTTTTTTTTGCTAACTTTTTAATTAACTTTTGCATACAGGCAAACAGTGTGGGCCCATATACATGAACAGTCTGATCTGGGTCCATACTGTTTGCAAAAAAATTACTTTTATAGGTTTATGTTTGTTTGATTTGAGGTTTAACATCCCCGTCAACACTGTAAAGGTCATTTTGGTGCTTCCAATTTTGTGGGACTTTTACCCGAGGTTAAGATGAAACCACATCTCAAGCCCTGTCGCCCAATGAAACCAGTAGGGTTTATAAGAATGGACGGTTTGCCTGGGCAGGCTTAGATCCTCTAAGTGGTTTATAATACTCATGTGCGGGTCTGACTTAGCTCTGCGTGGAAGCATCGTGCAGCACTTTTATAGGTAACCGGCAGGCTGCAAAGCAGAAGACAATTGTCGTGTTGTCATTTTATGGGTTAAGAGTAGCTCCTTAAAACAGAAGAATAAGCTTTCTGCAAGATTATTAATCTTCCTCAAAGGTGAATGGATATTTCCCAAAATACCTCATAGTAATGTAACCAGCCATCTGCCGCTCGGAAGAACCTCCGTTTCCATGTTTTCAACAGCGTTGCTTTCTTCTTGTTCATCGGCAGTTTTTCCATCAGACCTTCCATACCTATGAATCTGTGGGAAATATCCACGGTTGTCTGAAAAATATGTGTATACAAAGTCTTTTTTATTTGTTTAATATTTTAACCCATATCCCGCTCTGTTCATGACAACCCCTTGTTTTGCAAACAGTGTAGATCCAGATCAGATGGCTTCTTCAGAAGCCTGTTTGACATTTAGTTTGGGATTTTGTAGGAAAAAATTACACTGTTTGACATTTAGTTTGGGAATTTGTAGGAAAAAATTACATCAAGTAACCTGATTGGTTGACCGGCCCTGATAGCTCAGGTGGTAGAGTGTCCGCTCCGGGGAACGGGAGGTCACGGGTTCGATCCCGGGCCACGACATAACAAAGTCGTTAAAAATGGTACTAGCTGCTCCTCGCTTGGCACTCAGATTTACGGGGTAGAGCTAGGACTGGTCAACCAAGTGTCAGGATAATGTGACTGGGTGTGGTATCATGTAATGTGTCTGGGACATGATACTTCAGTGAGGCAGCACTATAAAAGTGAGCATTGAGCTCCCTGTCGCAACCAGACACCGTCGTGATATGACTGAAAAATTGTTGAAAGCGACGTTAAACCCGAATTCACACACACACACCTGATTGGTTCAAAGTCGGATATGGGTGTGGTTTAAAAAATATTCAGTGGGATAAGGGTTAAATTATGTGAGTATGCATCAGACCTGTCCTGCATATTTTCAGGCAAATACTTTGTTGTACATTGACAGAGCAGATACTGCCTGATGAGTTGTCTCATTATCACTGTCTCATCTGGATCTACACTTTTCAACAGGTATCGATGCCAGTCTACAGACATGACTTATTTTCCATCTTTCTCAACATCAGGTTTATTACATGTAAACAAAAGGCCCAATTATTTCTTAAAATTTTCAAACCCACCCCTACGTACACCCTGTATCAAATGCTCGTAAAAACTGTTGTACGAAAGCAAACTTCGGAAGAAGTATACTTTTACCTGTACACTGATATGTCAAGGTTTTTCAGCTGCTTTTACAGGAGAACAAACTTCAAGGACTTCCAATATGCTTGTTTTGATTTTGTTTGATTTGAGGTTTAACGTCCCTGTCAACATTGTATAGGTCATTTTGGAGACATTGCTTCCAATTTTGTGGGACTTTTACCCGACATTGAGATGAAATGACATCTCAAGCCCTGTCGCCCAATGAAACCAAAAGGGTTTATAAGCATGGACGGGCCGACTCGCACCGCTTTGCCTGGGCAGGCTTAAATCCTCGTAGCTGTTTACCAGTTCTCCTGTGCGGGTCGGTTTCAGCTCTGTGTGGAAGCATCATGCAGCCCATCTATTTCTTCAAGCCCTGCTTGAACGGAGCCCCTCAATTATAAGGGCCTGCTCTTAAAAGAAAGAATTTGCTCCTCAGGAGCAAATTCTTTCTTTAAAGAGTAGACCCATATTGATAAGGAACACAAAGATATTTCTTGCATTGTTATGTACCCTTAAGTTATCGTGGTTATGTTTATAAACGCCCAGAATTGCATACTGTATTTTATGCAACCACATTATTTTATATTGAAGTAAACATATTTTCGGGGGCATATTTTATATCTCATGATCATTTTGCCATGGTAGTGATTTAGATTTTGCAATAAATATTTCACATGCTTATTCGACTGAAAAATACTGGCAACATAAACAGGTTGAATTACTGAAAAAAAAAGTTCAAATATGTCTATAGGCTTTGATTACACAGGATACTTGATTTTGTTTGTTTGATTCGAGGTTTAACGCCCCTGTCAACACTGAAAAGGTCATTTTTGAGACGTTGCTTCCAATTTTGTGGGACTTTTACCCGACATTGAGATGAAGTGACATCCCAAGCCCTGCCACCCAATGAAACCGATAGGGTTTATAAGCATGGACGGTCCCGACTCGCATCGCTTTGCCTGGGCAGGCTTTGATCCTCTAAGCTGTTTACCAGTACTCGTGCGGGTCTGTTTCAGCTCTGCGTGGAAGCATCATGCAGCCCATCTATTTCTTCAAGCCCTGATGGGCGAGGGCCGACAGGATGCTTGAAAAACGTTCTTGAAGACGCAGATGTTAGCCTTTTCTGGTCATATGTGGTAGAATTGGAGTTTAACGGCCCAGTCAACACTATTTAGGTCATTTTTGAGCCCGCCAGTTTACCTATCCTCACTCTTCCTGGACAGGCTTATACGTAAGCGGTTAACCAGTACAGTGCACATTCTTTTGCCAGAAAATGACAACTGCCCTTCTTGAATTAGCTTGACAGAATGACCGTAGAAAAGATTTCAGGATCAATTTACACAAAAGAATGTTGCCGACCCCAGCAAGTATCGAACCGCATCTCCTGGTCTTTTAAGATTTATAGGCAAGACATTTTCCATCTCATTTGAGCTGAGCCTGACATTTTTCTAAAAAAAAATATAAAAAATCCCAGTCGCACAAATCAATGGGGCATGTTACTAATGCTTCTCTACTGGCCTTATTTATGAGCAGAATTAAGGTGTTTTTTTGTATTTCATCCTAAAAGTACCACAGACATTTTTAGTACAGATGGAAATTTTATTTATTTTTTTTCACAGAAAATATAAGGTTTGACAATCTAATGCCTTTAACCCACTGAGTATGAGAAACCCCAAAACGGGTAATTGGCAAACAGTTCAGGCCCAGATCAGACGTCGCAGAATGCGGCGTCTGATCAGGGCCTACAATGTTTGCGAAAAGTTAAGCCATTTTTTTCCAAATAAAATTTGAAGAAAACACAACCTGACACCCCTAAAGTTTGAAATGGACTCATGTTTTATATAAGTAGGAAGATTCCATTTCGTGCAAAAAAGGTTAACCCTTATCTTGCTGTTCACGACAACCCCTATCTTTGGAAACAGTATAGATCCAGATCAGATGGCTTCTGATGTAGCCATCTGATCAGGATCTACACTGTTTGGCATTCAGTTTATGAATCTGTAGCATTAAATTACATCAAGTAATCTGATTGGCTCAAAGTCAGAGATGGGTGTGTGGCTAAAATATATATTCAGCAAGAGAAGGGTTAATCTGATTGGGCTTTTGAGATGATAATTATACTCACATCAGGCATCATCTGTACTTTATAGAGGTCAGCCAACAGGGTCGACTGCAAAAGAAAATAAAAACATACCACATTATGGGTTGACTGTTTATTAATCGACTCAAAGTTACTGAGCAGAGAAAGGTTTGGGCAAAACCACTGATCTGTAAGAAATCCAGGGGAATGTTGTTCATAGAAACAGCCATGCAATTTTTATCACTATGAGTGAGTGAGTGAGTGAGTTTTAGTTTTACGTCCAACCAACAGCTAAGGTCATATGGAGACGGGACCTCGGTTTAAAGACTCATCCGAAAGTCTGGAGAAGCCCGGGATCGATCCTGCGATCCCTGGTTTACAAGGCGAGTAGCGTAACCACTGCACCACGGAGGCTTCTTTTTTATCACTATGATGTCAGAGTTTTGTGTGAGAGGGTTATCTATAGAATCTGGACTGGAATCATGTGTTGGGTTTGGCAAACAGTGTAGCAACAGAATGTGGCATCTGATGAGGGTCTACACTGTTTGCTTACAGGCTGGATGAAATAGTTAAGTTCCTCGCTCAGTGCCATTGTTTAAGTCTAAACTCTGAGACCCACCAGTGCTGTCAGTGCTTTGATTAAATGACAGAAAATTCAGGTCATGGTTATTCTTTGTTTTTGTTTGATTTGAGGTCCCTGTCAACACTAAAGGTCATTTGGGAGACATTGCTTCCAATTTTGTGGGACTTTTACCCGACATTGAGATGAAATGACATCAACATCCGACTCCCACCGCTTTGCATGGGCAGGCTTAGATCCTCTAAGCGGTTTACCAGTACTCGTGTGCAGGTCGGTTTCAGCTCTGCATGGAAGCATCATGCAGCCCATCTATTTCTTCAAGCCCCGTAGGACATGGTTATATATGCACAGGATTTGTAAAGTATACTATGCAAAAACAAGAAGGCCATGATGGCCCTGGATCGCTCACCTGATCCATAGAGTAACAAGTGGGCCCCGGGCGGGCCATTACTGACCCCAGGGCTATAATGTGCATAATGTTGAGGGAGGTCTAAAAAGGTGAAGCTTCATACCAAATATCAACAAAGGCTATAATTGAACAATCTTGGCAAAGGTCCACTACATGAAGCTACACACCAAATATCAAAGACCTGGGCCTTGGAGTTTCAGAGAAGAAGATTTTTTAAAAATATTCCCTACATAAGCCTATGTAAAACAAAATGGCCCCGGGGCAGGGGCATTTTTGGCCTCAGGGCTATAATTTAAACAATCCTGATAGAGGTCCACTAGATAAAGCTTCACACCAAATATCAAAGACCTGGGCCTTGCTGTTTCAGAGAAGAAGATTTTCAAAGATTATCTCTATATAAGTCTATGTAAAACCAAAGGGCCCTGGGGCGAGGGCATTTTTGGCCCCAGCACTATAATTTGAACAATATTGGTAGGGGTCCACTAGATGAAGCTTCATACTAAATATCAAAGACCTGGGCCTTGTGGTTTCAGAGAAGAAGATTTTTCAAGTTTTCGTTGAAAAAAAATCTAGTTTTGGCTCCTGTTACCTAGATGTGCAATGGACCAAAACCATTTGAACAACTTTGAAAGGGGACCACCTAAGGATCATTCCTGTGAAGTTTGGTCAAAATCCGATCAGTGGTTTAGGAGGAGATGTCGTTTGGAGAATTGTTTATGCACGGACCCATGCACGGACGACGGACAAAAAGTGATCCCAAAAGCTCTCGTCATAACGTGACAGGTGAGCTAAAAAGGTAGATCATGCTTACATTCACAGGAAGGGACCTCGCCTTCAGCAGATAACAATTTTTTAGCTGCTGACAACTGAGAGATTGCAGATGACGTCACACATCTACAGTTATCTTTCTTGCTGGAGACACCCAGGCTCATTTCCAACAGAATTTTAATGTACTTTCCTTGTAAATAACTTTCTTTTCCCTAGGAAAATTATGACTAAACATTAATTATTTTATTCTTATGATCTTAAAGAACAATCACAGACACATATTAAGCTGTTCAGAGTTTTTATCACAATGGGATAATTGGTCAAAAATGAATAAATTTGTACACAAAAACCTGTCTGGTGTCTCCAATATGGTGGATCAAGGGAGAATACTCTTACAAAAATGTTGTGCCTGCAATCCTCAGTTGTTATATTATTATTTTTCAGAGAAAATACATGTGACTAGTATGCTGAACAGAGGATTCATGTGTAATGTCAAGCTTTAATATGAAATAAAGGCACTGCCTTTTGAGCAAACACACTCATTTACAAGACTTAAGTTTTAATAGTGGTGTAGAACATAAAAATACCGATAGTGCTAGATTGGTAGCTCAGTGGTTAGTGCACTTGCCTCTGATTCTAGAGGCCCTGGTTCGATTCACAGCAGTGACAATAAAGTTTGGTGTTTAAATATGTTCCATTGGCATCAATTGTAGGGATGAATGCCACAAAGTGCACCGTTCTTCGGATCGGGATGTTACCTTGAGGCCACCTGTGAAGGGAGAAGCATTCCCTCTGCAGGTTAAAGATCCTTGTTGTAATTTCATGATTATCGCACCTGTAGGCTTTCGTCTTGCAAATCTCAAGTGTATGTACACCTGCGAGTAATGGTCAAATGGGGCCTATCGCAATAATAGTAGATTGATAGATAGTAACGCTAGCAAGTCCTTGGTTAACCGCCTATATACAGGTACAGATTGTATTTATATGGGCATACTTAACATTTCTTATATCTACTCCTAAGCATAACAAGGGCAGTCATTGATACCATTCTCCTATGGTATTTTCACTATTTTGGCAGTACTTGCCTCTTGTCTAGCAGACCAAAAGAACGGGTTTCAAAGGCAGTCTTTTGAAAGCCAGCTTACTTTGACCAATGTCCAGGCATGACCTTGCAGCAGGAATAGATGTAGGTCAACAGATAGACACCGCAAAGTTCCACACGAATGGCTTGAGCGCTGTCAAGCTCAGACATACCAGCATGCAACCTCTTACAGTTGATCCAGAGCTTCCTGACCAAAAGGGGCTAACCAGACCTGGTCAAGGCCAATTTGCACCATTGTCACAGCTGTATCCGGTGTCCCTCAAGGTGCAATGCTCAGACATTTATTATTCTGCCCATGCATAAATTACCTGCCACAGAAAGTCAGCTCTGGAGCTCACTTCCTTGCTAATGACAGCCTTTTATATCACCAGCTCTCAAGTACGACTCATACTGCAGCATTTCACAGGGAACTTGAAAGACTACAGCAATGCCCATAATGGAATACAGACTGGCAAAAGTCTTTTCAACCCAACCAAATGTGCGGCAGTCAGGGTAATAAAACGGAGCACATTGCCATGAACTGTCAGTCTAAAAGACTTGAAAGTACCTGGGTATCCTTTATTTCAGAAACTTGTCATGGGAAACCCATTTTGATGCAACTGCAAAAAAAAACAAAAAAAAACGGCTGGCGTTTCTTTGGAAGGAACATAATCAGCTGTTCTGAAGAGGTTAAAGCATTATGGTAGAGACCATGATTAGACTTATCCTGTATTATGCCACATCAGTATGGGACCCACATTTTGTATCCAGCAGTGGCTTGAGATGGTGTATCGGCGAGTAGCTCGCTTTGTCAGAGGTGACTACCACACAACCAGCTTTACTTCCCGAGTGATACAACACTTTGGCCAACAAACTCACCAGCATTGACATCTTGTGTCAAATTTAAAGTTGTGTTGGCATCTCTCTGGGCAAAGTGGACATCCATGCTTGCAGGGTCTTTGACCCAAAAGTAGCGAACTGTATAGGATACTCCCTGGGAGATATGGACCGACATCATCTGTCAGCTCTCCTTCAGACGTAAGGTCAAACTTCCGCAGAGTATTATCGCATCAGGGATCATTGAGGGCTTCAAGAGGGATCGTGCAAGTCTTCCCTAAACTACGTAAAAATTGTTTTTCAAAGTTTTTAATTTGTTCTGTTGTGAGGAAAATGTGACTTGTTGCTTGCATCATTGGGGAGTCGAACTAATATTGACTTACATTTTGGCAAGGCCTGCTGTCCTTGCAGCAGGTAGGACCTGCTGTCCTTGCAGCAGGTAGGGTAGAGGTAAGGGCGTTGTTACTTATGTTTCTACACTTTATTGATCCCCCCTTCTCCCCTGTCACTCCCTCTCTTCTCCTCTACTATCTCTTCTATCTCTTTTGTCCCTTTCTATGGGAGACGACAGAAAATGACCTTGTCAATTGTTTGAGCTTCACTATCGCTTTGCACATAGCCTAAATATGATGGTGCTCCAATGTTGGTCCTGCACGCACTTCATGGGAAGAAAATTAGATAGGGTAACTCATTTAGTTTGCAGCATGGATACTTAAAAGTATTCTGCAGCACTAGCGCTATACTATGGGATTTGGGGTCATCATCACTTTGTAAATCTGGGGAAGGTAGAAATCCGCAAGTAGCCAGATAGCTCATTGTGTCTCTTACTATTGCCAGAACTTTATTGTATACCCCTGAGTAAATCTATGAAAAAGTTTTAATTGCTTGTCCAGACGAGAAGTGCTTTCCACCCTCCCAAGAAGTTCCGGTAAATCCTTCGGTAAATCTCCGGTAAGTCGTTGGTCCAAGCGCGGTGCTGGATTTTACCGGCTAATACGTGACGCAGTTTCGAAACTTTCCCGCTGTCAAACTTCAGCGTTTGATGCAACGGTCTTTGAAAAGAACTTTTAAAAATTATTTCGACGTTTTTTGTGTTTATGTTGTAATGGGTCTTGACTTTTTTTTTGGTTTTGAGAAGCAATTATGGATGTGAATACAATTCTCATGAACTCTGTAAAGATGGTGGATTATCGCGAGAAATTGAACGAGATTGCAGGCGAGATTTGGGTGCCTAAGTATGTTGTTCCAGCCTCTCCACAGTAAAGCAAACACTTCGTGTGTTTGCTATGAAGGATGTTAGCTGTTTAAGACCAAATATACATGACATTACATTTAACCCTTGTCCTGCTCCTTACCTTTCAAACAATGTAGATCCAGATCAGAAGAAGCCATCTGATCAGGATCTACATTGTTTCTTCTAAAGAAGCCATCTGATCAGGATCTACATTGTTTGTCATTCATATTATGAATCTGTTGCAATAATTTGCATCAAGTAATCTAATTGGTTGATAATCAGTAGTGGGTGTGGCATATTTAAATATTTAGCAGAACAAGAGTTAATATTTAAAAGAGGCTGATTCTCAGTGTCTATGAATGGGAAAACTGATGCTCATCAAGCATTAAATAGTTCAAAGCTTCTTTAGCTTATTAAACTTGTTAGTGGTCAAAATATTAAATAGCGTTTTTGTTTGTTTGTTTGTATTTGAGTTCAATGGCCCAGCCAACACTACTTCGGTCATTTTAGAGCCGGTCAGTTTACCTATCCACACTTTTCCTGGGCAGGCTTGTACTAAGTGGTTAACCAGTACAGTGCACAGACTTTCACCAGAAACTGACAACTGCCCTTCTTGAATCAGCAGAAGGGAGAGAATGACCACAGAAAAGATTTCATGATCAATCTCCACGAAAGAATGTTGCCGACCCCGGCAGGTATCGAACCCGTGTCCTCCTGATCACCAGTCAGATGTGCATCCGACTGAGCTAGCGAGGCCGGCTTTAAATGGCATGAAAACTAAAATATCTAATACATAGACATTTTTGCTGAAAAAAATGTAGTATCACATTTTTCAACGAAAATATTTACAAAACTGACATGTTTATTGATCAAAGTTTTAAAGATATGTTAACTTATGGCCTTGTTAAGTTTTACTTACTGGATCCCAGTCAATCAGATTAATTCTAGCTTGTTGTGCCACTTCCTCTTCTTCTTCATCTTCCTTAGCAACAGCTCTGGAATTCTGGGAAATCTGTTCTGAGTGACCTTGACCTTTGTCTGGAGGAGCAGACACAACTGAAGTGACTTGATCATCTTTTGGAGTTTCTGTGAATAATACAACAAGGTAACTGTTATCTTGAAGCAAAATAACAATTAAAAATTCCAGAGCAGACTTGATCTAGGTTATCAGAGCATTCATTTTACTCTGATTGACAGAGTATCTGCTCCAGCAGACTCCAGTGTACTCCTTCATCCCAGATAGTTTGGAGTCACATGATTCGCTCCCACAAAACATGGCGGAAAGAACAATGTTCAAATGTAGAAGATGATTTTAGATACAGAAGTGCTTGTGTTACATCCAGGTCATTATTTGAAATAATATTTTGTGATTTTCAAATACTTAGAAAAGTATCTTTTAATGTGGGTACAAAATGATACTCACTATCCCACTTGATATATCTTGGATTTCATGTAATAAGAACTAGTAACTTAGTGTCTGACCCCAAAATGACTCATATTCATAGTAATTTCATAGGTCAGGTTAAACATTTTGATAAACTTTCATGATAACCAAAGCAAACCTGTGAAGTCCAGAGGGTGAAAAAAGTTTTTAAAGAAATTTGATTTAGTGACCTAGTTTCTGACCCAATATGACCCAACTACGAACTTGACCCAGATATTATCAAGCCAAACATTCTGGTAAAGTTTCACTAAGAAGGAAGCAAAACTGTGGTCTAAGGTTTAAAAGACCCGATATCTCAAGCCCTGCCGCCCAATGAAACCAATAGGGTTTATAAGCATGGATGGTCTGGCACTCGCACCGCTTTGCCTGGGCAGGCTTAGATACTCTAAGCGGTTTACCAGCATGCATTCTGGGAAAGTTTCATGAAGACTGAACAAAAACTGGCCTCTAGAGGGTGAACAAGGTAAATGCATGTTGCTCATAAGACGCATGCACAAAGATCACAACGGCTGACCTTGAACACTTCATACTCAGGTAAATTAAAAATATTTGAAATGCCTTCTGCAACAGTGATGATGGGTAAGCAAGAAGTGGGAAAAAGCTGACACCTTGTCCACTTATGAAGTCAGGAATCCTTGAAGGTCACCTAAATAAGGGAATCTGCACAAAATTTAAAAACAGAAACAACTATTTCACTAGACTTTTATAGGTTTGCTGTAGTCCACCCATTCATCTGTGCTACATAGATTGCCAGCCATGGTAGCTCAGTCGGAAGCGCGCCTGACTGGTGATCAGGACGACATGGGTTCGATACCTGCTGGGGTTGGCAACAATCTTTTGTGGAGATTGATCATGAAATCTTTTCTGCGGTCATTCTCTCCCTTCCGCTGATTCAAGAAGGGCAGTTGTCAGGTTCTGGCAAAAGAATGTGCACAGTGTACTGGTTAACCGCTTATGTATGAGCCTGCCCAGGAAAAGTGTGGGTAGGTAAACTGACCGGCCCAAAAATGACCTAAATAGTGTTGGGCCGTTAACTCTTATCTTGCTGTTCATGACAACCCCTATCTTTGCAAACAGTGTAGATCCAGATCAGATGGCTTCTGAAGAAGCCATCTGATCAGGATCTACACTGTTTGACATTCAGTTTTTTAATTTGCAGGAATAAATCACATGAAGTAATCTGATTGGTTCAAAATCAGAGATGGGTGTGGCTAAAATGAATATTCAGCAAGAGAAGGGTTAAACCCCAATACAAACAAACAAAGCCACATAGGTCTTTTGTAGTAAATATAAAATGGTTAGAATCTCAATAGGCAAGACTTTTTCATTATAAACACCAGTGGTGTTGCTTTCTATTGCTTCACAAGGTTTCATTCTATTCATGACCTTTCTGGCTGATGTAAATGTTGATGGATGGACATTAATGGAGGGACAGAAGTTGATCTAAGGTTGCAAAGACACAGGTGACAATAAATAGACAAAATTTGAAGATAAAATTTGAATAAATATATGATGTTTAAACATTGCTTATTTAAGACCAAATGCATTCCGTCCTTCCTCTTTTTTCTTTCTTCCTTCCTTCCTTCCTTCTCCTTCCTTCTCCTTCATTCATTTCTTCCTTCATTTCATCCCTGAAAGGATGTTTATAAATTACGTTTTCCAAATTATATAACACCTTAATTACCAACTCTGTAGTCAATATCTTTTTTCACTTCTTTCTAGTTATCAATAAATATGACATAAAATATCAGTTTTTGGAAAAATTCAATAGGTTTAAAATTTTGCCAATTTCCGTGGGATTCCCACTGCTCTCAATACAAACATTTCTGTCTTTTGGATTTAACAACTAAATGAACTTGGAGATCTATTTTTTTTATTGCATTTTAGAGAAACACAATGTTGAGATGTAATCTTATGCAAAATATTTAAACATTCTAAAGAAGACTTTATTAAACATTCTTGAACTCAACCCTTATCTACATCTGAAAATGTTGTCTGCTGATTTTTTTTTTTTTGCAAACTTTATAAAAATATTTCTGTATAAAGGCAAACAGTGTGGGCCCAGATCAGACTGCTCCTACAGGAGCAGTCTGATCTGGATCCACACTTTGCAAAAAATTACTTTTAAGGTAACCGGCAGACGGCAAAGCAGACGACAATTGTCGTGATTGGCATTTTATTGGATAAGAACAGAGCTGAGTTTTTCATCTAAAGTATTTTAAATTAACCCTTGTCCTGCTGAATATTCATATATGCCACACCCACTACCGATTATCAACCAATCAGATTACTTGATGCACATTATTGCAACAAATTCACAATCTGAATGGCAAACAATGTAGATCCTGATCAGATGGCTTCGTCAGAAGCCATCTGATCTGGATCTACATTGTTTCAAAGATAAGGCATATCCGGGATTAGCAGGACAAGGGTTAAAGTCTGCTGCAAGATGATTGATTAGCTTTTCTTAATATGGATGCAATAAAAAAATTAAAACTTAAAAAAAAAACCTCATACTTTATAATATGCCACAATACAGCATTTATGATTAAAATGCTAGGCATGCAAAGTTGTCATCATCTTAAACATAACTTTTATTTATCAAGTGTCCTTTTAAAGCCGGTGTGTTTCAATTCCGTCTGCAGAATGTACGTCTCAGCAATATCTGAATAGATATCTAAACCTCACGACAACCCCAACCTTTTCAAACAGTGTTGATCCAGATCAGATGGCTTCTGATCAGAATCTACATTGTTTGTCATTCAGTTTGTGAATTTGAACGAAAACATTATATCATGTAATCTGATTGGCTGATACTCAGAAATGGGTGTACGGTTAACCCATACAATGCCAATCACGACAATTGTAGTCTGCTTTGTCATCTGTCGGTTACTTTTAAAGTCATTTTTTGCAGTGTGAACCCAGATCAGACTGCTCCTGTTCAGGATCCACACTGTTTGCCTGTATGCAAAATTCTGTTTGCGAGAAGTGCAGCAGCCCATTCGGAGCTTGAAGAAATAAATGGACTGCATGATGCTTCCACCCAGAACTGAAACCAACCACACGTGAGTACTGGTACCGTAAAAATTCGGCTATAAGGCGATTCGGCTATAAGACGGGACCCCCTTTTCAGCTTTTCTAAGGCGGGATTTTGCTTATACTCTTTTATAAGACGTGTCAAATTTTTGCCATATCTGTCGGGGCCTATCTGCTACCGCCAGATGCAGGTTAGATGTGAGAAATCGGCCTTTTTTCGTTAGAAAACCCATCTACTTACCCCGAACATGGCTTGTTTGGCAGCACAAAATAGCAGCAAACGTCGGGCCGATACGTCGTATCGCTGTCGGCCCGGTACATGCTTTGCTGGCATAGGCTATACAGACTCCTATTTAATAGACGACAGGGGCTGACAAATCCATTTCCCGGCAGTCCGGGACAAAAAAAAAAAAAAAATCGTCAAAAACTGCCAGTCTTTTTGAGTACTTAAATACGGTAAAACTAGACAAGTAAGTAAATCGCTGTCAATTCAGAGACAAACCATCTGTGTATTTATTACGGTTCAAGTATGACACTATTGTTAATCCCTGTCGTATAATTGCCACCCTGCGGTGCGTGTCGATAAGGTGTGAAAATATGGTCAAGTAATGTCTCTAATTTTCGTTTATCCTCCAGTCATAAAATTTAATCCACAATCAATGTGAAACTGATTTAATTGCTCCTCAGACTATTAGCTACATCCAACGGTAAATGTTTGCATTATAAAATCGGACTATTCTACGATCTCATGAATGGTTATGTTTTGGCGCCAAATAGCAGACGTTGGCGGGAAAAGTCAAACGCTGTTGTTGGTTATTGACACGGAGCTTCTGGTGATAATTGGGGAGCTGTGCAAAGCATTGATTTTCTATCCACCTCTATTTACAACCGCTTAGCTATCGGGAAAATATTTTTACCGGTTCCAAACATTTTTTTTTTTATGAAAGAGATACACGCAATGACATTGAACACGTGTGGGGGTAATGGCGTTGGATTACGTCATTTACCGATCGCGTGCAGAAAAATCGTAGCGGTGGTTTGTGGGCGGCGATTTATATCAAATCAAAAATCACCGATCGGCATTTTCCGTATGTCTGGTGTTCGTCGGACATTGCCGGCAAAAAGTCTGCAGTCCATGACCTCGGCTATAAGACGGGGTCATTTTTTGGGGCTCATTTTGGAGGGAAAAATCCTCGTCTTATAGCCGAATTTTTACGGTACACGCTTAGAGGTTCTAAGCATGCCCAGGAAAAGTGGTGCGAGTTGGACAATCCATGCGTATAAACCCTATTGGTTTCACTGGGCGGCAGGGCTTAAGATGTCATTTCATCTCAATGTCAGTTTGATTGTTTGTTTGATTTGAGGTTTAATGTCCCCGTCAACACCTTTGGAGATGTTGCTTCCAATTTTATGGGACTTTTATCCGACATTGAGATGAAATGACTTCTCAAGCACTAATGCCCAATGAAACCAATAGGGTTTATAAGCATGGACGGTCCGACTTGCACCGTTTGCCTGGGCAGGCTAGTGGTTTACCAGTACTGGTGTGCGATTAATTTCAGCTCTGCGTGGAAGCATCATGCAGCCCATCTATTTCATCAAGCCCATCTCAATGTCAGGTAAAAGTCCCACACAATTGGAAGCAAAGTCTTCAAAATGACCTATACAGTGTTGACGGGGATGTTAAACCTCAAATCAAACAAACAAAACAAAGCAAGAAATGCAGCAGACGACATAAGCAGACGACATTTTCCGGATGCATTTTTTCGTGGCAGCTTAAGGGTTATTTCAAAATTGTGTATTTGGTACCTTAGGCAAGAGAAATCTCCTCTGAACAGGAAGAATTAGAAATGCGTCCATAGGACATGGTGCCCCCGCCTGAAAATATGTCTATGTTAGTATTAATCCATAGAAAGTTATTGACCGTGTTTAAGTTTTGGACCCTTTTATCAGATTTGACCTCAACGTATGACCTTGACCTTGGAGGTAAGGACCTTGGTTTTGTGTGAGGCAGATTGTCTCACGATGGCCAACATTTCTGCCAAGTAATTTCAAAATCCATCCAGAGATAAGAAAGTTATTGACTGCGTTTAAATTTTCAGACCATCTTTTTTTAACTTTGACCTCTAAGTATGACCTTGACCTTGGAGGTATGGTTCTGGGTTTGCAAGTGACACATCGTCTCATGATGGTTAACATTTGTTCAAAGTAATTTCAAAATCCATCCAGAAATAAGTAAGTTAATGACTGCGTTTAAGTTTCAAATTTTTTTTTGACCTTTGACCTCTAAGTATGACCTTGACCTTGGAGGTACAGACCTGGGTTTTGCACGTGACACATCGTCTCATAACGGTTAACATTTCTAAAAAGTAATTTCAAAATCCATCCAGAAATAGGAAAATTATTGACTGCGTTTAAGTTTCGGAACCTTTTTTTGACCTTTGACCTCTAGGTATGACCTTGACCTTGGAGGTACGGACCTGGGTTTTGCATGTGACACGTCGTCTCATGATGGTTAACATTTCTGCCGAGTGATTTTAAAATCCATCAAGAAATAAGTAAGTTCTTGACCGCATTTACGTTTCGGACGCACAAACGGACGGACAAGGGCAACGCTATATGCCCTTTCCACCATTCTTCTAATGGCAGGGGCATAAAAATGTAGATCCTTTTTCGGAGAGTAAGGCAAACAGGCATTTGCATGTTTTCCCAATGAAAATGGCTGACACTCTTCCCTGTTCCAATTTTTTTCTGGGATCCATTTTGAAACCATGTTATATCCAAAACTGTGTTATAATGAACCGTGTTATAACGAGGTTGTGGTGTATAGTGCATATGTAGTAAGTGCAAATGTAGATATTACCGTAAAAATCCTAAAAGTTCCAACACGGACTTGCTCTAATTCTCCTAAAATTTTACGGGTTTGGGAGCTGTGGGTTATATTTGTATCGATTCCTGATCATTGCCTCCACTTTTACTTTGATTCACGACCTAGCAATGAGTTCAAAACGTGGAGACAGAATGGCAAACAGTGCAGACCCTGATCATGTCATGTAGGATGCTCCTTCAGGAGCAGTCTGATCTGGGTATACACTGTTTGCTTAAACCAGTCTGTCCCAATACTTAGGATCAATACGGTAGTGCATTATGTAGTAAAAATACAGTAAAAATCCTAAAAGTTCGGACAGCTCGAGAACTTGCAGTAATTCTCCAAAAAGTTTAATAAATTTGTTTCATAATCCAGCAAGGAGTCCTAAAGGTGCACATGGAATGGCAAGCGGTGTAGACTCTGATCAACCTGTTCTTCAGGAGCAGTCTGATCTGGGTCTGCACTGTTTGCTTAGGTCTATCTTTCCCAGTACTTAGGATCTTTACAGTAAAACTCAAGAGTTGATTTGGAATTAAAAAATGCCCTATATTTATAATGCTATCATCATCATCAACATCATCATTATCACCATCATCATTTTTGTATGTTTTTTTTTGTATTTAACAGACCTAGTGGTTCAGGATATGACTCCTATTCCCTACTCTCTCCTGCTGTGAGTCTGATAAAGCTAAATGCGTTGTAAACCAGGGTCGTGAGTTTGGTTCCTGGTTTCTCCAGACTTTTGGGTGAGTCTTTAAACTGAGGTTCCATCTCCTTATGACCTCAGATGTCCATTGGACATAAAACTCAAACAGGCAAAGTGTACCCTGAACAGGACTAAAACCCACAGGGCTTTGAGATCTACAATCCAAAAGTAATGTTTATTATCTTCTTCATGCTGACTTGAACAGTCATCATCATCATCATCATCGTCAGTTGATGATTGTTTGGGGTTTTTGTTCCAAATCAAGCCAAACTTGCCATTTACTGCTAACTCTTATCTTGCTGTTCACGCCAACCCCTATCTTTGGAAACAGTGTAGATCCAGATCTGATGGCTTCTGAAGAAGCCATCTGATCAGGATCTACACTGTTTGGCATTCAGTTTATGAATTTGTAGCAATAAATTACAGTGGAACTTCGATGGCTCGACCACCGATGGCTCGTTTACCATGGATGAGTCGGATCCGTTTTTGAGTACCAAGGGAATTCCTTCACATAAGAAGTAGTGTGGGATAAGTAAGGAGATTTTCGACTTTAAACTTGAAAATGTATGCATACATTTTATTATAGAACACCGAAAAGATGTCCCAAAATTAATCTCTTTATGCCTCCTGGAAGTTACCCTTAGTAGCTCGAACTACCCCTGTCTCGAACAGATTTTCGTGGTCCCAGAGGTGTTCGAGCCATTGAAGTTCGACTGTACATCAAGTAATTTGATAGGCTGATAGACAGAAATGGGTGTGGCTTAAATGAATATTCAGCAAGATAAGGGCTAATGTACAGCTGATTAGCATTGCCAATAAAGTTAAACCTCAAATACTGTAAAACTCCTAAAAATTTGGACACCTTAAGGACTTGCTGTAATTCTGCTAAAATTTTAACAAATTTGTTTCATGATCCAGCAAGGAGTCTAAAAATGTGCAGACAGACTGCCAAACAGTATAGACCCTGATCAGACTGCAGGCTGTTCTACTCCAAACTATATTTACTGCTGGGCAGGTTTATTTCAATGAGGGGTGGAATCTTGATTTGTGATTCTTGTTATGACCACCTTAAAATAAATTTTTCCTAAACCATAAAAATCCTTAAAATTCCGACACATTAAGGATTTGCTGTAATTCACCTAAAATTTTAACAAATTTGTTTCATCATCCAGCAAGGAGTCCAAAAGGTGCAGATGGAATGGCAAACAAGGTAAGAACCTGATCAGACTCATGAGGAGTCTCATCTAGGACTGCACTGTTTGCTTTGGCCTGTTTGTCCCAATACTTTGGCTCATTATTGTTACATAAAGACATTGCTAATAAAATTTTGTAGGACTTTTACCCAGCATTGATATGCAATAAAATCTCAAGCCCTGCCACCCATGAAACAAATAGGGTTTATATGCAGGGACGGTCCCACTCGCATCACTATGCCTGGGTAGGCTAGACCTTCTAAGCGGTACACCAGTACTCATGTGTGGTTGGTTTCTGCACTACATTATGCAACCCAATCTATTTTGGCCCCGGCCTAACTGGGCTTGGAGAAATATCAGTAAACTTGCCCAGGAAGTGTGGTTAGGCAAACTGACCCTCTCAATATGACCTAAATAGTATTTACTTGGCCATTTAATTCCATACAAACAATGGCTCAAACACTTTTGGGAGCATGAAAGGTAGTTTGAGCCAACATTTTTTTTGTTCCAATTGAGGTTTTACATTCCAATCAACACTATTTAGGTCATTTTGGAGACATTGCTTCCAATTTTGTGGCACTGAGATGGAATGATATCTCAGGCCCTACTGCCCAAACAAACTGATAGGGTTTATATGCAGGTATATGGTCTGACTCACAACACTCTGCCTGGGCAGGCTTAGACCGTCTAAGCGATTTAGCATCAAGCCAATGAGATTTAACTCTTATCCAGCTGAACACAGCTGAAGAAGCCATCTGATCTGGATCTACAATGTTTGTCATTCAGTTTGTGAATTTGAAAGAAAATATTGTATCATGTAACCTGATCGCCCCCACTCACCGATGCCTGAAGAAATAGAATCCACGCAGAGCTGAAACTGACCACAAACGAGTACATGTACTGGTAAACCGCTTAGAGGACCTAAGCCTGCCCAGGCAAAGTGGTGCGAGTCGGACCGTCCATGCTTATTTCATGTCAATGTCGGGTAAAAGTCCCACAAAATTGGATGCAACATCTCCAAAATGACCTATACAGTGTTGACGGGGATGTTAAACCTCAAATCAAACAAACAAAATCATGTAACCTGATTGGCTGCTAGTCAGAAATGGGTGTGTCTAACTAAAATATACATGTACAGCAGGATAAGGGTTAATTTTTAACAGCGCAAGATAGGGAGACATACAAGGAGTATAGAGTGAGTGTTTAAGTTTTATGTTCAACCAACAGCTAAGGTCATACGGAGACGGGATCTCGGTTTAAAGACTCATCCGAAAGTCTGGAGAAGCCCGGGATCTATCCTGACCAGGAGTATATATTCAATTAAGTTTCTTTAAAATAAAAGCATACTGTGTGTTTTCATTAGAATCGCTTCATCGAACGAGCCCACACAACATACATTTTCAACTTGACAAGATAACCTAAACCATCCTAAAAATACATAATTATATCATCAACTATTAAGCGCCCCTGCCCATAGGGGCTTGAAGGAATAATTGGGCTGCATGATGCTTCCACGCAGAGCTGAATCCGGCCCGCACACTAGTACTGGTAAACCGCTTAGAGGATCTAAGCCTATCCAGGAACCGTGGTGCGAGGCGGACCATCCATGCTAATAAACCCTATAGGTTTCATTGGGCGACAGGGCTTGAGATGTCATTTCATCTCAATGTCTGGTAAAAGTCCCACAAAATTGGAAGCAACGTCTCCAAAAAGACCTTTACAGTGCTGACTGGGACGTTAAACCTCAAAGCAAACAAACAAATGTGGAGAAACCCCGAAAGGGCAAACAGTGCAGGCCCAGATCAGACGCCGCAGAACGAAGCCTCTGATCAGTGCCCGCACTATTTGCTTACAGAATTTTCTGTCAAAAATAGAATAAGAAAGCAAAAATAGGCCTGACACCCCTTATATGACAATGGACTTGTCCAATATATAGCAATGGAAGAGTCCAGTAGTATACAATGGGTTAATATCTGTAGTTATGGGAAATTATTCCTAGTGACTCATGAAACATTGTTATGGTAAATGAGCCATGGTGTTCAAGCCATCATAGTTCCACTGTATATGGTAAAAACAATTAAAGTTCGGACACCTTGAGAACTTGCTGTAATTCTCTAAATATTTTAACAAATTTGTTTCACAATCCAGCAAGGAATCCTAAAGATGCAGATGGAATGGCAAACAGTGTGGACCCTGATCAGACTGCTCCTTTCTGGGTCTCTACTGTTTTCAAGAGTCTGTACTGTCTGTAGTGGGTCTGTACTGTTTGCTTAGACCTATCTGTCCCAATACCTAGGATCATTAACCGGCCCCAATAGCTCAGTTGGTAGAGTGTCCGCTCCGAGGAACAGGAGGTAACGGGTTTGATCCCGGGCCGGGACATACCAAAGTCGTTAAGAATGGTACTAGCTGCTCCTAGCTTGGCACTCAGATTTACGGGGTGGAGCTAGGACTGGTTGACCCAGTGTCAGGATAATGTGACTGGGTGTGGTATCATGTAATGTGTCTGGGACATGATACTTCAGTAAGGCAGCACTATAAAAGTGAGCATTGAGCTCCCTGTCACAACCAGACACTGTAGTGATATGACTGAAAAATTGTTGAAAGCGACGTTGAACCCGAATTCACACATACACCTAGGATCATTAAGGTATGTCACAAATACTGGACTGGATCTACAAACCAAGAATTTCTTAAGCCACTAAAACAGCTTTATTTTTGCAAAAGCATTAACAAATAACATAAACATATTAATTTTACAGTTTACAGTTTATTACAAATTTCACAACCATATTATGAAACAGTATTTCAATATTTAACCAGGCTGTTTCGCTTCTACTTCAAATATTAACAAACAGTGCACGACCATTAACCCTGAAGATGGCCAACAAAAAAAACAAGAGGGCCATGATGGCCCTGGATCGCTCACCTGATCAACAGAGTAACAAGTGGGCCCCGGGGAGGGACATTATTGACCCCATGGTTACAATGTGCATAATGTTGAGGGAGGTCTAAAAAGGTGAAGCTTCATACCAAATATCAACAAAAGGTATAATTGTCCACTAGATGACGCTCCATACCAAATATCAAAGACATGGGCCATGCAGTTTCAGAGAGGAAGATTTTTAAAGATTTCCCTATATAAGTCTTTGTAAAACCAAAGGGTCTCGGGGCGGGGGGCATTTTTGGCCCCAGGGCTATAATCTGAACAATCTTGATAGAGGTCCACTAAATGAAATTTCACACCAAATATCAAAGACCTAGGCCTTGTGGTATCACAGAAGAACATTTTTAAAGATTTTCCCTATATCAGTCTATGTAAAACCAAAGGGCCTCGCGGCGGGGGCATTTTTGGCCTCAGGGCTATAATTTGAACAATCTTGGTAGAGGTCCACTAGCTGAAGCTTCATACCAAATATCAAAGACCTAGGCCTTGTGGTTTCAGAGAAAAAGATTTTTTAAGATTTTCCCTATATATATAAGTCTATATAAAACCAAAGGGCCCGGAGGGGGGGGGGGGGGGGGTAATTTTGGCCCCAGGGCTATAATTTGAACAATCTTGATAGAGGTCCACAAGATGAAGCTTCATACCAAATATAAAAGACCTGGGCCTTGCAGTTTCAGAGAAGAAGATTTTTAAAGATTTTTCCTACATAAGCCTATGTAAAACCAAAGGGCCCCGGGGCGAGGGCATTTTTGGCCCTAGCATTATAATTTGAACAATCTTGGTAGGGGTCCACTAGATGAAGCTTCATACCAAATAGCAAAGACCTGGGCCTTGCAGTTTCAGAGAAGAAGATTTTTAAAGATTTTCCCTATATAAGCCTATGTAAAACCAAAGGGCCCCAGGGCGGGGGCATTTTTGCCCCAGCACTATAATTTGATCAATCTTGGTAGGGGTCCACTAGTTGAAGCTTCATATCAAATATCAAGGACCTGGGCCTTGCAGTTTCAGAGAAGAAGATTTTTACAGATTTTCCCTATATAAGCCCAAATAAAACCAAACGGCCCTGGGGCAGGGGCATTTTTGGCCCCCGCACTATAATTTGAACGATCTTGGTAGGGGTCCACTAGATGAAGCTTCATACCAAAAATCAAAGACCTGGGCCTTGTGGTTTCAGAGAAGAAGATTTTTGAAGATTTTCCCTATATAAGCCTATGTAAAACCAAAGGGCGCCCCAGGGCGGGGGCATTTTTGGCCCCAGCACTATAATTTGAACAATCTTGGTAGGGGTCCACTAGATGAAGCTTCATACCAAATATTTAAGACCTGGGCCTTGCGGTTTCAGAGAAGAAGATTTTTTAAGTTTTCGGTGAAAAAAATCTATTTTTGGCTCCTGTGACCTATATGTCCAACGGACCTGAACCATTTGAACAAATTTGAAAGGGGATCACCTAAGGATCATTCCTATGAAGTTTGGTCAAAATCCAATCGGTGGTTTAGGAGGAGATGTCATTTGAAGAAATTGTTTACGCACAGATGACAGACAAAAAGTGATCCTAATATAAAATACAAGAGGGCCATGATGGCCCTGGATCGCTCACCTGACCCATATGATAGAGTAACAAGTGGACCTCGGGGAGGGCCATTATTGACCCCAGGGCTACAATGTGCATAATGTTGAGGGAGGTCTAAAAAGGTGAAGCTTCATACCAAATATCAACAAAGCCTATAATTTGAACAATCTTGGCAAAGGTCCACTAGATGAAGCTACACACCAAATATCAAAGACCTGGGCCTTGGGGTTTCAGAGAAAAAGATTTTTTAAAGATACTGTATTCCCTACATTAGCCTATGTAAAACCAAATGGCCCCGGGGTGGGGGCATTTTTGGCCTCAGGGCTATAACTTAAACAATCTTGATAGAGGTCCACTAGATGAAGCTTCACACCAAATATCAAAGACCTGGGCCTTGCTGTTTCAGAGAAGAAGATTTTCAAAGATTTTCCCTATAGAAGCCATGTAAAACCAAAGGGCCCCAGAGCGGGGGCATTTCTGGCCCCAGCACTTTAATTTGAACAATCTTGGTAGGGGTCCACTAGGTGAAGCTTCATACTAAATATCAAAGACCTGGGCCTTGTGGGGGGGGGGGGGGGGACCTGGGCCTTGTGGGGTGAAGCTTCATACCAAATATCAAAGACATGGGCCTTACAGTTTCAGGGAAGAAAATTTTTTAAAGATTTTCCCTATATAAGCCCATGCAAAACCAAAGGGCCCCGGAGCGGGGGCATATTTGACCCCAGCACTATAATTTGAACAATCTTGGTAGGGGTCCACTAGATGAAGCTTCATACCAAATATCAAAGACCTGGGCCTTGCGGTTTCAGAGAAGAAGATTTTTAAAGATTTTCCCTATATAAGCCCATGTAAAACCAAAGGGCCCCGGAGCGGGGGCATTTTTGGCCCAAGGACTATAATTTGAACAATCTTGGTAGGGGTCCACTAGATGAAGCTTCATACCAAATATCAAAGACCTAGGCCTTGCGGTTTCAGAGAAGAAGATTTTTAAAGATTTTCCCTATATAAGCCCATGTAAAACCAAAGGGCCCCGGGGCGGGGGCATTTTTGGCCCCAGCACTATAATTTGAACAATCTTGGTAGGGGTTCCCTAGATGAAGCTTCATACCAAATAACAAAGACCTGGGCCTTACGGTTTCAGAAAAGAAGATTTTTAAAGCTCTTCCCTATATAAGCCCATGCAAAACCAAAGGGCCCCGGAGCGGGGGCATTTTTGGCCCCAGCACTATAATTTGAACAATCTTGGTAGGGGTCCACTAGATGAAGCTTCATACCAAATATCAAAGACCTGGGCCTTGTGGTTTCAGAGAAGAAGATTTTTAAAGATTTTCCCTATATAAGCCCATGTAAAACCAAAGGGCCCCGGAGCGGGGGCATTTTTGGCCCCAGCACTACAATTTGAACAATCTTGGTAGGGGTCCACTAGATGAAGCTTCATACCAAATATCAAAGACCTGGGCCTTATGGTTTCAGAGAAGAAGATTTTTTAAGTTTTTGGTGAAAAAAATCTATTTTTGGCTCCTATGACCTAGATGTGCAACGGACCGGAACCATTTGAACAACTTTGAAAGGGGACCACCTAAGGATCATTCCTGTGAAGTTTGGTCAAAATCCGATCAGTGGTTTAAGAGGAGATGTCGTTTAAAGAAATTGTTTACGGACGGACGGACGCACGCACGGACGACGGACGACGGACGAAAAGTGATTCCAAAAGCTCACCTCGTCACTACGTGACGGTGAGCTAAAAATAAATAAATATGAAAATGTTGTCTGTTTACGTTGTCTGCTGCTTCTTCTTGCAAACTTTTAAGAAATATTTTTGCATACATGCAAACAGTGTAGATCCTGATCAGACTGCTCCTAGAGAAGCAGTCTGATCTGGGTCCACATTGTTTGCAACAATGACTTTTTAGAAACCAGCAGACAACAAAGCAGACAGCAATTGTTGTGATTGGCATCTTAGGGGTTAACCGACTCTGTACCAAATGGCATGTCCCGCCATTTAAAGCAGCAATTTAGCGGTGTCATGCTGAGTATTTCATAGAAATTCATTTATGCAAGGTTCCCACTGTCGTGCGACCCGTTACGAACGCCACGATTGGCCATTCGTAGCTGGTCGTGGAATATTGTCTGAAAGTTCAGGTTTGGCTACGAGGTGATGAGAGTCGATACGTTCTGGTACGATTCGTTGCGCTCGGATGCAATCCAATCACGATTTGTCAATTTCAGGTATCACGATCAGCCACGATCTGCTCTCACGTTCAGATACGATCAAATGCGTTCCGATAGGAATGTTGCGATCGAGTCTACGACTTGGTCTCGATCTGAAACGATCATCACGATCGAGTGCCCCGAATGGGGACGATCTGATACGTGCAGATACGTTCTTATACGCTCATCACGAGCCGATGCGCTCTGTTTCGATAGCATACGACTGTCGTCTCGATGTTCTTCACGATCTTGATCGAGGGCGATCACGATTTGAGCTACGACTTGATCCCGACTGGTATATATACAGCCGGACTGACCATGGACTTAATTGTTTCTAGAATTTTTACAGCATAAACACTGAGCCTCAGCCATTGATGATGAAAGGAGTTGCGGATGATGACAATGTGGCAATGTCTCTGGCTGGAATGGTTCAGGCTTGCCTGTTTCATTCTTAGCTTCCATTACCCTTGGGTGGCATCTTTCAAAGGCTTTAAAAATACTAGCAAAGGCCTGTATAAACCAGGGATTGCAGGATCGTGCACGGGCTTCTGCAGACTTTCGGATGAGTCTATAAACCGAGGTTCCGTCTCAGTATGACCTTAGTTATTGGTTGGACGTAAAACTGAAATACACTCACTCACACACTCATGAGCAGATCGCTGAATGAGTCGCATTAAATCTTGAGAACTCGTAATAGATCGTGAACGTTCGTTTAAAAACGTAGCCTACTCGTATCTAATCGCATTTCCTCGTATCATCTCGTATCTGATCACGAGTCATTCGTGACAGGTCTTGAGCAATCGGACCCGACAGAGCGTAACAAATCGTGACAGATCTTGTACGATCGCAACACATCTCAACAGAACGCGAGGTTTGTTGTGTCCAAGATTGGCCCCGATCACCGCGATTTGGAAGCACGATTAGATGCGATCCGTCGCGCTTTGTTACGATGCAACACGATGTGATACGATGATCCTGATTTGACAATCGATCGTGTTGATCGTGGAAAAATTTTGAACCGTTCAAAAATTTTCTACGATTAACACGATTGCCACGACTTACCTCAAGATCTGATAAGATCAGATAGGATCACCACGATTAATCCACGATTAAGAACACGATTGCAATCGTGGCGCGAATCGTGATAGTGGGAACATAGCATTAGGAAAATGGCAGAATTTTTTTTTGCAAACAATGAAGGCCTTGATCAGATGTGCATTCTGGGACATCTGATTTGGGCCTGCACAGTGGTGTTTGCAAGCATCCCATTTTGGGGTTTCTCCATATAAAGTGGGCCTACGCCCTGCATGTAAATATTGCATAATCTAAGACAGTAGTTTTGTCTGATTCTACATGACCTTTCTTGAATGGGCCTCCATGGCTCGGTGGATAAGAGCACTCACTCTTAATCATTAGGTCTCGCACCTCTGTGGTTCGATCCCGGCTCAGGTCACATGTGAGAAGCCAAGTTCTGCAATGAAAGGTCAGGTGCTTTTTTACTGGGTACTCCGTTTTTTTGCCTACCTCTGATTAACAATGAGCTCAATATAAGTGAAATCATCTTGAAAGGGCCATAAAAAAAACTTTCTTGAATCAGAGGAAGGGAGAGAATGATCATAGAAAAGATTTCATGATCAATCTCCTCGAAAGAAAGCGCAAAAACATGTTCAAAAATATATTATTCACCATATTTGCATTATTTGCTGGCTCCCAGCTTTCACATTGTCAATATTGGAAAAACAGGTAACCAGACCCCCATCTGACCTTGAAAGGTCAAGGGGGTCTGGTTACCTGTTTTTCCAGCACTGATAACCTTCAGACTAGGAACCAGCAGATAATGCAAATAAGGTGAATTAGGAACAACTGCCCTGGGAAATAAAATATGTAATTGAAGTAAAACTGTTTCATTGTCATAGAAAAATTACAATGATTGTTAAGTGAGTGTAACCACAGCTTTTCATTGTGAAGGTAAGCATTTCTTTTTGACCTCGGTCAAAGAACTTGACCTCCACTTCAAGTCAGCCATTAACAAAGACCTCAGGCCACAACCAGCATAAATCTTATAAAACTTTCTTTAAACCATGTTTGGAAATGTTTTGCAAAACAAAGAAATGTGTGTATTTTACAGCTTTATTTGTTTGATTTGAGGTTTAACCTCCCCTTCAACACTGTATAGGTCATTATGAAGATGTTGCTTCCAATTTTGTGGGAATTTTACCTGACAATGAGATGAAATGACATCTCAATCCCTGCCGCCCAATGATACCAATAGGGTTTATAAGCATGGACTCGCACCGCTTTGCCTGGGCAGGCTTAGATCCTTTAAGCCGTTTACCAGTACTTGTGTGCGGGTCGGTTTCAGCTCTGTGTGGAAGCAACATGCAGCCCATTTATTTCTTCAAGCCCCAATGGGCAGCTTTAGGAATAGCTAGATCACCAACTATCACCCTTATCCTGCGGTTCACGACAATCCCTATCTTTGCAAACAGTGTAGATCCCTATCTTTGCAAACAATGTAGATCCAGATCAGAAGCCATCTGATCAGGATCTACACTGTTTGACATTCAGTTTATAAATTAGTTGGAATAAATTACATCAAGTAATCTGATGGATTCAAAGTCTGAAATGGGTGTGGCTAAATTGAATATTCAGCAGGATAAGGCTTAACCGGACCAAGTTGAATACAGTGAGACCAGCTGAATTATGATAACTTCTGTGTTAAAAGCATATTTAAATGATTTCAACTGTTCTTTATTTGTGTTTTCTACAGCCAGAGCCCTCTAGGATGCAACCACCTTTGGGTTTGTTCAAAAGTGGTCTTAAAGACCACTTATGAACAGTCCCAAAAGTGGTCTTAATATAGGAATTTTACTATTTTAATAGGCTACACTACTTCCCAATTTTCACAGGCCTCCGTGGCCATGTTGATAAGAGGGCTGACTCTTAATTATTAGGTGACTCTCACCGCTGTGGGTTTGTGCCGGGCTCGGGTCACATGTGAGACTCAAAACTCTGCAACAGAAGCTCAGGTGTTTTTTCTCAGGGTACGCCGGTTTTCGCCCACCTCTGATCAATAATCTGCTCGATACAAGTGAAATAATCTTGAAAGGGACATCCCCCACCCCCCCCCCCCCACACACACACACACACAAAAACTTCCCTATTTTCAGCCATCTGTATTTGCACAATTTCATTTTACAGTGGATTAAGAAGCAGAATAGAAAACAGAAGATTCTGATCAGGGGGCTTTCAAGAAGCCAGCTGATCAGGATCAGATCTAACTAAAATGAGATATATCCCAGTTTCGCATGGCAAGGAGTAATCCATTTAGCCCCGAATGGTATTACAATCTTCTGCCAGGGTTCATTTCCGAATTAACCCTTTTTGTACCAAATGGAATCTTCCTCCTTATATATAGCACGAGTCCATTTCAAAATTTAGGGGTGTCAGGTTGTGTTTTCATCAAAATTTATTTGGAAAATGACTGAATTTTCAGCAAATAGTGGAGGCCCGGATCAGAGGCCGCATTCTGCGGCGTATGATCTGGGCCAGCTGCACTGTTTGCCAGGGTACCCATTTTGGGGTTTCTGATACAAAATGGATTAACAGGCCTGAGGTTGAGTCATTTTTAACAAATTTATTCAGCAAATGGCTGGTTTTTTGCAAACAGTGAAGGCCCCTGATCACAGACTGCATTCTCTGGCACTGTTTGCCAGTGTTTTGGGACTTCCTGTATAAACTAGGTTAACCCTTATCCTGCTGAATAAATTAATTTAGTCACACCCATTCCTGACTATCATCCAATCAAACTAGAATTTGTTTTTCTACAAAAACACAGATGTCTCCCCCGTTTTTGACTGCTAAGTATAACCTTGACATTGGAGGTATTGAGCTGGGTCTTGTGTGCAACACATCATCTAATGAAGATGAACATTTCTGCATAGTAACTTTAAAAATGTTCATAGAAAAATAAAAAAGTTATTGGCCGTAAACAAAAAAAGCACTTTTTTACCTTTGACCTCTAAGTATGGCCTTGACCTTTGCGGTACAACACATCGTCTCATGATGGTTAACATTTCTGCCAAGTAATTTCATAATCCATCAAAGAATAAGGAAGTTATTGACTGTCCTTTTTTTTACCTTTGACCTCTAGGTATGACCTTGACATTGGAGGTATGGACCTTGGTCTTGCACATGACTCATGGTCCAACTTTCAAGCCTCTAGCTCCAACAGTTTTTGAGATATCTTGCTGACAAGATTTTATTAAAAAAAATTCAAAGGGCAATAACTCTTGAAAGGGGCATAATCCGGATGAGAAAAAAATACGTGTCAGCTTATTTTCCATTAGGAATGCATATATGAAATTTCAAAACCATAGCATACACAGTTCTAAAGTTATGCTATGCATCACTTTTAGGATTCATTACAATGGGCACAAATTACCAAAATGACAAAGGGCCATAACTCGCAAAGTATTTTTCGGAATTTTGTCAAAAGTTAATCAGTTCATATACTCATCACCAACAATATACTCAACAACTTTCATGGCTCTAGCTCCAATAGTGTTTGAGATATTTTGCTGACAAGATTTTATTAAAAAAATTTCAAATGGGAAATAACTCTTGAAAGGGGCATAATCCGGACGAGAAAAAAAATACGCGTCAGCTAATTTTTCATGAGGAACCCATGTATGAAATTTCAAAACCCTAGCATACACGGTTCTAAAGTTATGCTATGCATCACTTTTAGCATACATTACAATGGGCACAAATTACCAAAATGACAAAGGGCCATAACTCACAAATTTTTTTTTGGAATTTTGTCAAAAGTTAAACAGTTCATCTACTTATCCTCACCAGTATATTCACCAACTTTCAAGCCTCTAGCTCCAATAGTTTTTGAGATATCTTGCTGACAAGATTTTATTAAAAAAAAATCAAAGGGCAATAACTCTTGAAAGGGGCATAATCCTGACGAGAAAAAAAATACGCGTCAGCTTATTTTCCATCAAACATGCATATATGAAATTTCAAAATTATAGCATACACCGTTCTAAAGTTATGCTATGCATCACTTTTAGCATACATTACAATGGGCACAAATTACCAAAATGACAAAGGGCCATAACTCACAAAGTATTTTTCGGAATTTTGTCATAAGTTAATCAGTTCATCTACTCATCACCAGCAATCTATTCACCAACTTTCAAGGCTCTAGCTCCAATAGTTTTTGAGATATCTTGCTGACAAGATTTTATTAAAAAAATTTCAAAGGGCAAATACTCTTGAAAGGGGCATATTCCGGACGAGAAAAAAAATACGCGTCAGCTAATTTTCCATGAGGAATCCATATATGAAATTTCAAAACCCTAGCATACATGGTTCTAAAGTTATGCTATGCATCACTTTTAGCATACATTACAATGGGCACAAATTACCAAAATGACAAAGGGCCATAACTCACAAAGTATTTTTCGGAATTTTGTCAAAAGTTAATCAGTTCATCTACTCATCACCATCAATATAATCACCAACTTTCAAGGCTCTAGCTCCTATAGTTTTTGAGATATCTTGCTGACAAGATTTTATTAAAAAAAAAAAAATCAAAGGGCAATAACTCTTGAAGGGGGCATAATCCGGACGAGAAAAAAAATACGCTTCAGCTAATTTTCCATGAGGAATCCATATATGAAATTTCAAAACCCTAGCATACACGGTTCTTTAGTTATGCTATGCATCAAAAGCGTAATGGACGGACGAACGGACGAACGAACCAGAACCAATATGCCCCTCAAACTTTTTCAAAGTTATTGACAGAACACAAAAAAGGCCCTTTTTTTACCTTTAACCTCTATGTATGACCTTGACCTTTCAGGTATTAAACTGGGTCATGCGTGCAACACATCATCTCATGGTGGTTAACATTTCTGCCTAGCTTTTTCAAAATCCATCTAAAAATAAGAAAGTTATTGACCAAACACGAAAAAAGGCCCCTTTTTTACCTTTGACCTCTATGTATGACCTTGACATTTTAGGTACCAAACTGAATCATGCATGCAACACATCGTCCCATGATAGTTAACATGTTTGCCAAGTAACTTCAAATTCTATTTAAAAATAGGCAAGTTATTGACAAAACCCAAAAAAAGGCCCCTTTTTTTACCTTTGACCTCTAAGTATGACCTTGACCTTTGAGGTACCAACCCGGGTCATGCGCGCAACACATCGCCTTATATTGGTTCACATTTCTGCCATGTGATTTCAAAATCCATCTCAAAATAAGAAAGTTATTGACCAAATACGAAAAAAAGGCCCACTTTTTGACCTTTGACCTCTAAGTATGACCTTGACCTTTGAGGTACCGACCTGCCTCATGTGCACCACACATCGTCTCATGAATGTTAATAATTATGCCAAGTAATTTTACAATCCATCTCAAAATTAGAAAGTTATTGACCAAATACGAAAAAAGGCCCCTTTTTTGACCTTTGACCTCTAAGTATGACCTTGACCTTTGAGGAACCGACCTGCCTCATGCGCACCACACATCGTCTTATGGTTGTTAATAATTATGCCAAGTAATTTTAAAATCCATCTCAAAATAAGAAAGTTATTGACCAAATATGAAAAAAGGCCCCTTTTTTTACCTTTGACCTCTAAGTATGACCTTGACCTTTGAGGTACCGATCTGCCTCATGCGCACCACACATCGTCTTATGGTTGTTAATAATTATGCCAAGTAATTTTAAAATCCATCTCAAAATAAGAAAGTTATTGACCAAATACGAAAAAAAGGCCCCTTTTTTGACCTTTGACCTCTAAGTATGACCTTGACCTTTGAGGTACCAACCTGCCTCATGCGCACCACACATCGTCTTATGGTTGTTAATATTTCTGCCGAGTAATTTTAAAATCCATCAAAAAATAAGAAAATTATTGACCGGACACGATTTGCCCATACATATATACATACCAACAAACTTCCAAGGGAGATAATTCAAAAAGTATAAATGCGAGAGTTATGGTTCTTGCGCACTGCACGTCGTCTAATGCTGATTAATATTTATACGAAGTTTCGTGATGATAGCTCTAACGGTTTTCAAGTTACAGAGCGGACACAAAAGTGTGACAGACGGACAGACGGCCAGACGGACAGACAGACAGACGGACAGACAGACGCCCGGGGGAAAAACAATATGTCTCTCCGAAAAAATTTTTTTCGGGGGAGACATAATTACTTAATATAATGTATACATTAAATTCACACTGTGTAGATCCTGATCAGATGGCTTGCAAAGAGGTTTCCATGTTCAGCAGGATAAGTGTTAAAGACAGAAGAAGCCCAGAATCTAGTGCATGATCCCGAGTATAGAATGTGAGAAGCTTCTGAAGAAGCCATCTGATCAGGATCTACACTGTTTGTAATGCAGTTTGTGAACTGAATATATACATTATATAGTCGAACTTCAATGGCTCGAACACCTTTGGGACCTCGAAAATCTGTTCGAGACAGGGGTAGTTTGAGCCACTGAGGTTATTGTCAGGAGGCATAACAAGATGCTTTTAGACATCTTTTCGGTGTTCTATAATGAATATGTATGCTGTGTGTACTCATTAGAATCGCCCCATCGAGGGGATTCTAATGATTACACACAGCATACATTTGCAAGATAAAAGACTAAAATCTCCTTAATTATCCCCCACTATTTCTTATTTAGATGATTTCGCTAGGGGCGCAAGAATGGGTTTGACTCATCCATGGTAAACGAGCCATCGGTGTTCGAGCCATCGAAGTTCTACTGTATCAAGTTATCCTGCAAACCACAGAGGCTCCTTAACGTGCAGAGTTTACAAAATATACAGGCACCACTTTACCACTTCGATTTTAGCCGGCCTCGGTTGCTTAGTCGGATGCCGGTCTGACTGGCGAATAGGAGGACGTGGGTTCGATAGCTGCTGGGTCAGAAACATTCTTTTGTGGAGATTGATCATAAATGAAACTTTTCTACTGGCATTCTCTCCCTTCTGCTGTTTCAAAAAGGGTAGCTCTCAGTTTCTGGCAAAAGAATGTGCATTGTACTGGATATGGTAACCGCTTACGTATAAGCCTGCCCAGGAAGTGTGGTTAGATGGATGGACCAGCTTGATATGACATAAATAGTGTTAACTGGGCAAATAAATAAACAAATAAACAAACATTTCTGAACAGTTCACGTTTTACTACCAGCTGTGTGTGAATGCAAGCAAATCAAAATACTTAACGTTTAAACAAAAACTTAAAACTCAACAAAAAATCAATATTTTTGATAAAAAAAGTTGTAACAGATGTTAACAATTCTTAACCACGACAACCCTTACCTTTGCAAACAGTGTAGATCCAGATCAGATGATCAAGAACTATACTGTTTGTTAATTCAGTTGGTGAATTTGAACGAATACATTACAACGAGTAATTAAATTGGCTGATGGTCAGGGGGAGGGTGCCGTAAAATTAATTTATTCAGCAAGAGAAGGGATAACTTTTAATTGCCCTTATCTAGCTGTGATGATTATCATATATACAATATGTATTTGGACAAAAAGGGCCTGACCAGACAGTGTAGACCCAGATGAGCGACCGCACACCATGGAGTCGCATCAGTCTGCGCTATTTGCCACTCATCTTGCTACTTTTAAACACAAGTAAAATAATTCTTGTTCAAATTTTAGAATAAGCACTGCAAGGAGTTGAGGTGTCCAAATACTTTGGGTAATTATGGTACACCATAACCTCCTTATAAGTTATAACATGGTTCATTATAATTTGTTTTGTTTGTCTGATTTGAGGTTTAACATCCCTGTCAACACTGTAAAGGTCATTTTGGAGATGTTGCTTCCAATTTTGTGGGACTTTTACCTGACATTGAGAGAAATGACTTCTCAAGCCCTGCCTCCCAATGAAACCAAAAGGGTTTATAAGCATGGACGGGCAGACTCGCATCGCTTTGCCAGGGCAGGCTTAGTTTACCAGTACTCGTGTGCGGGTCGGTTTCAGCTCTGTGTGGAAGCATCATGCAGTCCACATATTTCTTCAATGGGCCGATGGTTCATTACAACATGGTTCATTACAACATGGTTTGGATATAACACGGTTTCAAGGTAGATCCCAATAATGTGCAGCTTATATAGAAAAATGACCATAAATGGTCATTTTTCTATATAAAGACAAAGCATAAATTTTTTGACCCTCAGGGTATTATTTGAACAATCTTGGTAGAGATCCACTGGAGGAAGCTATAAGCCAAATATCAAATGCCCATGTAAAACAAGTGGGACCCAGGAAGGGGCCATTTTTGGCTCTAGGGAAAATGGCCTCAAGGCTATATTTGAACAATCTTGGTAGAAGTCCACTATATGGTGCTACAAACCTAATACCAAAGCCCTGGGCCTTTCAAACGAAGGTTTTCCCTATAAGGGTCTTTGTAAAACGTGATCCCTAGGATGGTGCCAATTTTGACCCCAGGGCTATAATTTGAACAAATTTGGTAGAGGTCCATTAGGTGAAGCTACATACCAAATATCAAAGACCTGCAAATTTTCCCCTTTTTGTTGCCATGGTAGCTAGAGTTCTGTGGAGAATGGAATTCTTTGAACAACTTTGAAAGAGGACCACCCAAAGACCATTTCTGCCAAGTTTGGTTGGAATCTGTTGTTTAGGAAGAGATGTCATCCAAAGAAATTGTAAACGCACAGACAGACTGACGGCAACGACGATGACGACCAATCACAATAGCTCCTCCCGAAGCCTCCGGCTCAGCTGAGCTAAAATGATAACCCTCATTGAATTGAAAGTTGGGGTAGCCCTTGTCTCGCTTGTTACCTTAAAAATCTATCAGCCAGTCACTAAAAGTCTCACCAGAATGACTTTAGAATTTTCAGACCAACTCAATGCCTGAGCCTTTGTATTACAAGGCAAGTTTAACCACTGGAGCACAGTAGAAAATTCTACAGCAGAAAGCCATCTAACTTTTTTTCCATAATTTTCAGCAAAAATAAGGCTTGACACTTGTCTACCAAGCAGGCATTTCATAAGTAATTGCACCCTCATTTTGCTGAAAAATAGCACAACTGCTTTGAAAATGCTGTTTAACCCTTATCCTGCTGTTAACAACAACCCCTACCTTTGCAAACAGTGTAGATCCAGATCAGATAGCCATCTGCTCAGGATTAACACTGTCATTCAGTTTGTGAATTTGCAGGAACAATTTAGAGCAAGTAATCTGATTAGTTCAAAGTCAGAAATAAGTGTGGCTAAATTTATGCAGCGGGATATGGGATAAACAAAGAAGGAAATAGCTAGAAATGTGTCAAAGAGACACAGACGCCCCCGCCTGGTAGCTGTGACACTGATGATAAACTTGAACACATTTTGCTAATGCCATCTTGGAAAATGTTAACACCATCTCGGATACAGAGGGAAAATACAGACAAACAGGGTTAACACTATATGCCTTTTCCACCATTCTTGGAATGGTAGGGGCATAAAAATACAAAAATGACTCCCATTAATTATCGCAAACATCAATATGTCAAACTACCGTAATGATCTTAAGTATTGCGACAGATAAGTCTAAGTAAACTGTGCAGACGGAGATCAGACTGCTCCTGATGGAGCAATCTGATCAGGGTCTACACTGCTTGTCATTCTGTGTACACCTTTTGGACTCCTTGCTGGACTGTGAAACAAATTTGTTAAAATTTTAGGAGAATTATAGCAAGTCAGCAAGGTGCCCGAATTTTTAGGATTTTCAGGGTACTGCTTTAACCATACTTGTTTGTTTGTTTGATTTGAGATTTAACATCCATGTCAACACTGTAAAGGTCATTTTGGAGACGTTGCTTCCAATTTCGTGGGACTTTTACCCGACATTGAGATGAAATGACATCTCAAGCCCTGCCGCCCAATGAAACCAATAGGGTTTATATGCATGGACGGTCCAACTCGCACTACTTTACCTTGGCAGGCTTAGACCTCCTATTAAGCGGTTTACCAGTACTCATGTGCAGTTGGTTTCAGCTCTGCATGAAAGCATCATGCAGCCCATCCTACTTCTCCAAGTCCCGATGGGCGGAGGCCACTTATTCATACTAACTGTCTATGTTATTACAGTTTTGCTATATGTTGTTTATATTACAACTTTTATCTCAAAGAACTGTTATCTCAAACCAAATATTCCAGTCCTTTAAATGGGGTTTGAGATAACTAGAGTTGACTGAAACCAAGGAAACACCACACACCTATGAGAGATAAAGCTATCTTTCATGGCAGACTTCAGATGACAATTTGTTGAATTTTTTCTTATTTATTCTCCAAACTCCAAAATATAGATTGGAGGTGCTTCATAGAACTGCCTCATACCTGTAGTTCTAACAAGCGCGCACTGATGAAATATGACAAATATAGCATACCATCAAAACAATCATCAAAAACAACTAGAGCTGTCAGAGGATCTGACTATAGCCCCGCTTCAGCGCTGTCAGAGAAGAAAGTTATTTAAGCTGCAGAGAAAACAGTTATGAACAAGAAATAACTGTTGAAAATTTTACATTATCTGGAAAAACTCTAAGAGTTGTGAGCCCTTGTCCCTCATTTCAATGAGCATGATACATTACCAGAATGTCCATGTTTATACTAAATTTCATCTTCCATTTTTCAATGTTCAAAGGGTAATATCTCCTAAAGTAGGCAAATCAGAGTCAGGGTTCCTGCGCTCTGCACATTGTCTCATGGTGCTTTACACATGAAAATATCTCAAATGGTTTGTGAGTTATGGAGCCGACACAGTCAAAATTGCCTTTTTAAATGTTCAAAGGGCAATAACTCCTAAAGTAGGCAAACCAGAGTTATGGTTCCTGCACTCTGCACATCATCTCAAGGTGCTTTTCATTTATTTGAAGTTTCATGAAAATATCAGAAACGGTTATGGAGCGGACATAGTTAAAATTGCCATTTTTTAATATTCAAAAGCCTATAACTGAAAAAGTAGACAATCCAGAGTTTGGGTTCCTGCGCTCTGTACACGTAATATGGTGCTTTACATTTGTGTGAAGTTTCATAAAATTATCTCAAACGGTTTTTGAGTTATCGAGCAAAGACGGCTAAAATTGATATTTTTCAATATTCAAAGGGAAATAACTCAAAAATTAGGCAATCCAGAGTTATGGTTCCTGCACTCTGCACACCATCTCATGGTGTTTAATGTTTGTGTGAAGTTTCATGAAAATATGTGAATGGGTTTTAAAGTTATGGAGCGGACACGAAAATTGTTAACAGACACAGACAGACACACAGAAAATACGAAAACCAGAGTTATGGTTCTTGCGCTCTGCACATTGTCTCATAGTGCTTAACATTTGTGTGAAGTTTCATGAAATTATCTCAAACGGTTTTCGAGTTATGAAGCGGACACTGTTAAAATTGCCATTTTTCAATGTTCAAAGGGCAATAACTCCAAAAATAAGCAATGCAGAGTTATGGTTCCTGCGCTCTGCACATCGTCTCATAGTGCTTAACATTTGTGTGAAGTTTCCTAAAAATATCTCAAACGGTTTTCGAGTTATGAAGCGGACACAATTAAAATTGCCATTTTTCAATGTTCAAAGGGCAATAACTCCAAAAGTAGGCAATCCACAGTTATAATTCCTTCGCTCTGCACATTGTCTTATGGTGTTTAACATTTGTGTGAAGTTTCATGAAAATATGTTAAGCAGATACAAAGTTATGGAGCCAACACAAATTAACGGAATCACGGAATTACGGAAAATGTTCAAAGGGCAATAACTCCAAAAGTAGGCAATCCACAGTTATAATTCCTTGGCTCTGCACATTGTCTTATGGTGTTTAACATTTGTGTGAAGTTTCATGAAAATATGTTAAGCAGATACAAAGTTATGGAGCCAACACAAATTAACGGAATCACGGAATGACAGAAGGACATGGCAAATCCAATATAGCCCCACTTTTTCAAAGCGGGGCTATAATAATTATAAAATGTGGGTTTTCTGAAGGGTGTTCATTTCACAGACTTATTAACTTTGTTTAGTCGGGTTCACATGGCTACACAACATAGCCCCAGATAAGAGGGGTTATCCACATATTATTTTTTATTTTTCATATTTCTGCACTAAAAGATATGTTGTGGGTACTCATTAGAAGTGCCTTGCCAAGGCGCTTCTAATGAATACCAAAATCATATGATTTCATGCAGAAATAAGAAAAAATATCAATACTTTTTGGATGAAAAAGGTGCCTAATCAAGAGCTATGCACAATATTTTGTCTTTCATCTGGGTCCAGTTGTTCAAAGCCAACGATGTCGTTAGAATTTAGTATTTTCGGATAAAACTTATTCATTATGGGGAGAAAATCATATTTTTGCTGAAAAAAAGTGACTGCAATGCAAAAGCTACTCATATTTTTTTCAGCAAAATAACACAGCATTTGATACTGCGCTTGTCACAAAAGTTCGTTTTCGCTGACAACAAATGACACACTTAACCCTTCTCTTGCTGAATATTCATTTAAGGCACATCCATTTCTGTCCATCAGCCAATCAAATTACTTGATGCAATTTATTTCTACAAATTCATAAATTGAATGTCAAACAGTGTAAATCCTGATCAGATGGCTTCTTTAGAAGCCATCTGATCTGGATCTACACTGATTCCAAAGATGGGGGTTGTCATGAACAGCAAGATAAGGGTTAAGATCGTGCCCCGTCCATTGGGGCTTGTTGAAAAAGATTGGTCTGCATGGTGCTTATGCACAGTGCTGAATCCGACTGACCTTTTGAGTGATGAAGGTCTAAACTTGCCCAGAGATAGTGGTGCACGTCAGACCCTCCCATAAACCACAGCAGTTTCTTTGAGCGGTAGAGCTTGAGATGTCATTTGTACTCGTGTAAAAATCTCACAAAATTGGAAGCAACGTCCCCAAAATGACCTAAACAATGTTGATGGAGCATAAAACTTCAACACATAGAAACAAACTGCTTTGCCGTCTGCCGGTTACCTCAAAAGTAATTTTTTTTTTGCAAACAGTGTGGACCCAGATCAGACTGCTCCTGTAGGAGCAGTCTGATCTGGGCCCACCCTGTTTGCCTGTATGCAAAAATATTTTTAAAACAACATAAGCAGATGACATTCAGATGTAGTTTTTCTCAGCGTCTAACGGGTTAAACTTTTGCACTTTTCACTGTACAAAACGGTGCATTCAATAATTTTCCTAATATGCACAGATAACAGCCCCCGTCCATTGGGGTTTGAAGAAATAGATGGGCTGCATGATGCTTCCACGCAGAGCTGAAAGCGACCCGCACGCGAATACTGGAAAACCGCTTAGAGGATCTAAGCCTGCCCAGGCAAAGCAGTTCAAGTCGGAACTATGCTTATAAATCCTGTTCGTTTCATTGGGCGGCAGGGCTTGAGATGTCATTTCATCTCAAAGTCTTGTATTTGTTTGTTTGTTTGATTTGAGGTTTAACGTCCCCATCAACACTGTAAAGGTCATTTTGGAGACGTTGCTTCCAATTTTGTGGGACTTTTACCCGACATTGAGATGAAATGACATCTCAACCCCTGTCGCCCAATGAAACCAATAGGGTTTATTAGCATGGACGGTCTGCCTCGCACCGCGGTTCCTGGACAGGCTTAGATCCCCTAAGCGGTTTACCAGTACTAGTGTGCGGGCCAGGTTCAGCTCTGCGTGGAAGCATCATGCAGCCCATATATTTCTTCAAGCCCCTATGGGCGGGGGCGAAAACTCAAAGTCTTGTAAAAGTCCCACAAAATTGGAAGCAGCGTCTACAAAATGACCTTTACCGTGTTGACGGGACGTTAAACCTCAAATCAAACAAACAATATGTACAGATAAAAGTTTTTATTATAGGAATGCAAAATGTTCGCTCAGCAGAACCTTTCAGAAAAGCTGCATGTATGTCTATTTTGACCCTTGTCCTGCTGAATAGTCATATATGCCACACCCACTACCGATTATCAACCAATCAGATTACTTGATGCAAATTATTGCAACAAATTCACAATCTGGATGACAAACAATGTAGATCCTGATCATATGGCAGAAGCCATCTGATCTGGATCTACATTGTTTGAAAGATAAGGCATATCTGGACTCAGCAGGACAAGAGTTAACCCTGAATCTTTAAGATGTCAAGAAAAACTTCATCTGAAGAAGTTGTTTATTTATCGGAAAATGTTGTCTGTTTATGTTGTCTTCTGCAGGTTTGCAACCATTTCATATTTTTGCATACATCCAAACAGTGTGATCCCTGATTAGACTTCTCTGATCTGGGTCAACATTGTTTGCAACAATGACTTTTCGGCCAGCAAACAATAAAGCAGATACCAACTGTTGCAATTAGCATCTTAAGAGTTAAGATATGAAATCTACTTTAAAAGTCATTGTTGCAAACAGTGCCGCCCTAGATCAGACTTCTCTTCTAGAAGCAGTCTGATCAGGGTCCACAGTGTTTGCCTGAGTGCAAAACTATGTTTGAAATGTTTGCAAGAAGTGCAGCAGATTACATAAACAGACAACATTTTCAGATGCAGTTTGTCTTGGTGTCTTTAGGATGAACATAATGAAAAGGTGACTATGCTTATATAAAAAAAATCTGCTGAATATCTTAATCTGCCAAACTCACTATTGATTATCAGCCAATCAGATTACTTGATGCAAATTATTGCAACAAATTCATAAACTGGATGGCAAATAATGAAGATCCTGATCAGATGGCTTCTTCAGAAGCCATCTGATCTGGATCTACATTGTTTCAAAGAAAAGGCATATCCGGGATCAGCAGAACAAGGGTTAATATTCTTGCATGATTATGTTAGCATAGGGTAAATGTGCCATTAGAGCCTTGTTCAAATGCATTCATCTACTTGTTAAACAGTTTGCCTTTGAAAAATCCTCTTTTCTGTTTGGTTTTCTTCCCAGTTTTGTCAGTGACTGTAGCTGAATTATTTGTAACACCATTTGTCAGATTACTTGTACCATTAGCAATCACTTGGTTTTTTGAGTTATCAGCTGTATCATTTTTGACATTCCCATCATTTTCAGTACTATCACTACTGGAATCGCGTTTTTTAGGTTCAAATTCTAACAAACTACATGCCTTCTGTGCAAAGTCAATGAGACCAGAGTCATTCTTCTTATCATCTTCACTTTGTACTGCATCAGGATTATCTTTCAATGCAATGTATTCTTCATATGCTTCATCTACATTTGTTTCTTTCACTCCAGTAACCACATCAGTTTTTGTTCCCTTAGGATCTAAGAGATTCAGCATTGAATTTTGACTTGTAATACTTGATACTGAGTCCCGTCTTTCTGACCTTGACCTTTGAAATTTTGAGCTTGAGCCCCTAGAACTTGACATAGATGCTGGCAAGCTTTCAGTTGACCCACAATCTGACCAGCTGAGGTGAGTCAAGCTGGACCTTTCTCCTGCACTTGTGTTGGACCTTCTCAAAGATGAGTCCCTAGATCGTGACCTTTCTCTTTCCCAAACGGATTCACCTTCATTTCTTCCACGTAAACTATTTCTTCTTCTGCTATCATTCTTTATAAAAGGGTTATCTTGTAATGTGGTAAATTGACCATCTCTTTCTACCCTCTTAGATGACTGGTTCTCTAATTCTTCAGACTTGTTACTCTCAAATCCAGAATGTATGCCAGACGGTGGCTTTTCTTTTGCATGTAACGGTGATATAATTATAGGAGATTTCAGCCCTGGGGATTCAATTTTTCTTACAGGCTTTGGACTCACTGCTGGTGGTACTGGTTTCTGTGTCATCTGAGCCCTTGTCCTCTTATTACCAGCACTAGGGAGAACACTGCTTTCCGCAGATTGTTCTGTTTGTTTGTTTTCAACAGGCTTCTCTAATTCATCACCAACTGACTTTTGTTTCACCAGTTTCTTTGAACTGTCATCCTTTTTATTTGAAGTTTTGTCATTCGGAATAACATGCATTTGTTCTAAACTCTTTGCTTTCATAATGCCAGAAGCTGTCTTTTCACCTTTTGATGATGTAACCTCGTCATTTTTCTGGCGATCAACACTAGTTCCCCTATACAGTGACAAACCTGGTTTAGTCATCTGTTTTGCAATGTTTTTGACACTCGTATTATCAAAAGCTTTGGCTCTCTGAGCTACAATATTTTTTCCTCCCTTCAAGAATCCCACTGGTGATTTACTTCTCTGTGCTTCACTCTCTTTTATCTTATTTATGTCAGGAGCTGAACCTTTTCTTGTCTTCTCAAGATTACCATTAGTCTTCTTACTACTGCTTGCTGTACTTTTCATGTAGCTTGGAGTAGAAGCTGCAATTTTAGGTTTACTTGCAGGTACTTCAGGTTTTTTATTATCAGCTTCAGAAAGGGCCTTGCTGTTTATTTTCATCTCCTTCTTTATCTCTTCTAAATGGTTCTTTTCAAGGGCAGCATAATTTTGACTTGGATTTTTGGTTTCTAACTTCAAATCAAGTTTTGTGCTTTTACTACCCGAGACAGTTTTCTTTCCTGGTTCAACCTTTTCAGAGCTAGACTTTCCACAATGCTTACAAATGTATTCCACTTCACTTAAGTCAGTCTGTGTACTTATTTCTTTCATAAGTCTTTTTTCTACACTTACTTGAGTTTCTAGTATTGGTGTGGATGGCTCTGATACACTTTCATGAATAAATTTCTTTAATTCACGGACATCATTCACTAAGTCTCTGGGTGACTTTTTACTCTCTGAATCTTTTCTTACATCTTCTATTTTATCAGTTTCTGACTCTTTCCTAACATCATTTGGAGATTTTGTGGGCACAAATTTAGTTGATTCTGACTTTCTTGTGCTTTCTGTTTGTAACTTTCTAGAAGTATCTTTATATGGTGACTTACTTTGTCTACTACGTGTTGTATTTTGCTTGTTCTCATATCCATTTGTTGAACTTCTTTTACTTTTCTCATCAGTCATGGATTTAAGCTTTGACAATCTATCTCCAAGTGACATGTCAGATTTTTTTTCTTTCCCTTTCTCATCTCTTTTTCCTTTTGGAGAGCTATCATCAAATTTCTTTTGCCATTCATGCTCAACTGAGATCCCAGATAGCACATGCCAAACAGGAGGATCACCTTTAACTTCTTTACCACTGAAGAATTGTTGCATTTGATCCAGCTGACCGGTTGTCTGATTTAAATCCATATTTGTTGAAAATCTTGATTTATACAGGTCACTAGTTGCAGATGCAAACTCTTCCCGTTCAGCTGCAAATGAATCCTCAGGTAGCACAGTATATTCATACACAACAGAAGAATCAGTATCATCAATTACACCATCATTACTATTTGCATGAGTCTTCTCTGCCATGGTTTTTGTGGGTGAATCAAATTTATCACCTTTTCCTTTTGTACTGGGTCTATGTTTTCGTTTAGTCTCACTTGTCGCCTGTTTGCCTGCTGAAGGATCTGGTGTAGATGCTGTGAACACAAAATCTCCATTTGTATTCAAACTACCACGTTCAGCTGTTGGATCAGGTTGAAATGAAAAATTCATATCTGATGCATTATTATTATTTTGTTTAGCAGATTTGTATGACTCAGGAGACTTAGGACTTTTGACCCCGAATGCTGCATTAATATCCTTTGCTACAGCAATTATATCTTCCACTGGATGAATATACTGAGCAACATCATCATACTGTTCATCATCATCATTAACATCGGATTCACCTGGTTTTAATTTTTTCATAGGTGGAACATTTAGGCTTGTTGTAAGAATGCCATTACTCACATTTCTTTTCTGATTCAAATTAAATTCACCATCGTGTTCATCTGTATCATGCCCTTTCTTTAACCTTTCTATAAAATGCACTGGCTCTTCACTATCATCCTCATCATCAAGAATTTCAATAACCTCCTCAGTCTGCTGTTCACCATTCTCTATTTGTTGTTCCCCATCTTCCTCATTAACTTCTACCTCATGGTTCCTTTCATACCTTCTAGTATAGCTTTGTGGTTCATATGATTGCAAGGAATAATTTGGACCACTTTCTGTTTCACTGAGAACAGAGCTTGTTATTCCGGAAAAAAGGTCATCACTCTGCTCCTCTGGCTGAGAATTACTCCTGTTGTAGCGACTAGTATAGGTAGGCCTGTTATATGACCTAAAACTTGATCCATACCTGCTCCTAAACCCAGAAGAATCGTCAGATATGTCTCTGCTTAAACTATCTTGTTGATCATATAACGGCAAGTTTAGGACTTCTCCTGTTATGCTTTGAAACATATTATCCAAGTCATCATGTTCTGCTGGTTGATCAATGGAACCAGTTAACTTAGGACGAGCCCCATTAAAAGTGCTCCGTAGTTCTGAGTCAAAGTTATTGGCTAAAGATGACACCTGAAAAGGCTCATTTTCTGATTCTGCTGGATTAGACCTCATTCTATTTCTAATTCCTCTGGTAGTAGTAGAACGTTGAGCCCTGTTCATTTGTCTCTTAGCTTCTCTTTCCTGTCTCATTCTTTCAAATTCTTGCAGCTTATGAAGTCTTTGGTTTACATCACTCCCTTCAGGAGCCCACATACCACTCAAAAGTGATGAGTAACTCTGTGTATTCATTTTGGTGTCTTTCTATTTAAATCCCATGGAATTCATAAAATGGTAATTTCCAATTAAAACTCTTTAACTTTTCTAACTTGTCTACCACCAATACATACAGTTTAACAGTTCTAAATCTAAGTTTTCATTTTTTTTAGATTTTAATGTCCTTGAATATCAAAAGTTAAGATTTTGCTTTTTGTCTATGTACTTAAAACTGGCTGCTTTAAGCAAAGTTTATTATATTGTCTATGTTTTTTACATATGGGCATCAATTTTACTGAAATTCTATTTGTGAATACATCAAATTTGGACTGACAGCTTTCTCAAACATAGGAAAATCAATCAAATATCAAAGAAACCAGTTTTATCATTTACTGTCAGCTGTTTCTTCTTTTATATATGTATCTTTTTATATATCACCACAATTCAGCGAAATACCAGCAGTGTCACATATGTCTGCTGTATGATATCCAAGGACAGAATATGTATAATCATCTACAAGTAATAAAAGGCTGGTATAAATGTGTCTTTTTCGTCTTCAAATAGTATACCTTCTGTTTTCCTTATATTTACTTTTCCTTTGTAGAATTTATGTACATTGTAAATAATTCACATATCTGCTCGCACCGTTAATTGTATTTTTCTTCTTTACATGGGTCACTGAATAGTCAAATAAAACCGAGTTCACGAGTCCTATTTAAAAATTCAACAGTAAGTTCAAACCCAGAGTAACAGATCACTTGAATTCAAATCCTGGCCAATCCCAAAGGTAGACTGGTTGTTTTCTTACACAGACTGTCCTATTAATCTTTTTAGTCATTCCTTAGGTAATGAACTGTTTTCATTTATTATCGTATACTACCAAGCCTTTGAGGTAAATCTTAGTTGTACAGGTAGGCGCTGTGACTTACATATACATCTTATTCAAATCAACCTTCTAGAACGTTATCATCCATGAAAAAGCTCATTTTCACTGCTCCAGTGCACTTTCAATTCAGGTTTTTGGTAGGATAAATCCGAAGTCTCAGTCATCAATCAGACGAAAAAATGTCACCCAATAAGTGACAGTATAGGTGTACACCTCAAATGTCGCCTGTCATTCTTACAATTAATACGACAATAAAATATTTGTAATCTCTCAGTAATAGTAGTCCTTGAGAGGACTATGCGACTTTCATTACAAATACAACAATAGGGAGTGATCAATTCCTTCTGCAATGGAAGTCTTAACCCTTCTCTTGCTGAATATTCAATTTAGCCACACCCATTTCTGTCTTTGAACCAATCAGATCACTTGATGTAATTTATTTCCACAAATTCATAAACTGAATGTCAAACAGTGTAGATCCTGATCAGATGGCTTCTGAAGATGGCTTCTTCAGAAGCCATTTGATCTGGATCTACACTGTTTTCAAAGATAGGGGTTGTCGTGAACAGCAAGATAAGGGTTAATTTGAAACTTTAACCCATTGTATACTAGTGGACTCTTCCATTGCTATATGTTGGACAAGTCCATTTGTCATAAAAGGGGTGTCAGTCCTATTTTTTTCGTTTTTATTACATTTTTGACGGAAAATTCTTTTAGCAAATAGTGCTGGCCCTGATCAGATGCCGCGTTCTGCGGCGTCTGATCTGGGCCTGTACTATATGCCAAGGTACCCCTTTGGGGAGTTTCCTGCATACATTGGGTTAATCCGAATAGTCTTTTACGACTATCATAAGATTACGGCCGTATTAAAGTTTAAAACTCTGCTAAATCTTGCTTTAATGGCCTGTTTTTGCAAACACATGAAAATATTTTATAACAAGAGTGATTACTCTTCCATATAAGGATTTATTATAATAGAGTTTGCTGGTCACGAGAAAATGCAAATTACGGTGAAATTCCGCTATTAAGACCCCATAAAATTAAGACGATTAAGGCTTTAAAAACCTTCTGAAGGGTGAACTTAATCTTGCTTTGTGTTTTCTGCCCAGTTTTCTCTGGTCGGGACCACTTTTGAGACTGTTCAAAAGTGGTCTTAAAGACCACTTTTGAACAGTCCCAAAGGTGGTCTTAATATATAGGAATTTTAATGTTTATGAAAAACACACATAGCTGATCTGGCCCCAAGTTTATAAACCGCCCCCGCCCATCGGGGCTTGAAGAAACAGATGGACTGCATGATGTTTCCACGCAGAGCTGAAACCGACCACACACGGGTACTGGAAAATCGCTTAGAGGATCTAAGCCTGCCAGGCAAAGGGGGGCTAGTCGGACCGTCCATGATTAATAAACTCTATTGGTTTCATTGGGCGACCGGGCTTGAGATGCCATTTCATCTCAATGTTGGATAAAAGTCCCACAAAATTGGAAGCAATGTCTCCATGACCTATACAGTGTTGATGGGGAAGTTAAACCTCAAATCAAACCAAGTTTAGAAAAATTTGACATACTCAGCTCACTTGGAATTTGTCTTGCATATATATTTTTAAAATGCCAACAACTGTTGGAATTTTAAAATTTATGAGCAGGACAATCAACAAATAACAAATAACATTCTCTGATAATTGAATTGAGCAGGAAACTGCCATGTTTGTACTTTAGTATTTCCTGAGCATGCAAATTTCATGATCAACCAAGAGGAGTGTGATTTTTTATTGAAACTTAGGGGCCTGAAAGTACAAAAGGTCAACTTATGAATAAGGAATTTTTTTAATCAGGAACAATACATGTATATATAAATGGTAACTTCAGTCACATGTGTCCAACTTGTTCTACAGTCCCAACAGAATCCATACACATAACAATTATGCCGAGACAGTTTAGTTTCTTATTTTATCTTTAGACGGCATAGCAACAGCTGAAAGTCAGAAATGGGTGTGGCAAAATAAATTTACTCAGCAGGACAAGGATTAACCCTTGTCCTGCTGAATATTTATATATGCCACACCCAGCACTGATTATCAGCCAATCAGATTACTTGATGCAAATTATTGCAACAAATTCATTAACTGGATGGCAAACAATGAAGATCCTGATCAGATGGCTTCTTCAGAAGCCATCTGATCTGGATCTTCATTGTAAGGCATATCCGGGCTCAGCAGAACAAGGGTTAATACCCATTATGCCTCCATTAGATTTTAAGTGTGACATGAAGTATACAACTTAATAATAGGTCTGGCTTCTGTAGCTCTGTTTGTTTGATTTGAGACATCCCCGTCAACACTATTTAGGTCATTTTAGAGATGTTGCTTCCAATTTTGTGCGACTTTTGGGAGCTCTTCAGGAGTGAATAAGGAGGTTGTGGGCTTGATACCGCCAGTCAGCAACAATCTTTCATGGAGATTGATCATGAAATCTTTTCTATGGTCCTTCTCCTTTCCGCTGACTCTAGAAAGGCAGTAACTGTTGTTTGCTTCCGGTGAAAGAACGTGCACTATACTGGATACCCGTTTACGTATAAGCTTGTCTAGGAAAGTGTGCTTAGGTAAAATGACTGACTTGATATGACCTAAATAGTATTGAATGGGCCATTAAACTCAACACAAACAACTTCGAAAAAGGAAATCTATTTGTATACACGGTATCAGACAATAAATGGACTTTTTCTTCTTTGGAACTGCTTGTATATGAAAATACAGTAAAATATCGCTATTAAGACCAACTAAAACTAGAGCTGCCGCCAAACGGGCGCCAATTATACCCCCGCATGCGTTGTCAGACAAATTTTTACAAGTATTTGACCTTGAGGAAGGTCAACATAAAGGTCAAGGTCAGGTTTGTGTATATCAATCTTAAGTACTAGTGGCAAGGTGTGTGGTGTGTGAATATTAAAGAAATCGGTCAAAGAATAAGGAAGTTATGAGCAATGTTAAAGTTTTTTGTAACGGACCGACGACGACAGACGACAAGCTGACTCCTATATACCCCCTTCAAACTTCGTTTGCAGGGGTATAATTAAGACTAATTCAAGACCTGCTTTAAAAAGCTTATTGAGTTGGTTGCAGATATTCTTTCTTTGTGTCTCTGCATGCAGTGTCCTCTGGTCAGAGACCACCTTTGGAACTGTTCAAAAGTGGTCTTAAAGACCACTTTTGAACAGTCCCAAAGGTGGTCTTAATATAGGAATTTTACTGTATTTGATATGTTTATATTATATTTTACTGTAATAGAAACATGCTTAACCCTTTACCACTCAGATACGTGTTTTTACGTGTCTGCACCCCTCCCCCCCCCCCCATTTTAAGCCCCAGAAGCACCTAAAATCTGCATTTCTACCCCTGGATAGTTATGTTTGCTTTAGGATTTGTTGGGCAAAAAAGTGACCTGTTTTTTCGCGCGCCTCCCCACTGAAAATATTCTGGGGGGGATGTGAGGGGGCAGCGCCCCCCTCACATCCCGAAAATTTTTGGGTGTATGGCCCAACCGGCCGCTAAAATTTATATCTGAGGGTGTCTAGGGTCAAAAATGCCTGAAAATTGATGCTGATAAAACATGCTGCGAACAGTAAAAATGGCCAGTGCCAAACACCTTAATTGTTGCCTTGACAGCTGTGTGAAGATTAAAATGTGGTCAAAAATTCATGTGAAAACACACTTTTTGCCAACTTTGAGATGCCCCCTCTTTACCATGACAACAATGATCAAGTCATGAAAGGTTGCATTTGAAAGGCTACTGTCCAATGAACATTCATACCGAGTTTGGTGTAAAACAGACCATCCATTATGAAACAATGGCTAGTTGAAGTTGCTGTCAGGTGCAACACTGTGAAAATCAGCGAAATTCACAAAATCCCTGAGTGGTAAAGGGTTAATAGTCTAATATATTAGTCTCCTAAGCTTTTTCATTTTCATTAAGTCAAAATTATGATAAAAATTTCAGTGATATAAATCACATTTCTGGATTGTTCAACCAAGAACAATGTAAAGGTTGTTCATGTTGAAAACTATAAGAGTATATAAATCTTATTTTAAGGGGCAATTTAAGGAAGAACAAACACAATTTTATGATACCTGCAGCTGTATGGAGAGCTATGCCTTTGCATGAGCCCATTATACACATTTTTTGCCCCTCCACCCGCCCATCAGGGCTTGGAGAAATAGATTGGGCTGCATGGTGCTTCCATGCAGAGCTGAAACCGACTGCACATGAATACTGGTAAACCACTTAGGTCTAAGCCTGCCCAGGCACAATGGTGCCTGTGCCGCCGTTCCTGCGTATAAACCCTATTGGTTTGTGTGGGCGGAAGGGCTTCAGATGTCATTTCATCTCAATGTCGAGTAAGAGTCAACAGAATACAGGAACAACATCTCCAAAATGACCTCAATAGTGTTGATGGGGACGTAAAACTACATAATTTTTAACTCATTTTAAGTCCAAAATGGGGCATGGCCCAGGTGCATCCCGGAGGACCCCCAGGTTGTCATCACTGAATGTATTTTATCATAAGGAACAAGTGTATACATTGTTTAGGGGTGGAGATCTGAATAAGGCCTTTATGAAGTGGAGGTGACGGGGAATGGCCCCCGCACACCCCGGGGCACCTCTGAAACCCTCTTGCAAAACTCCATACTGATATCTATCATATCCCCAAATTTCAGAAAAATTCCTCGAGTGGTTACTGAGAACTCGTCCAGATAAAATTTGGTCGTTTTTTTTTTTGCCTGCCCTCAGGGGATGTTTTGGGTCTGCGGGTTTGAATTTTGAAACCCTCTGACAAAACTTCACGTCTATCATATCCCAAAATGTCAAAACAATCCATCCAGTGGTTACTGAGAACTCATCCGGACAAAATTTGGGCAGAAAGAAGAAGAAGAAGAAGAAGAAGAAGAAGAAGAAGAAGAAGAAGAAGAAGAAGAAGAAGAAGAAGAGTAATAAGAAGAAGAAGACAAGATTCAGTTATCACCATATATCACCTAATTTGTTGCTATGTAACAGTCTGTAAACAGCTACAGTCTTTGTTATTTGCTCTGACTTTTGTCAACTTTAGGCATTACAACTTAATTTTTAAGTGCCAAGGAAAATTCTGAAGCAGATGATATTTTTTTTTATTTTTCTTATCTTTCAGAGAAAAAAGGCATTGTCATTTCATGTGAATCTTCTGCTTGGCAGACAATTCATAGGCAATGTCAAGCCTGAGTTTCTCTTTAAAAATTTTCTGAATGTCATTTGCTAAATTTATTGTTGCTTTAACCCTTAAGCTGCCAAGAAAAAACAACATCTGAAAGTGTTATCTGCTAATGTCGGCTGCAAACTTTTTAAAAATATTTTTTGCATACGGGCAAACTGTGGGCCCAGATCAGACAGGAGCAGACTGGTCTGGGTCCACACTGTTTGCGAATGATGACTTTAAGGTAACTGGCAAACGGCAAAACTGGGGACAGTTGTCGTGATTGGCATTTTATGATTATCAAAACAAACTGATAATATTATATTACATTTCAATCATTTCAATAGATGTTTTTTTACAAAATTTTTACCTGTTTGCATTCATACTTGTTTGTGTGGGATTCATACAATGTCTTGAGGTGCCATCAAATTTGTTGACAACTGCTTAACCCATTCCATCCTGAATGATCTCTTCCACTTTACATATTGTATTTAACCCTTTTTGTACCAAATGGAATCTTCCTCCTTATATATAGCAAGAGTCCATTTCAAAATTTAGGGGTGTCAGGTTGTGTTTTCATCAAAATGTATTTGGAAAATGACTGAACTTTTAGCAAACAGTGCAGGCCCTGATCAGACGCCGCATTCTGCGGCGTCTGATCTGGGCCTGCACTGTTTGCCAGGCTACCCGTTTTATGGTTTCCAGGTACTAAATGGGTTAAGAGTCTCAGTGTTTCATATAAATCTATTTAGAAAATGGCCATTAAGTTTTCTATAAACAGTGAAGGCCCAGATCAGACGCCGCAGAAAGCGGCGTCTGATCTGGGCCTACAATGTGTGTGTCAGGTGTCCCTTTTGGGGGTTTCCCATCCAAAATGGGTTATTTGTCCATTGTTTTGGATCAGTCCTGGCTCTTCTGCCAAAACTTAATCTTTTTAAAGTATTGTTTATTTTTGTTTATCCCATGAAAATTTCTGCATGACTTGGGATAAACAAGAGGACCAAGCTAGCTTGGTCCTGTATCGCTCACCTGAGCTAACAGATTCAAAGTTTAAGGAAGTGCCAACCTTTACTGAAGGCTTTATGGGAGGACATGGTGATGACAGGGTAAGCATTTTCTGAAAATCAAGTAGAATGTAACTCTATGATAAACAGGCTGACCTCACCGGTTTTCAAACTCATTCAAGCTTTTATTCCTGACTTGCTAAGAAGATCCGATCTAAACTGAAGTGGCTATGGTGATGACAAGTTCAAAAACAAGAGTTTTCAAACTCCTCCAAGCTTTCTGCCCGACTTCCTTGTTTGTAAGTTTCATGAAGATCTGTTCAAAACTAAAGGGGCAGCAGTGATGACAATGTCGAAAATAGGCATTTTCAGCAATCAAAGGCACGTCACTCTATGATAAATGTGCCGACTTGGCCGGTATTCGAACTCACCTGAGGTTTTATTCCCAGCCACCTTACATGTAAGTTTCAGAAAGATCCGATCAGACTTGGCCAGTATTCAAACTCATCCAAGATTTTATTCCCAGCCACCTCACATATAAGTTTCAGAAAGATCCGATCAAAACTGAAGGGGCTACGGTGATGACAAGGTCAAAATTTGGCATTTTTAGCAATCAAAGGGATGTTACTCTAAAATAAATGAGCCGACTTGGCCAGTTTTCCAACTCATCTGAGGTTTCATCCCCAGCCACCTTACATATAAGTTTCAGAAAAATCCAATCAAAACTGAAGGGGCTACGGTAATGACAAGGTCAAAAATCAACATTTTCAGCCATCAAAGGGACATAACTCTACCATAAATGGGCTGACTTGGCCTGTTTTCGAACTCATCCAAGATTTTATCCCCAGCCACCTTACATATAAGTTTCAGAAAGATCCGATCATAACTGAAGGGGCTATGGTGATGACAAGGTCAAAAATCGGCATTTTCTGCAATCAAAGGGACGTAAATCAATGATAAATGGGCCAACTTGGCCGATATTCAAACTCATCCTAGGTTTTATCTCCAGCCACCTTAAATATAGGTTTCAGAAAGATTCGATCAAAACTGAGGGGCTACGGTGATGACAAGGTAAAAAATCGACATTTTCAGCCATCAAAGGGACATAACTATATAGTTAATGGGGCAACTTGGCTGGTTTTCGAACTCATCCGAGGTTTTATCCCCAGCCACCTTACATATAAGTTTCAGAAAGATCCGATCAAAACTGAAGTGGCTACAGTGTTGACAAGGTCAAAAATCAACATTTTCAGCAATCAAAGGGATCAAAACTGAAAGGGCTACGGTGATGACAAGGTCAAAAATCGGCTTTTCAGCAATCAAAGGGACGTTACTCTGTGATAAATGGACCAACTTGGCTGGTTTTCGAACTCATCCGAGATTTTATCTCCAGCCACTTTACATATAAGTTTCAGAAAGATTGGATCAAAACTGAAACGGCTACAGTGATGACAAGGTCAAAAATCAGCATTTTCAGCAATCAAAGGGACGTTACTGTACAATAAAAGGGCCGACTTGGTCGGTTTTCGAACTCATCCGAGATTTTATCCACAGCCACCTAACATATAAGTTTCAGAAAGATCCCATCAAAACTGAAGGGGCTACGGTGATGACAAGGTCAAAAATCGGCATTTTCAGCAATCAAAGGGACGTAACTCTATGATAAATCGGCGGACTTGGCCGGTTTTCAAACTCATCAGAGGTTTTATCCCCAGCCACATTACATATAAGTTTGAGAAAGATCCGATCAAAACTGAAGGGGCTACGGTGATGACAAGGTCAAAAATGGGCATTTTCAGCAATCAAAGGGACGTAACTCTATGATAAATGGGCCGACTTGGCCGGTTTTCGAACTCATCCGAGTTTTTATCCCCAGTCACCTTACATATAAGTTTCAGAAAGATCCGCTCAAAACTGAAGGTGCTACGGTGATGACAAGCATTTTCCCATAGTAAGTCTATGGGACCTTGTGGTTGCCATAGGAACCAAAGTTTTAGAGCGATTTCAAAAAAAAGTTTATGTCATCAATGCCCCACCAGAGGCATGCTACAGATGAGAAATGATTGAGATCAGCCTGCAGGATACAGAGATATAGCTGCTCAAAAGTGTGGACGGACGACGGACGGATGACGGACGACGGAGGACCCACTATACTATAAGCTCCCCTGGAGCCTTCGGCCCAGGTGAGCTAAAAATGACACAAGTTGATCCTTACTACTCTTAAATGATTTTCTTAAGGCATACAAATAAATGGTAAATATAAACACGCAGAGATCTAATTTCAGGACTGGTAAAAACAAAAATTTAAGGGTTTTAACATCAACAGACATTATCAGGTTCTTGCATTTTTGCAATCACATTACGATAACACAGCCGGGCCACATAGTGCATTTTTTCACATCTCCAAAATGGCTACTTTTCTGATGAAAACCTGTGACATTTTTCTTACAAATACTGCAAACATAGGTTGTGTGTGCTCGTTAGAACTGCCTCATTGAGGCGGTTCTAACGAGTACCCACAACCTATGTCTTGGAGCAGAAATAAGAAAAATAATGAATACCCCCCGTAAACCCCAGTTTTCTCTATATAAAGTGGGGTTTAGGGGGGTCTTTATTTCACGGACTTGTTCATGTGATGAGTTTAAATACACACACACGCACACATGCACACACACATCATGACATGCACCAACAAACACAAGCATGCACTCACTTTAGGAAAAGTTTCTTTCTTCTGCAAGATAAACAAGTAGTCCCCTTTTTCAAAGGGGTCCACTTAGATGAGTGCAAACAGGGAGTGAATATAGTTATCTCACTGTGACACTATTGTTTGGGTCCAAAGCAAAAACTGAGTTAGTTATATCCAAACAAAATATATGGATTGTAGAAAAATGATCATTTATTATCATTTTTCATTACAATCAATATACTTTTTGGGAAGCAGTTTTTAAACAATGTTACTGTAAAATCTCTAATAGATACCCGGGCGTTTATTAGAATCATTACCCTTCCTGAAGAGGGGGGTGGGCATTAATTTTATTAGAGGCTATAGAAACCTGCAACTCGCATATGATGGTCCAAAACACTCAGTTTCTCATTGCCGCCATCTTGTTTCTCAGAAAATGACTGGTGATACAACAGCCGTGTCTTAGAATAGTATAGTAGTCACCTCTCCTTTCTTCAATAAAGCGAATATTATTAAAGTTTTTCTCATTTCGTGTCAAAGATGGCAAAATACTTAGAACCTGGTCATTTTTGTTACTTGTTTAATTTCGGACCCTGTCACAATGTCACAAAAAAGTTCCTATGAATCAACATCGGAGTTAGGCTCTTAAACAAACAGTGTAGACCCTGATTAATTATTACCATTTATTTGGACCACGTGGGAAAAAAGGCTTTGTGTGTTTGACTATCAAGCAACAAATTTGGTAACTTCAGCATCAGGTAGGATTGTTTTTTTTTTTCATTTTTTTCCAGTGGGCGTTTATTAGAGGCTGGTATGTTTTGGAGAATTGCAAAAAAAAATCGCTATTTATAACATTCAAATCGGGGGGTGGGCGTTTATTAGAGCATGGGCTTCTATTAGAGATTTTACGGTATATCCAAAGTTATATTTTTATGAACAGTGTGATAAACAGGGTTTTTTTTTATTCCAGTTTGGTTTTACAGCCCTTTTAAGATTATTTCACTTATTTCCAGCCAATGCCCACTAAGCCGCTAAGGCCTGCCTAAAGAGTGAGTGAGTGTTTGAGTTTTTCGTCTCGCCAACAGCTAATGTCATACTGAGACAGGACCTCAGTTTAAAGACTCATCCGAAAGTATGGTTTACAAGGCGAGTAGAATAACCACTACACCACGGAGGCTTCTACCTGCCTAGACGGCCCCCGCCCATTTGGGCTTGAAGAAATAGAATGATGGGCTGCACAATGCTTCCATGCAGAGCTGAAACCGACCCGCACACTAGTACCCATAAACTGCTTAGAGGATCTAAGCCTGCCCAGGCCAAGCGGTGCGAGTTAGTCTGTCAATGACAATAAACCCTATTGGTTTCATTGGGCGGCAGGGCTTGAGATGTCATTTCATCTCAATGTCGGGTAAAAGTCCCACAAAATTGGAAGCAATGTCTCCAAAATGACCTTTACAGTGTTGACGGGGACGCTAAACCTCAAATCAAACATCAAACAAAACCTGCCTAAAGAGGTTGTGGTATACCAGAAAACTGTGTCAGATGTTTCCCCGCATCTTATTCCTTAAACCCCAGTCACACTAGACCAAGTTCCCACTGCGTCAATGTAAAACCGGGCCGACGTAGTACTAACTTGTACGACGCAGAAGGAACGCAGTAGAAACCGATAAGGATGTGATGCGATCTTTATGGTCTTGACTGACGTGGATGATTTTTAAACATGTTCAAAAAATACGTGGCGAACACGTGATCGAATAAGGACGCAGAAAGGACTCAGTAAGGACATGGAAACAACGGCATTGACGTAGTACCAGCGGAGCATGAACCTAATATGGTCTACATTGACGTAGTACAAACCTGGTATGGACGGAAAAGATTGCAGTGCGTTCATACGACGTTCATACCACGTCAATCGCATACCCACCACGACCGTTCACCGTTTCTGCAAAGGCAAAAGTACGTTCATAGCACGTTGTATAAGACAACATTACGTTTGTTACACGTTCGTTCGGTGCTTAACACGTCCGTTTTACGTTTGCAGCTAGTTCTCATAGCGTCCATGTCACGTCAAGCAATTTAGTATAAATACTTCACCGAATTTCTCATATTTTCACTTGTGTTTCAACTTTTATCATGAACACACAGAATCAAAACGTTCTTCTGCAGTGTGCGTTGTTCCAAGGCAACCAAACTCTGCTTGATGCGCAGGCTGCCCTTGTGTTATAAAGGAGGATAAGGTGGAGAAGGAATAGAAGACAACCTAGATCTTGTTGGGTGCGCCCTTTGCTTTCGGTTGAAAAACGATTTCATTTTGGCCACTATGACAGACTATAAAAACCCTTGAAGGGCGCAGTGAGAACGTGGTAAACGCGCACTAAGCACGTGGTGTTGTCTCAAAGGTCTTGGGAAGAACGTAGTAAAAAAGCAAAGGACGTGGTGTATGCCTGGTCATGCGCGCGACAAAACGTCGCTGGTGCGTGTTAGACGCAGTGGCATCCTGACATGGGCTTAGTAAGGACGTAGAACCAACTTGAAAACTGCGATTTTTCCTGCATTTCATCCCGTTCTCCCTGCGTAGTTTAAGTTTTAAGAATGCAGTGCGGTCTTTGAGGTCTTTGTCTGAGTGTGACAGGGCCATTAATGAGAACTGGAGAAAAGTGTTTCCCTACACCTTAATAAGAACTGGAGAAAATTGTTTCCATACACCTTCAGAATCGGAATCGTTACTGGTGACACGTCAAATGACATTCATGCAATTTGATATGGGACTCTGACCATTATCCTGCTGAATAACTTAATTTAGCCACACCCATTTCTGTCTATCCACCAATCAAATGATTTGGTATAATGTTTTAGTTAAATTCACAAACTGCATGACAAATAGTGTAGATCCTGATCAGATGGCTTCTTCAGATCTGGATCTGCACTGTTTGCAAAGGTAAGGGTTGTCATTTTCAGTAGGATATAAGGGCTAAATTTTTTTCCCTAGAATAGGTGGGTACAAAGGATGTGTCCTTGTAGTATGTCTAGACATATTCAGTAGTAGGGCTCGAAGGTATAATATATTTTGCAATACTGGAAGAAAAGATATATAAAAAACTTCCTTTTTTGCTGGCAGATATATTATTGTGGTCGGTCCTAAAAGCTCGCAGGGACAATGATAAACAATCCTACTGCAAACGATAATAATAGCCTGTCAAACAGGAAAAATGATTCATGACCAGAAAGTATGAATCAGTGATATGTGGGTAAACCCTAGAAAAGATGGTACAGGTCCTGTTGTTTTTTTTCTCTATTTTTATTTTATTTTATTTTTATGATGTGTGTGTGTGTGTGTGTGTGCTGGAGTAAGGGAGAGAGCTTACTCACATCATCATCTTACTTTTTTCGTTCTTTTCTCTTCTCATTTTTTACGAATTTGGTGAAATCATTTTACTTTGGCCTGAGGTATATTCAGCTTCTGAATTGACTCTTTTGCAAACAGTGTAGAGCCAGATCAGATGGCCTGAAGAAGCCATCTGATCAGGATCTACACTGTTTGTCATTCAGTTTGTGAAATTGAACAAAAACAGTATATCAAGTAATCTGATTGGCTGGTAGTCAAAAATCGGTGTGGCTAATTTAAATATTCAGCAGGATAAGGGTTAAACAGGGGTCATAATGATATAATAATTATATAACCCACCCTTTTTTGGTGTCAGTTGTTTGTCAATCTACCCAAAGTTACTACATAAATCTGAGTTATGTTGCCCATCCCTGTTTGTTTGTTTGATTTGAGGTTTAACGTCCCCGTCAACACTGTAAAGGTCATTTTAGAGACGTTGCTTCCAATTTTGTGGGACTTTTACCCGACACTGAGATGAAATGACATCTCAAGCCCTGTCGCCCAATGAAACCAATAGGGTTTATTAGCATGGACTGTCCACCTCGCACCGCGGTTCCTGGACAGGCTTAGATCCTCTCGGCGGTTAACCAGTACTAGTGTGCGGGCCGGATTCAGCTCTGCGTGGAAGCATCATGCAGCCAATATATTTCTTCAAGCCCCTATGGGCTGGGCCCATCCCTGACAGTACAAAAACAGTAGAACTTCAATGGCTCGAACAACGATAGCTCGTTTACTATGGATGAGTCGAACCCGTTCTTGTGTCCGCTGGGAATTCCTCCACATATGATATGGAGGAGGGGTGCTTTGATTCGCATCTGTTAACCCATTGTATGATAATGGACTTTTCCATTGCTATATGTTGGACAAGTCCATTTGTCATATAAGGGGTGCCAAACCTATATTTTTGATTTTATTCTATTTTTGACGGAAAAAAAAACTTATAGCAAATAGTACAGGCCCTGATCAGACGCCGCAGAATGCGGCGTCTGATCTGGGACTGCACTGTTTGCCAAGGTACCCCTTTAGCCTCCCCGCAAACAGTGTTTTTGTTTGTTTGATTTGAGGTTTAACGTCCCCGTCAACACTGTAAAGGTCATTTTGGAGACGTTGCTTCCAATTTTATGGGACTTTTACCAAACGTTGAGATGAAATGACACCTCAAGCCCTGTCGCCCAATGAAACCAATAGGGTTTATTAGCATGGACGGTCCGCCTCGCACCGTGGTTCCTGGACAGGCTTAGATCCTCTAAGTGGTTTACCAGTAATAGTGTGCGGGCCGGATTCAGCTCTGTGTGGAAGCATCATGCAGCCCATATATTTCTTCAAGCCCTTATGGGCGGGGGCTTCCCCAAACAGTGTACTATGGGTTAAAGAGCATACTAGGCACTGAAAGCAGGAATATAACGTAGGAGTGGTATTATTTCTACAAAGTTTGAGTAGGATATGGCATAAACGGCGATTAAAAATATTTTTATAACCTGTTCCAATGTTGATGTAAGTATATGGATAAATATAACCTCCTATATCAGGTAAAAGATCAAACAAAGCATATGTATAGATTTGCTTTCGGCAATAAAATAGTTTAACTCATAAGAAGCCAATCACGACAATAGTCGTCTGCTTTTGTCGTCTGCTGGTAATTTTTAAAGTCATTTTTGCAAACAGTGTGGACCCAGATCAGACTGCTCCTATAGGAGCAGTCTGATCTGGGTCCACACTGTTTGCCTGTATGCGAAAATATGTTTTAAAAGCTTGCAAAAAGATGTAGCAGACGATGTAAAAAGACAACATTTTCAGATGCAGTTTTTTCATGGCATCTTAAGTTAACCCACTTTCCACGGAATCAAATCTTCCCCCTTATAAACAGCAGGAGTCCATATTGTAATTTAGGGGTGTTTTCTTATTATCAGAAATTTATTTAGAAAACAGTTGACTATTAGGTAGGCCACATTCTGGGCCAACAGCATTTGCTAATGACCCATTTTAGGTTTTCCCCCATACAAAATGGGCAAAGCCGCTACTCCAGTGATTACCATAAACATCTATAAACCTTTCTAATGTCCTGTCCACACTATGAAACTTGTCATGTCTATGTTTGGAGCAGAAATAGCGGAAAAAAATTTACAGAAAAAACTGCCAATGGTTATATTATCCCATTTTGTATGGGGATACCCCAATATGGGATACTGGCAAACAGTGCAAACATCAAAAAGTGTATTGAGGGGTCTTATGAAGGCCTATACAATGTTTGCAAAAGATAACACAACCTGACACCCACAAATTTTAAAATGCACTCCTGCTATATATGAGGCGGAAGTTTCCATTCAATACAAAATGGGTTATTCTTATATGGATGAGTGGTGGAGTTACAGAAAGATGCATGAAATGCAGTTGTGCCCACTTGAAGAAGATGATGAAGAAGAAGAAGAAGAAGAAGAGGAGAGGTAGAGGAGAGGCACAAGTAGAAGAAGACAGAGGAGAGGCACAAGTAGAAGAAGAAAGAGAAGATGCACTAGGAGGAAGAGAAGAAGAAAGAGGAAGAGGAGATGCACTAGAAGAAGATGAAGAAGAAGAAGAAAGAGGGGGAGTTGCACTATATGCATGTGTCTATAATAAACAACTCTTATTATATGCACTTTACAATCAGCCAATAACATCTCTTCCTTCTTCATCTTTCCTGTAAAAGTGGTCCCCATTTTCCAAGGGATACTACAGCAATTAACCCTTGACCTGCTGAATATTTAAATATGCCACACCCACCACTGATTATCAACCAATCAGATTTCCTGATGCAAATCATTGCAACAAATTCACAAACTGACTGACAAACAATGAAGATCCTGATCAGATGGCTTCTTTAGAAGCCATCTGATCTGGATCTCAATTGTTTCAGCAGGACAAGGGTTAAGATATTTCAAGGGTTTTCTTTGGGTTGCCTACCCATCTTTTTTATTATCTCCTGGCTACACCAAGGGCAGATGGGGAACAGTCTAATCTTGGTCTTGGTCGAAACTGCTTTCAAAAAAACATTTTGGTGTTTGATTTGAGGTTTTACGTCCCCATCAACACTATTTAGGTTATGTTGGAGGGTGGGCTTCCAAATCTCTGGGACTTTTATTCGATACTGAGATGAAATGACATCACCAGCCCTACCGCCCAAATAAACTAATAAAGTTTGTATGCCGGGACCGTCCCCCATAGGGGCTTGAAGAAATATATGGGCTGCATGATGCTTCCACGCAGAGCTGAATCCGGCCCACACACTAGTACTGGTAAAACGCTTAGAGGATCTAAGCTTGTCCAGGAACCGCGGTGCGAGGTGGACCGTCCATGCTAATAAACCCTATTGGTTTCATTGGGCGACAGGGCTTGAGATGTCATTTCATCTCAATGTCGGGTAAAAGTCCCACAAAATTGGAAGCAACGTCTCCAAAATGACCTTTACAGTGTTGACGGGGACTTTAAACCTCAAATCAAACAAACAAATGCCGGGACCGTCAGACTCACACCACTTTGCCTAGGCAGGCCGAGACCTTCTAAAAGGTTTACCAGTATTCATGTCCAGTCGGTTTCAGCTCATGGAAGCACCAGGCAGCCAAATTTATTTCCCTAAGCCCCAATGGGTGGGAGCCCTTGTATAGATGGTACATGCAGAAGATAGGGAAACAAGATGACAAAAAGTATGCAACCTTGTTATGATACAAGACTGATGTGAAAATTATGTATATGAATGCATTTGTGTCTGCATTTTAACCATTAACCCATTGTATACTAGTGGACTCTTCCACTGCTATGTGTTGGACAAGTCCATTTGTCATATAAGGGGTGTCAGGCCTATTTTTTTCGTTTTTATTCTATTTTTGATGGAAAATTCTGTTAGCAAATAGTGTAGGCCCTGATCAGACGCCGCGTTCTGCGGCGTCTGATCTGGGCCTGCACTGTTTGCCAAGGTACCCCTTTAGGGGTTTCCCCAGCACACAATGGGTTAAACCACCAATCGAGACTATAACAGATAACATAATTATCATTCTAATACATTTTCTTTTCTTTTTTTTTCAGAGGAAAACCAGCTTGACATTTCATGTGAATTGTCTGCTTGCAGATGACTCACATGAAATGTGGAGGCTGATTTTTGTTTTTCGCTTATTTTCTTTGAAAAACAAAACAAAAATTTTAATACTATCTGCTATATAATTTTGGTGGGTGCTTTAAGAGTCAAAACTCCATTCATCAGTCTTGTATATCTGTCAGGAAGTTTTCTGTATAAGTAATAGACCATAAAAAATCTCTCATCCTCTCATATGAGATCATATTATCTTTTATGGCTTAGAATTGACGTTTTCTTTTAGAATTTTTTCAAACTGAATTTTTTTTAGCTGAAACCAACCGCGCACATTAGTACTGGTTTTGTTTATTTGATTTGAGGTTTAACGTCCCCGTCAACACTGTAAAGGTCATTTTGGAGACGTTGCTTCCAATTGTGTGGGACTTTTACCCGACATTGAGATGAAATGACATCTCAGGCCCTGTCGCCCAATGAAACCAATAGGGTTTATAAGCATGGGCGGTCCGACTCGTGCGCACCGCTTTGCCTGGGCAGGCTTAGATCCTCTAAGCAGTTTACCAGTACTCGTGTGCGGGTCGGATTCAGCTCTGCGTGGAAGCATCATGCAGCCCATATATTTCTTCAAGCCCCGATGGGCGGAGGCCGTAGAAGGAGATCTGAGCCTGCCCAGGAAAGGTGGTACGAGTCGGATGGTCCATGCATTAAACCATGGGCGGCAAGGCTAGAGATGTTATTTCATCTCAATGTCAGGTAAAAGTGGAAGCAATGTCTCCAAAATTACCTTAATAGTGCTGACAGGGATGTTAAACTTCAAATCAAACAAACAAACAAAACTTTTTAGCAAGAAAGTTGAAAAAATAATTTATCAAAAGACATCGCATATCCACTAGTGGATTAAACCTGCAAATTGTTAGATATGTAACGTGTACAACGTCCTTAACGATGTCCCGTTTACTGATGGCAGATTATTTAAATGTCATATGATAAACAGAATCTTGCATTCGGGGCGTGTATTATTGAATTTATTAAACTCATTGAGGAAAAGAGATAAAATGCTCGGTAAAGCCTTGCATTAATCCCTTTTCCTCAATTTGTTCAATTAATTCAATAATACAGATGATGATGATGATGATTTCGTGTTTAACGACGCGTCAACCCTCTTTGTGGGTGATAAGCGTTAAGCGGTTAATGGTTAAATGGCATGTAGAATTACGAGGATACTAAAAGTAAAAAAGTAAGTATGATATGTATAAAAATCTGAAACAGTTAAATCTTATGGAAAAGTCCAATATCTTTTAAGAATAAAATAATATTATCAACAGGTACATCTTGAAACAATTGTTGCAAAGTGTCAGCTTTGAAGAATAAGTCACGGGACTGTGAAATCAATAATACAGAAACACTCAATGTAAGATCCTCTATGTATAACCCTATAAACCCCTTTTCTCATTTTTAACGCTCTGCATGCTCTTTTTATACCTGCTTTTTCGAAGAAAAATCGGGTATATTGTTTTCGTACCAGAGTTGAGTGGGCATCAGTCTGTTTGTCTGTCTGTCCATCCATCACGTTTCTTGTAAATGGATCTCCTCTGCAACCACTGAAGTTACAGTTTTGAAACTTTGCATGTGGATAGTACATGGTACTTAGATGGCAGTGGGCTACATTTTTGTGACCTTGACCCAACATGGCCTCTAGGTCAAAGGTCAGAAAGTAGGACATTATCATATCTTCTAAACTGTTGGGATTGCACTTCCGCAACTTGATTATTGGATAGCCCTTGGAATGTAGAACATACTGGAATACTTTTCGTGTGACCTTGAACCCAACATGGCCCCAGGGTCAAAGGTCAGAAAGTATGACATTGCCATATCTTTAGTGTTATTCATAGAAAAAGCGGGTATTTGCGATGGTATACCAGCGACTGCACCATCTAGATTTTTATACCCGCTTTTTCGAAGAAAAATCGGGTATATTGTTTTCGTACCACAGTTCACTCTGGCGTCAGTCCGTCTGTCTGTCTGTCCGTCTGTCCGCACCAACGAAACAACATTTAGGGGGCAAAAAATTTGGACAGTTTGACACTTAGGTATATATTCGTGAGTCCAAATGGACTTTATTCCGTTATTTTGGTACTTAAGTGGCAAAAATTGTCTCTTAGGTGGCTTGCCGCTTAAGAGAATTTGCCGCTTAAGTAGTCAATATGCCGACGCCTAGCCATTTCAGTATCCATTCGTGAGAACGCACATCTGTCCGTCCGTCACGTTTCTTGTAAATGGATCTCCTCTGCAACCACTGAAGTTACACTTTTGAAACTTTTCATGTGGATAGTACATGGAATGTAGATGGCAGTGGGCAACTTTTTTGTGACCTTGATCTCAACATGACCCCAAGGTCAAAGGTCAAAAATTATGATTTGTCATATCTCCTAAACTATTGGAGTTACACTTCTGAAACTTTCCTTATTGGATGGTCCTTGGCATATAGAATATGTCAGGTTACTTTTGGTGTGACCTTGACCCCCAAGGTCAAAGGTCAAAAAGTATGATTTTGCCATATCTTCTAAACTATTAGAGTTACACTTCTGTAACTTTGGTTATTGGATGGCCCTTGGAATATAGAATAAATTTGGATACTTTTGGTGTGACCTTGACCTCAACATGACCCCAAGGTCAAAGGAAAAAAATTATGATTTGCCATATCTCCTAAACTATTGAAGTTACACTTCTGAAACTTTTGCTTATTGGATGGTCCTTGGAATATAGAATATGTTGGGCTACTTTTGGTGTGACCTCAACCCCAAGGTCAAATGTCAAAAAGTATGACTTTGCCATATCTTCTAAACTATTGGAGTTACACTTCTGAAACTTGGTTATTGGATGGCTGTTGAAATATAGAATAAATTGGGATACTTTAGGTGGACCTCAACATAACCCCAAGGTCAAAGGTCAAACAGTATGACTTTGCCATATCTTCTAAACTATAATGGTTACACTTCTGAAACTTTGCTGATCAGTAAGAATGTTCTTTACAACTTTTTTTAACTTACATGTAGTTTTGGCTAGCTAATACATAGTCATTAGTGTAAAGCAGGTATTTGTGATGGTTTACCATCAACTGCAGATCTAGTTGTGTGTTTGTTTGTTTTTTCAGCAGATGACATTTTGAAATATTTATTGCTGAAGAATGTGTTTTAAGAATTCTCAGCATTAGTCAAGTTCTATTAAATCTGCCCTTTAAAACAAGCAATAAAAGCATTGTCTTAGTGACATATAATTATTTCAAATGTCAACTGATCCCCCAAACTGGATGCTTTTTTGGTTTCATTTGGAGTTTAACCCTTCTCTTGCTGAATATTCAGTTTAGCCACACCCATTTCTGACTTTGAACCAATCAGATTACTTGATGTAATTTTTTCCTACAATTTCATAAATTGAATGTCAAACAGTGCAGATCCTGATCAGATGGCTTCTTCAGAAGCCATCTGATCTGGACCTACACTGTTTGCAAAGATAGGGGTTGTCATGAACAGCAGGAAAAGAGTTAAACGTCAACTGATCCCCCAAACTGGAAGCTATGCTACACATAGATTTTGGTTTCATTTGGAGTTTAATGGCCCACACAACACTGTTTAGGTCATGTTGAGCTGCTCAATATACCTAATCACACTTTTTGTTGGCAGGCTTAATACATAAGCGGTTGACCAGTACATTAGACATTGTTTTGCCAAAAACTAACAACTGCCTTTCTTGAATCACTTGAAAATATTTGAATTTCATCATCAAACTCCACAAAAGAATCTTGCCCACCCAGTAGGGATCCAATGTGTGGTCTCCTGATCACCATGGCAGTCAGGCACCCATCTGACTGAGCAACCCAGGCCAGCTCCACATGTAGTTGGGAGTTTAATTTTAACATCTAGTCAACAATGTTCTAGTCAGCCCCCGCCCATCAGGGCTTGAAGAGCTGAAACCGACCCGCACACAAGTACTGGTAAACCGCTTAGAGGATCTTAGCCTGCCCAGGCAAAGCTGTGCGAGTCGGCCTGTCCATGCTTATAAACCTTATTGGTTTCATTTGGCAGCATGGCTTGAGATGTCATTTCATCTCAGTGTCGGGTAAAAGTCCCACAAAATTGGAAGCAACATCTCCAAAATGACCGTTACAGTGTTGACGGGGACGTTAAACCTCAAATCAAACAAACAAAACAATGTTCTATACATATTGAGGCATTGACAAATCTAGCGTGTGTGTTAAATGACATTCAGTTTCAGCTAGTCAAATCTCTGGCACTGAAAAGGCTTTGATGGTCACAGAAGGCCGGTAATGGAGACAAATATCTGCCCATCCCAAGCAATGCGTGTGCATAAAAGTACAAGGATTCATCACTATTTCTCAGGTAAACAACCTTTTTTAGAAGGTGATAAATTTTAAATTGATTCACACTTGAGCTGCTATGTTTATGACTTGAATTACTTCAGTGATTTTCGTGATGTTTTAGAATAAAATTCCCTCCAGGGAATTGATTTGCGTAGGAGAAAAGGCACATTACTGAACATACATGTTTCATATGTGACTTAGCATAAGTAGTATCAAGCCCAGACAAATCCATTGCCCAGTTGCCCTAGACAAGTGGCAAAATTCATAATTTCCCTTGCCCAGAAAAATGTATAGAATATTACATGTTCCGTCCCCGCCCATCAGGGCTTGAAGAAATAGATGGGCTGCATGATGCTTCCACGCAGTGCTGAAACCGTCCACACACTAGTACTGGTAAACCGCTTAGAGGATCTAAGCCTGTCCAGGAACCGCAGTGCGAGGCGGACCGTCCATGATTATAAACCCTATTGGTTTGATTGGGCGACAGGGCTTGAGATGTCATTTCATCTCAATGTCGGGTAAAAGTCCCACAAAATTGGAAGCAACGTCTCCAAAATGACCTTTACAGTGTTGATGGGGACGTTAAACCTCAAATCAAACAAAAACTAATTTTAATTCGAACTTATTTAAGTTCTTGAGTCCCAAGAGAACTCTTCTATATAGCTCCATACCTCCTTATTTTTGGACACCATATTTCATGGAGGTTTTGCGTCTGACTGGTGATCAGGTGGACGCGGGTTCGATATCTGCCGGGGTCAGCAACATTCTTTCGTGGAGACTGATCATGAAATCTGATCATGAAATCTTTTCTACGATCATTCTCTCCCTTTCGCCGATTCAAGAAGGGCAGTTGTCAGTTTCTGGCGAAAGAATGTGAACTGTACTGGTTAACCGCTTGCATTTGTTAGTTTCTTTGATTTGAGGTTTAACGTCCCCATCAACACTGTAAAGGTCATTTTGGAGACTTTGCTTCCAATTTTGAGGGGCTTTTACCCCGACACTGAGATAAAATGACACCTCAAGCCCTGTCACCCAATGAAATCAATAGGGTTTATAAGCCTGCCCAGGAAAAGTGTGAATAGGTAAACTGACCGGCTCAAAATTTAATGGCATAAAATAGTGTTGACTGGGCCGTTTTACTCCAAAACAAACATTATGGAGGTTTTCTTGATTTCATTTTTTTATAAGGTATGTTGTGTGAACTCATTAGAATCGCCTCCAGGCGATTCTAATGAGCACACACAGCATGCCTTTATTTCATACAAGATCATGAAGATATCCTTAAGTGATCTATTTTATGTGTCATGTCCTAAGGCCATGGCTAAACCTCAGCAGATCAAACTACCCCAATCTCAAATAAATCTACAAGGTCCCACAGTTATTTGAGTTATTGAAGTATTACTTTTGCCTCCATCCATATGGGGCTTGAAGAAATAGATTTGGCTGCATGATGCTTCCATGCAGAGCTGAAACCGACCGCACACAAGTTCTGGTAAACCGCTTAGGTCTAAGCCTGCTCAGGCAATGTGGTGCATGTTGGCCCGTCCATGCATATAAACCCTTTTGGTTTCATTGGGTGGCAGGGATTGAGATGTCATTTCATCTCAGTGTCGGGTAAAAGTCTCACAAAATTGGAAGCATGTCTCCAAAATGACCTAAATAATGTTGACAGGGGGGACCTTAAACTTCAAATCAAACAAAAATACAGACTTTCGGATGAGTCTTTAAACCGAGGTCCCTTCTCTACTGAGGTCTCCGGGACACTCAAACACTCACTCACTCAAACAAAAACAAAATTGAAGTTTTACTATATCAGGAATATCATAATTCAGAATCATTTTGTAGATGTGTCGGATCGCCTTAAAAACGCCTGAAACTTGGATTTTTCATGTCCTGATCATGGCTCATAGTACAAGGATTAATTAGAAAAGTGTATGTGTGTGTGTGTGCTTGAATTTTACGTCTCACCAACAGCTAAGGCCATATCGATATGGAGACAGGATCTCGGTTTAAGGAATCATCCGAAAGACTGGAGAAGCCCAGGACTGAATCGACGACATCTGGTTTAGGAGGCGAGCAGCATACCCACTACACCATGGAGGCTTCTATAACTAGGAGACTTATCCTTATTTTTGTTAGAAACATATTGAGGGCACTTATACAAAATGTCCATATAGAAGCAAGCTTTTATGAATGTTAAGTGTAGGTCTATTTCATCAACAATTTGTTCTGTTTTGGTATGCTTTCATTTTACTGATTAATGTTTCCGGTTTTAATGATCGGTTTCTTTCCCCAGCCCAGTTCTTCCCCAAGGGAAGAAATTGACTAGTGAGTTTCTTCCCCACCTGGTCAGTTTCTTCCCCACTGGAAATTGTTTTAGAACCATTGCCATGAGTTATTTATGCCTCACAATTTGGTAACAAGAGCTCCACAAGTGGGGAATTATACGCCCATGGCAAGTTAATACATTGTATTTGTTGGACTGCAACCTTGAAACAATATGAACTGCACTAAACAAGCTTTAATTTAACAGCAGGGCTGTGACCTTGAAAATAAGGTCAACGTCACGAAAACCTAATCAGTTCGAGCTTTATCCTGACCCAATGTTGTATCCTTGCAAATTTGATTAAACTCAATGTCATGAGATATACTGCACAAAACCTAAATTTGAACTATTTAGCATGACTGTGACCTTGAAAATAGGGTCAAGGTCACCAAAACATAATCAGTTCTTCATCCTGTCCAGATGTCACATCCAGGCAAATTTGATTAAAATCCTCCCAGTAGTTCATGAGATATCTTGCACACAAGAAAGTGTCACGCCGACGCATATGCGGACGCCGACAGAATCCACATCAAAAACACACAGTATGTCTCCTTCCCCTTCGGTAGGGGGTATATAATTATACAGATCTAGAAACATGTCCAAAGGACATGAATGCCCCCTCCTGGAACCACAATTAAGTAACCTCAAATGCGAATTGCTAACGCCATCTTAGACACGGATGTGAACGTATATGCCCTTTCCACCATTCTTTGAATAACGGGGGCATTAAAATGGCCTGTTATGGTCACATGTCTATATAATCTATACATTTCTGGGATCCATCTTTAAACCATGTTACATCCAAAACCATGTTATAATAACCAATGTTATAAAGTGGTTGTGGTGTAACACATTATGTACAGTGAAATTTTGCTATTAACCCTTTCCCACTCAGATACGTCTTTTTACTTGGGTGTCTGAAACCCACCCCCCCCCCCCCAACACGCACACCCTTTTGAGCCCCAGAACCACCAAAAAATTTGCATTCCCCACCCCTGGACAGTTAGGATTAGTTGTCCTAAAAATGGCCTGTTTTTTCCCCGCAGCTCCCCACTAAAAATATACCTATGGGGGGTTCGAAAGGGGTTCGAAAGGGTGGGGGGGGGGGGGGGGGGGGTGCGGCAGCCACACTAACCGCCGAAACAAATTGGGGGTATTGCCCAGCCGGCCGCTTAAATGAAATCTGAGGGTGTCTGGGGTCAAAACTGCCTCACTTTTTGACAATTTTGAGATGCCCCCTCGTTACCATAGCAACAATGATTAAGCCTAAAAAGGTTCCATCTGAAAAGCTACTACCTAGTGAACATTCCGAGTTTGATGTAAAACAGACTATTCATTACAAAGTAATGGTTATATGAAGTTGCTGTCCGAGACAACACTGTGAAAATCAGCAAAATTCACAAAGTCCCCAAGTGGGAATGGGTTAACCCTTATCCTGCTGAATATTCAAGTTAGCAACACCCATTTCAGACTCTGAACCAATCAGATTACTTGACGTAATTTATTCCTACAAATTCATGAACTGAATGTCAAACAGAGTAGATCCTGATCAGATGGCTTCTTCAGAAGCCATCTGATCTGGGTCTACACTGTTTCCAAAGATAGGGGTTGTCGTGAACAGCATGAAAAGGGTTGAGACCACCTAAAATTAAGACTAAATCTGCTTTTAAAAGGTTTCAGTTATTCTCTCTGTCTTTTCTACACCCAGTGTTGCCAAAAAGGAGACCACCTTCACCTTTGGGACTGTTCAAAAGTGGTATTTTGTTTGATTTGAGGGTTAACATCCCCGTCAACACTGTAAAGGTCATTTTGGGGACGTTGCTTCCAATTTTGTGGGACTTTTACCCGACATTGAGATGAAATGACATCTCAAGCCCTGTCGCCCAATGAAACCAATAGGGTTTATTAGCATGGACGGTCCGCCTCACAACGCGGTTCCTGGGCAGGCTTAGATCCTCTAAGCGGGTTACCAGTACTAGTGTGCGGGCTGGATTTAGCTCTGCGTGGAAGCATAATGCAGCCTATAGATTTCTTCAAGCCCCTATGGGCGGGGGCCGACAAAATTGGTATTAATATAGCAATTTTACTGTACTTCATATTATCCCAAAATCCATGACACACTTCATTTGTATCTTCATACATGACCTTGTAGGTAAGAGCGCCGTCTCTTAATCATCAGGTCTCTCACCACTGTGGGTTCAAGCCTCGCTCTGCCAAGTTTGCAATTTGGAAGATCACACGGTTTTCTTCTGGGTCCTCAAGAGAAGCCTCCGTGGTGTAGTGTTATATGCTACTCGCCTTGTAAACCAGGGTTTGCAGGATCGATCCCAGGCTTCTCTAGACATTCGGATGAGTCTTTGAACCGAGGTCCTGTCTCCGTATGACCTTAGCTGTTGGTGAGATGTAAAACTCAAACACTCACTCACTTATTCTGGGTACTCCAGTTTCTGGCTACCTCTGATTAAAGATTTGGCTCAAACTAAGTGAAATAATCTTGAAAGGGCCATAAAAGCAAAACCAAAAGAAGGGGAGCCAGTATTAGCTGTAAAGAACAGACAGAATGAAATCAATAGACATAGAAACACATATATTTGATTATTTATTGCAATAGCAAAATATAGCATGGTTGGCACTTATAGGCAAGATTCATATATCAAAAGCAGGGTAAAAATCAGTTTCATCACAAATGAACTTTTGTTATCAAATTTTGACAATTTTCACAATAATGTTCAAAAAATTATTTAGCACCAAATAAGGAGAAGTAACAATGATAATTTTGGGATAATTTTCCATATTTCTCCAAAAATATACAATTACAGCGCAGCCTTGTTATAACACAGCTCATTATAACAAGGTTTGGATATAGCACATTTTCAAGTCCCCAAAAATGTGTAGATTATATAGAACTAGAAATGTGTTCATAGGACATGGATGCCCCAGTCTGAAAATATGTCTATGTTCGTATTCATCCAAAGAAAGTTATTGACCGTGTTTAAGTTCTGTACCCTTTTTTCACATTTGACCTCTAAGTATGACCTTGACCATGGCAGTAAGGACCTTGGTTTTGTGTGAGGCACAGTGTCTCAGGATGGCCAATATTTTTGCCAAGTAATTTCAAAATCCATCCAGAGATAAGAAAGTTATTGGCTGCGCTTAAGTTTCGGACCATTTTTTTTTACCTTTGACCTCTAAGTATGACCTTGGAGATATGGATCTGGGTTTGCATGTGACACATCATCTCATGATGGTTAACATTTCTTCAAAGTAATTTCAAAATCCATCCAGAGATAAGAAAGTTATTAACTGCGCTTAAGTTTCGGACCCTTTTTTTGACGTTTTACCTCTAAGTATGACCTTGACCTTGGAGGTACAGACCTGGGTTTGCATGTGACACATCATCTCATGACGGTTAACATCTCTACAAAGTAATTTCAAAATCCATCCAGAAATAAGAAAGTTATTGACTGCGTTTAAGTTTCGGACCCTTTTTTTGACGTTTGACCTCTAAGTATGACCTTGACCTTGGAGGTACAGACCTGGGTTTGCATGTGACAAATCGTCTCATGATGGTTAACATTTCTACAAAGTAATTTCAAAATCCATCCAGAAATAAGAAAGTTATTGACTGCGTTTAAGTTTTGGACCCTTTTTTGACATTTGACCTCTAAGTATGACCTTGACCTTGGAGATGCGCACCTGGGTTTGCATGTGACATGTCGTCTCATGATGGTTAACATTTCTACAAAGTAATTTCAAAATCCATCCAGAAATAAGAAAGTTATTGACTTTGTTTAAGTTTTGGACCCTTTTTTTGACATTTGACCTCTAAGTATGACCTTGACCTTGGAGGTGTGGACCTGGGTTTTGCACGTGACATGTCGTCTCATGATGGTTAACATTTCCGTCAAGTAATTTTAAAATCCATCAAGAAATAAGGAAGTTATTGACCGCGTTTTAAGTTTCGGACGGACAGGGGCAACGCTATATGCCCTTTCCACACTTCTTCGAAGGGTGGGGGCATAAAAATGACCTTTTTTCTATATAATCTTTACATTTTTGTTTGGAATAACACAGCTATTTTACTAACACAATTTCTGCTTTGGACCCCCATTAATAGTGTTATAAAGAGGTTGTTGTGTACTTGTTAGAATCACCTCAATGAGGCAACTGAGGGCAGTTCTAACAAGTACCAGCGACATTATGTTTCCAACAATAACTGGAAAATTATACCTTAATTGTCCTTACTGGTACTCCTGCCTGTAATGAGCTTTAACAAGAGGGCCATGATGGCCCCGGGTCACTCACCTGATCCATATTGTACAAATGCTTTGAATTTTGGGTTTGAGTTATTTTGGTTGACACAAGGAACATCCCTGAGAAATTATTTGAAAATCTATAAACTGGTTAAGAATGAGAAGTCATTTAAAGTTTTTTTTATTTTTAGCACTGGTGGCCATGTTGTTCATCTGAGCAGAACACTTTGAGCAATTTTGATAGAGGGTCACCCAAGGAACATTCCTGTTAAATTATTTCAAAATCTATCCAATGGATAAGGAAAAGCAGTCGTTTAGAGGGTTTGTTTTCGGTTTTTAGCTCTGGCGGCCACCTTGTTCACCTCAGTGGAACGGTTTGAGCAACTTTAGAAGAGTGTCACCCAAGGAACATTCCTGGGAAATTATTTCAAAATCCATCCACGAGTTAAGGTAAAGGAGTTGTTTAGAGTTTTTTCTATTTTTAGATCTGGTGGCTAGCTTGTTCACCTAAGCAAAATGGTTTGAGCAGTTTTGGGAGAGGGTCACCCAAGGAACATTACTGTGAAATTATTTGGAAATCCACCCACTGGTTAAGCAGAGGAAGTGGCTTAAAAGTTTTTTCTATTTTTAGCTCTGGTGGCCATCTTGTTCATCTGAGCAGAATGGTCATTTTGTTCACCTGAGTGGAACTGTTTGAGCAATTTTGGTAGAGGGTCACCAAAGGAACATTCCTGTGACATTATTTCAGAATCCATCAACTAGTAAAGCAGCAGAAGTCGTTTAAATAAAGGTTTTTCTGTTTTTAGCTCTGGCCGCCATCTTGTTCATCTGAGCATAGCGGTTTGAGCAATTTAGGTAGAGGGTCACCAAAGGAACATTCCTGTAAAATTATTTCAGTTAAACAGTAGTCCTTTAAAGATTTTTTCTATTTTTAGCTCCAGCAGCCATCTTGTTCATCCGAGCAGAACAGTTTGAGCAATTTTAGTAGAAGGTCAACCATGGAACATTCCTGTGTAATTATACCAATATCCATCCACTGGTTGAGGAGCAGAAGTCGTTTAAAGGTATTTCTATTTTTAGCTCTGGTGGCCATCTTGTTCACCTGAGCAGAACAGTCATCTTGTTCACCTGAGCGGAACTGTTTGAGCAATATTGGTAGAGGGTCACCAAAAGAACATTCCTGTGAAGTTAATTCAAAATCCATCCACTGGTTAAGCAATAGAAGTAGTCTTAAGGTTTTCTATTTTTTGCTCTGGCGGCCATATTGTTCCTGGGAGCGGAACGGTTTGATCAATTTTGGTAGAGGGTCACCCAAGGAATATTCCTGTGAAATTATTTCAAAATTCCTCAAGCAGTTTTTGAGAAAAGTTGTTTAAAGCAAAAGTTGAGGATGGATGCATGGTCGCATGAAGGACAGACAAAGACCGATCACAATAGCTCACCTTGAGCACCTCATGCTCAGGTGAGCTAAAAATACAGCAAGAATCTATCCCCACAGAACCAAACTAACCAGAGTTGGCCCCAGTGGCTCAGTCATATGTGCACCCCATTGATTATCAGAATGTCTCGGGTTCAGTCCCTTTTGGCTCCATGAAGACTTTTTTACTGTCAGTTACTGACAAAAGCATATACACTGTTCTGGTAAATTTGCTCATATGACTGCCCAGGAAAAGTGTGAGTCATTAAAATGACCATCTCTAAATGACCATAATATTGTTGACTAGGCCATTAAACTCCAAACCAACCAACAAATCACAGAAATATTCACTGAAAATATCTAGTGTACATTGCATAGTGGTACCCAATACCCACAGGCTATGTGATATGCAAATCCATGAAACCTACAATTCAACCAATTAGGAGGAATGGTAACAGCTTCAGGGGAGGCAACTCCTGCAGAAGTATTTTTGTCTCCCATGTCAACAGGGGTCAACTCTTAAAGGAAAGAATTTGCTCCTGAGGAGCAAATTCTTTCCTTTAAGAGTAGACCCCCTTTTCAGTGGGGCAGGGCTTATAGAAAAGCGAACAGGATGTCCCGAAAGTAGTGTCTCCCTTTGAGAAATGGCAGAAAAAGTGTCGGGTGATCCCATTCCCCTTAAGCCAAGCGAATTTTCAGTTAAACCGCATTTGTTATCTTATTTTTAATACGAGTCGTACAAACCACAACGTGTTTTTGGTACAGGAAACATGTATCATTAAGAATATTTAATTGAACTTCCGGGGCCAGTTGTTCAAAGCTAACAACGTTGTTATTTAAAGTATTGCTAAAACTTTGATCATTTAAAAAGGCAAATTATTAATGCTAATACTTGTGCTGAAAAAAATGTGAGCAGCAATTGCAAAAGCTGCTCACATTTTTTTCAGCAAAAATAACACTATATTATGATATTGTACTTGCTAGAATAGCTAACAATAAGACAATTAACGGACTTGTTAAGCTAACAATACTTTGAACATTTGGCCCCTGAAGAATTCACCTGAGAGAAGCATGTCTGACTACAAATTCTGTTGTCAGTAGAATTAATCCCAGACCGGCCATATTATCATAAAATTCTCCAATTCTCCTACTCCTGTTGACAGTTACTGACTGAGGAACAATGACTGGTAAATGACTGACAAGGTCTAATCTTGCAGTCACTCAACATTGTAACGTCTATTGAGCCTTCTATGTAGGTTTTGTTGATCGGGGCTTGAAAAAATAGATGGGCTGCATGATGCTTCCACGCAGAGCTGAAACCGATCTACACACGAGTACTGGTAAACTGCTTAGAGAACCTAAGCCTGCCCAGGCAAAGCGGTACGAGTCGGACCGTCTATGCTTATAAACCCTATTGGTTTCATTGGGTGGCAGGGCTTGAGATGTCATTTCATCTCAATGTCGGGTAAAAGTCACACAAAATTGGAAGCAATGTCTCCAAAATGACCTTTACATTGTTGATGGGGATGTTAAGCCTCAAATCAAACAAACAAACAAAGTTTTTGTTTGTTTGATTCGAGGTTTTACGTCCAAGCTATTTAGGTTGCGACTTTTACCTGACATTGAGATGAAATAACATCTCAAGCCCTACTGCCCATAGAAACCACCAGGCTTAAGGAGAGGTCCGACTCACATCACTTTTCCTGGGCAGGCTTAGAACTCCAAAGCAGTTTATCAGTACTCAAGTTCGGGTTGGTTTCAGCTCTGCACGGAAGCACCATGTAGCCCAATCTATTTCTTCAGGCCAGATGGAGAGGGGGGTTCTAGGAAGACTACACCACTACCTTAGTATTACATGGTTCGTTATAACACGGCTTTGGATATAACACGGTACCAAGATGGATCCCAAAAATGTGTAGATTATATAGAAAATGACCATAAATGTATAATCTGTATAATCTATATTTTTGTTTGGATATAACACTGTTGTTTAACTAACATGGTTTCTGCTTTGGACCCCATTAATAGTGTTATAAAGAGGTTGTGGTGTACTTAGGAAGACTGTGGTAATGTTTGCCGAGTTAGACTTGACCTGAAAGTGTTGAGGAGGCTGTAAAACTCCAAAACTAACAGACAAACGTAATAATTAACTTTGTTGGATGAACTGCAAAACTACTTGGCAAAGTCGCATGTCACTCCTAGCAAGGGGCATTGTTCACAATAAAGCCTTTACAAAAATAAGCCTCTTCAAAACGGCATAATCACAGATTGATTTCGTTAAGTCCATTTTTTTCCAAAACAGCTTAATCAAGAATGGCTACATACGGTAAATCTGTCTCTCCATAAATCTGATCTGGAACAATCCTCATTGTCTATGATAAAGAGTTACTTTACATTTCCATTATCCCACTGCATAAATTAATCTAGCCACATCCATTTAAATTTCAACCAATCAAATTACTTGATATAATTTATTCATTCAAATTCGCAAACTTACTAACAAATTGATGGCTAATGCAAATCTGTTCTTGGTTCACATAACAAGTATTTAGGAATACAGTTCAACCTGTTTTAATCAAACATATGTGCTTGCTTAAGACAGGTGCACATGCCTGCCTTATACACTGGGCCATGCACTATGACAGGTTTTATTGTTTGTAACTATTTATCTTAGTTTTATATGATTTTATCATGAAAAAGTATGTTATATGCACTCATTAGAATTGCCCAATCGAGGCAATTCTAAAAAGTACACTTTATTCCCCATTATTTTACAGAAGATCGAAAAAGATTGTCCTATATCCCCATTCACCTCCTGACCTACCCATAGCCCCAGCTAAGAGGGGATATCCCAAATATAAATTTTCTTATTTCTGCATGAAAACATGTTGTTGGTAGTCATTAGAAGCACCTAACAAGATGCTTCTAATGAATACCCACAGCATATGTTTTCGTGCAGAATTAAGCGCTTCTATTGAGGACCCACAACATGTTTTTGTGCAGAAATATGAATTTTGTGGGTACTCATTAGAAGCACCTCACCAAGGCGCTTCTAATGAATACCCACATGTTTTCGTGCAGAAACATCACGGGAATAAGTCCGTGAAATGAACACCCCCTAAACCCCACTTTATATAAAGAAAACTGGGGTTCACGGGGGTATACATAATTTTCCTTGTTTCCGCTCTAAGACATGGGTTGTGGGTGCTCGTTAGAACCGCCTCAATATGGCAAGGAGTTGCAGGGATAAATATTGTTAGAAAAAATATTTGAAAATGCCATGCGCAAGTCATGTTTGGTGTTTTAAACATTAAAATGGGATTACTTCTCAAAATGTGTTGAGACCGACAAATTTAGCAGTGTATCATTTGAAAAAGTGCAGTTGGTTATCAGGAGACTTCAGGACTGGTTGTCACTGGACCTAAAAGTCTCCGGACAGCCAGTGATAAGGAGACATGTGGACTTCCTATTTATTACTGAAGATTTGGCCTCTTGGTAAAGCTAGAGTACATTCTTCATTAACTGTTGAAACAAACTCATTAAAGACAGTATGAACGCTTTCCTCATTATTAGTATCAGTAGCAACTGCCTCTGTTTCAGCAGTGTCCTCTTGGACAGGAGACAAAGGGCCAAACTCCTTGTCTTTATTATTCTCAGTATCAGCCGTATCTTCTTGAACAGGAGACAGAGGTCCAAACTCTAATGCATTAACATTATCATTATCAACTGGTTCCAGAGTAACATTAGCAAAGTCCCTAGATGCTGTACTGTTCCCTGCATTATCTAACATCATGTCATCATTGTATTCTGGTACCTCTAAGTCTGTAGGGCTAGGTGGAGGACTAGGATTTTCCTCCAATGCCTTCTGAATCATACGCATTTCTTCAATGTCTAAGTGACTTGTGTCGATTGGAATTTCAGCATATGCATGTCTCTGTTGAAGTCGGCTAATAATTGACTCTACTTCTTCATGAATATCAGCATTTCTATTGTTTTGCACAGCATAACTTTCTCCAGAATATCTAGAAAATGTAGATTCAAGTGAACCGTGTCTCACCAGTCTAGAGTTGGATGCCTCCCCAAATCCTGGCCTAGTAGCTCTATATTCCTGCACAGATGAAGAGCGATGCAGTGATGCTGGCTGGGACCTATTTTCAAGATCTGGAATGTTTAAATTAAATGCTGTTTCTCTCCTAGTTTCATTTACAACCTCAGCTGATTGTCCAACAGAAGAATTAACTTCATTTCTATCTGTCCTAGATATATGTAGATTATCAACTCTCTCAGCAGTGTCGGTTACTGAAATATGTAATTCATTCACTCTTGAATTCTCTGCATTATTTACTTGAATAAGTTCCTGTTGAGTGATGTGATTTTGTTGATTATTAATATCTTCAGTCTTTTCATTCCCTTCATAGTCATAGATAGACTTACACTTTCTCATTAATTTATAATTATTTATATTAGGTCTTGGTCTTGGTTTTGTATAATAACTAACATGCTTAAATCTTTCATCAATTGCTTCAATTGTGTTAGCTGGATTTATTCCTAGGTTTTTATTGTTTTTGATCGTTGTATCAACATCCAGTCCTTCCTTTTTATTTTCACCAATAAAACCATTTTTACCATTCACAGTATCATCAAGATCACCATTTCCACAAGAGCCTTCCCTGTTTTTAGATTTCTCTATAAGTTCTCTGATTTTATTATACCTTTCCTCTGGATCACCTGGTATATCTGTTGCAGATTCACTCACGTCGTCAGTTGCATGAACAACAACAGAGTGAGCAGAATTTGCTTTTGCAGCTTTTATCAATGGATGTTTTTTCTCTAGCCAATGGCAATGTCCCTTGTCATCAACATACACAACTGTTTCATCAATAAGAGCTAGAATAGGTCGCGTAGCCATTTCATTTATTTCAATTTTTCTAGAATAGTTTTCACGAAAAGAAGAATACTGGAATGAGTCTCTTGTCAATGAGATTCTATCAACATTATTAGGTCTTGTTTCTGAAGAACTAACCTGATTATTTGTATTTCTTTCATAAGCACCATTAGATGTTAAGGCCACAGCATCACGTACATCTGAAGTTGTGATTCCTATAGTCCGACGTCTTCTTTCTGTCATTCTACTATGCCTAGTTTCACTTCTGCCATTTCTAGAAAATCTGTCAACTTCACTTGCACTGGACATCAAGAACCTTTGATAATTTGTACTACTCCTACCTTCTCTTGTGTTCCTACCATCTCTTGTGGCTGATGAACTTCTTGAGCCATTTCCTTGACCTGAATCAGACAAATTTGAATTTGATCCAGTGCCAAGACCAAGCCCCACCACGACACTTGCAAATGGGTCAACTATATCTAAACTTTGAGTTGTTTCAACCTTGCCTCTTCTTGAAGTTCTTGGTGTGCTTGATCCTGAGCCTGGTTGGCTACCATCTTGACTAGAAGACACATCTGGAACTCTTGTAACTGGGTAACTTGGTATATTTTCATTTGAGCCTGGAGAACCTGAACCAAAAATGTTGCTCCTAGCTGATTCAAACCTTTCTCTAAAATCCTGAATTTCATTTGCAATCTGTACGTTAGTATCCCCGACATGAAAGCTAGCTGATCTCCGTGGGTGGTGTTGACGGTTTCTTCTTTGCACAGATGGCCGTTGAGTCTGTTGCATCTGTACTAATCTCTCTCGAATGGACAACCTGGTTTCTCGTCCTGACTCTCCAGCTGGGTTACGAGATGCAGCACGTTCAGCAGCATGTTCTGCCTTTCTCTGCTCAAATCGTTTAAGCCTATCTTCCAATTCATTTGTTTCTGTTTGGGCCACTAAAGCTTCCTCTAAGTTTGAGGCAAACTGAGCTTCAATATCTGAATCTGTCATGGCTGGGAGAAAACAGGATCAACTTTTTGCTGTCAAATGAAAGCTTTATCTCTTTATTGTCTTTATCTATCAAACCAATTTGAAATCTTGTTTGATTTGATATTAAATACTTAATGTTTGTCAGTCAGTCTTACTTCGAATGGTACTCCAAAGCACTACAGCACAAAGCTAAAAATTCTAGAGTTTCATTTGCATTTCAAACACTTATGCCTTTGTCTCTTAGTTCCCTCCAAATAACAGCTGTTTAAGGTGAAAGAGCTGTGTGGTCTTTTGTCATCAAATAAACTCAAATTTATAGTCTCCTGGCTACAAAATGAAACACATCAAAAAGCAGGCTGGTATCCTGGACTTTAACATCCATTTCTCTACATTTGCAAAATGTCTAGACAATGATTTCTATGTTTAGCTCAATGAAATGCATGTGGGTTTATATATAACAATCCATATAAATTATCTATTCCCTTTAAGGCTAAACACACGTGTGATTAAACATGACTATGTCAAATCAGTCTTCTAGGCAGTACCTAAGTCCTTGGCTAGTTTCAGTATGTTTAAGCTAAGTACATTGGGTTTAAAATCAATTGTCTGACATGCCCTACTCTCTCCTGGTCTTAATCCAATTATATGTCAGGTAGAATGAAGCCTTTCCACCATAGTTCATCCTATCATAAAATGTTGGTCTTCTTTCTGGCCTTAACCATATTTACTAGTGCATCACATAACTGCATATATCATTTTACGATAGTTTATGCTAATAACTTTTGAATTTCCTTTAATGGCAAAAACGTCACTTTTAATACCACATAAATACATCAGCGTGAAATCCCTCCAAAACACTGTATACTATTATTCATCATTCAAATCCCACACAGTACAATATAGAACTTATACACATACTCAAACACAAAGCATAGGATAGATTGGTTCCCCATTAAAAGCCATTAGCCATTGATCACTGTGATTTAAGATCAGCAACCAGTCTGTACTGTACAGGTATACAGGTGACAAATTTTTGCTCAATCAAGTGACAAACGAAAAAGGTGGGTCATGCATGACTTAAGTCTGATATTGGACCAGCCGGCACAACATAATGTTTCAAATTACCAGTACAATGTGCTCATAAACACCAGTTCAATGCCACAGTGCAAGTTAATACACTAACCCTTTTCAACAGTTAAGATTCTGATCAGATGGCTTCTTCAACAGTGTAGATCCAGATCAGATGGCTTCTGAAGCCATCTGATCAGGATCTACACTGTGTGAATTGAATGTATCAAGTAATTTGATTGGTTGATAGTCAGCAATGGGTGTGGATAAATTATCAAACAGTGTAGAACCTGATTAGATGGCTTCTTCAAAAGTGTAGATCCCGATCAGATGGCTTCTTGATCAGATGGCTTCTTCAACAATCTAGATCCAAATCTGATGGCTTCTGATGACTTTTTCAACAGTGTAGATCCAAATCAGATGGCTTCTTGATTAGATGGCTTCTTCGCCAGTGCAAATCCAAATCAGATGGCTTCTGGAGAAGCCATCTGATCAGGATCTACACTCTTCAATAAACCAGCAATGGGTGTGGCTAAATTAATTTATTCAATGGAATAAGGGTTAATACACATATTTTCTTCTTTTTAAAGGATAGAATTTAGGGCTAAGCTTATAGCCCTTTACTTAAATTTCCAAATGCACTCCTGATGTATACAATGAACTTTTCGCCCCCACCCTTCGGGGCTTGTCGAAAAGGATTGGACTGCATGTTGCTTTCACCCAGAGCTGAAACCGACAGCCATATGAGTACTGGTAAACCGCTAAGAAGGTCTAAGCCTGCCCAGGCAAAGTGGTGAGAGTCGGACCGTCCATGCATGTAAACTCTATTGGTTTTACACCACAACCTCATTATAATGTGGTTCTTTTTAACACAGTTTTATATATAACACGGTTTCAAGATAGAATCCGAAAAGGTAAGATTATACAGAAAAATGACCATAAATGGTCATTTTTCTATTTTAATCTATACATTTTTGTTTGGATATAACTAACACAGTTTATGCTTTGGACTCCATTAATAGTGTTATAAAGAGGTTGTGGTGTATTGAGCCGCAGGGCTTGAGATGTCATTTCATCTCAATGTCGGGTAAAATTCCACAAAATTGGAAGCAACATCTCTAAAATGACCTTAATAGTGTTGATAGGGGTGTTACACCTCAAATCAAACAATCAAACAATGAACTTCAAAGACTCGAACACTGATGGTCTTTATCTGGCAAAAATTTCAACCATTTTTCTTATTTAATTTCTAAAAAAAAATCAACTTGACACCCCTAAATTTGAAATGGTCTCCTTTTTTGGGTTCCACATCCCCCACCCCGACCCCCACATAAAATGAATTAAAATTGATAAACCAAACCTGCATCATCACTGCTATACCTTGGCAATTAAACAGTGAACAAGCCATCTGAACCAGTGTTACGAGGACTGTTCAAATACGAATGCAACTAAGCACATAAAAATGATTCCGTGATAGATTTCGAAGAAAAAATTATTTTGTCCCCTCAAAGTATTCCCCTTTAACAGATATACAAACTTTCAGTCTCTGATCCAATCATTGAATGCATTTTGGTAGTCTTTTCGAGGTATACTATGAAGGCACTGGAATATTGCAGAACCGAGGTGTTTGCGCTGTACAAATTTTCGACCAGAAAGGTATTTTTTCAGCCGCGGGAACAAAAAAAACTCACACGGGACAAGGTCAGGGGAATACGTGGGGTGAGGGAGTTCAACAACCTTTTCCTGCTTCAGATAGTCTTGCACAATGAATGCCTGTAGCAATCTGACATTGGCCAAACCAGTTGCGGTTGAAATATTCTTCAATTTTCGAAGAACTTTATTCTTGTAAAACTTCGCATTTACAGATTTGCCTTTAGGCACAGCAACCTGAATAGCAGGGCCCTGATTTGAAAAGAATATAGCATACATTACCTTCTTGACACTCATGGTCCGCTTTGCAATGTATGGTCTTTTGCAATACTTTGTTGCCCATATTTTGTTCTGAATCTTTCGTTTTGGCTCAAAAAAGTGAACCCATCTCTCGTCACCTGTGACGACATTAGCGAAAGACCGTGCATTGTAATTTGGAAACTTTTTAAGCAATTTCTTGGCGCACTGAACACGTGTCTTTTTCTGCTCATCTGTCAACAGATGGGGAATCCATCTAGCACAGATCTTTCTCATTTTCAAATCCTGTTTCAGAATTGTATGAGCTGCTCCTAATGAGATGCCAACCATACTAGCTATTGCCTAGTGGTGTATCGTGCATCGGTAGCAACTATTTCTTTCACTCTAGCAACCATCTTGGCAGATGTTGCTCTTTTCGGCCGAGATCATGTGGTGCATCTTCTGTTGAGCCTAGCCCACAGCTGAATTTCTTACACCAACGAAAAACTGTCGGAAAAGACATTTCATTATGCCCATAAACCGAACATATTTCATCAAAAATGTCTTTGCACCGTATACCAAGAATACAACAATTCTTAATATAGGACCGTATTTCAAAGGCGTACTCTGACCTTCTTCCAACCATGTTTTGTATTAGTATACAAGAGTAGACAGTGTTTATCGAACGATATACATGGCTAAAGTGCACGGATTTTAACAGGTTTGGTATCAATGTATAGGTAAAATGTTTTTCTACGCTGTGATATTTATTTCCAGGTGATTTTCGCATTAGTGCATGAGACAACGTTCTACTTGCATTCATATTTGAACAGTCCTCGTATAACATCAAGTAATTTGATTGGTTGGATTGGCAGAACTAATTTACATTACAATAACACACCTGTGTGGCATATAAAATGGTTACTTTTCCGATGAAATTTTTTTATATTTTTTTCTTATTATACTCGAAACATAGGTTGTGAGTGCTCATTAGATTAGAGTGAGTGTTTGAGTTTTACGTCTCACCAACAGCTAAGGTCATATGGAGACGGGACCTCGGTCTAAAGACTCATCCCAAAGTCTGCAGAAGCCCGGGATCGATTCTGCGACCTCTGGTTTACAAGGCGAGTAGCATAACCACTATACCACGGAGCTGCACTAAATGAGGCAGTTCTAAAGAGTTTTTGTTTTGTTTGTTTGAATTGAGGTTTACTGTGCCATCAACACTTCGAGAAGTTGCTTCCAATTTTGTGGGACTTTTACCTGACATTGAGATGAAATGACATCTCAACCCCTACCCCCATCCCCACTCCGCCCAATGTTTATACTGTGCATATCATTTTCAGTCTATTTGGTTGTGTATAAAAGCTTCTTAACACAGTCATACAGACTGAACAAAATTTAAGTTGGGCACAATTTTGCTTGACACAATCATATGACTTTTGTTTATTTTGTATTTTCAATGTATATGAACTTCATACTGAATACTGGCATTTATGTAAAATCTCTCATTTTATTTCATATCTCATAACATAAATCACTGTAGCATAAAACAGATAACTTGGCGACACCGTGTGTCACTCACTTATACCAATGTTTTCTTATCAAGATATGAATCCTACCAAGTGAGAAGCACTTTTAATACACCTGCTGTGACTGAAAATGAAATGACGTAAAAATTCTAAAAAATTGGACACTTTGAGGACTTGCTGTAATTCTCCTAAAATTTTTAGGAATTTGTTTCATGATCTATCAAGGAGTCCAAAAAATGCAGACCGAATTGCAAACAGTGTAGACCCTGATCAGACTGCTCCTTCAGGAGCAGTCTGATCTGGGTCTACACTGTTAACTTAGGCCTATCTGTCCCAATACTTAGTACCTACATGTACTGTTACTGAAAATGAAAGATCATAATTAAACTAAATATTTGGACACCATAAAAGCTCCTTACCATACTGGTTCTGAAATTTGAACAACTACCCAATGTTCTGCCAAAAATAGCTGGATGAATGGCAAACAGAGTAGAACCTGATCAGATGAAGTGCTCTGTGGTGTCTCAGCTGAGCCTACACTGATTGCTCAGGTGGCACCCGCCCATCGGGCTACATGATGCTTCCACGCAGAGCTGCAACCGACCCACACACGAGTACTGGTAAACAGCTTAGAGGATCTAAGCCTGCCCAGGCAAAGCCGTGTGCGTCGGCCCATCCATGCTTATAAACCCTATTGGTTTCATTGGATGGCAGGGCTTGAGATGTCATTTCATCTCAATGTCAGGTAAAAGTCCCACAAAATTGGAAGCAACGTCTCCAAAATGACTTTTACAGTGTTGACGGGGACGTTAAACCTCAAATCATACAAACAAACTGATTGCTCAGGCCTATTTGTCCGAAATCATACAATAAATATGGTACTCTCTCCAGCCCATAATTATACAGTATAATGTAAGATCAATAACCCTGTAAAAAGGATCACCTACATTCACCTTAAGCATTCAAGAGTTATGTCCCATCACATACAAATGGACTTCAAAAACCATGTTTCTAATCAAGCCATTTGCAGTTGTCTCTCTTTGGAGTTTGTAAATCAGACCAAAATTTGAACAATATCAATGTTGTTCAGCCCTGTCATTCATTAGAAGGCAACAAGAGGCTAAATTGCCTCCTACTCTTAACCCTTTTTGTACCAGATGGGATCTTCCTTCTCATATATAGCAGGAGTCCATTTCGAAATTCAGGGGTGTTAGGCTGTGTTTTCTTCAAAATCGATTTGGAAAATGGCTGAACCTTTTGCAAGTAGCCTAGGCCCTGATCAGACGCCGCACAACAGACGCCACATTGTGCGGCGTCTGATCTGGGCCTGCACTCTTTGCCCGGGTAACCGTTTTGGGGTTTCTGGTACAAAATGGGTTAAAGCACAAATTTTTACTTCTCTGTACCGTAGTTTGTTGGGAGTTTAACAGCCCAGTAAACACTATTTAAGTCATATAGTGCCAATCAGTTTACCTAACCACACTTTTGCTGGACAGGCCTATACATTAGCAGTTCACCAGTACAGTGCACATTCTTTCCCAAAATACTAACAACCATCATACGGAAGAGGATGACTGTAGAAAAGATATCATGATCCATCTGCATGAAAGAATGGTGCCAACCAGGCAGGTACCGAAGCCTAAGGAGCAAATTCTTTCCTTCAAGACTGAAGAGTAGGGCCCTTTTTCAACTAAAGACAGACCGAACTTGAGTACTGGTAAACTGTTTAGGTCTAAGCATGCCCAGGAAATGTGATGCCAGTTGGACTGCCCTTGCCAATAAGCCCTATTGGTTTGTTTGGACGGTAGGGCTTGAGATGTCATTTCTTCTCAATGTCAGATTAAAGTCCCATAAAATCAGAAGCAGTATCTCAACAAGAGGGCCATGATGGCCCTGGATCGCTCACCTGATCCATAGAGTAACAAGTGGGCCCTGGGGAGGGCCATTATTGACCCCAGGGTTATAATGTACATAATGTTGAGGCAGGTCTAAAAAGGTGAATCTTCATACCAAATATCAACAAAGGCTATAATTTGAACAATCTTGGCAAAGGTCCCCTAGATGAAGCTACACACCAAATATCAAAGACCTTGGCCTTGTGGTTTCAGGGAAGAAGATTTTTTTTAAAGATTTTCCCTATATAAGCCTATGTAAAACCAATGGGCCCCAGGGTGGGGGCATTTTTGTCCCCAGCACAACATAAGCCTATGTAAAACCATATGGCCCCGGGGCAGGGGAATTTTTGGCCTCAGGGCTATAATTTAAACAATCTTGATAGAGGTCCACTAGATGAAGCTTCACACCAAATATCAAAGACCTGGGCCTTGCTGTTTCAGAGAAGAAGATTTTCAAAGATTATCTCTATATAAGTCTATGTAAAACCAAAGGGCCCTGGTGTGGGGGCATTTGTGGCCCGAGGGCTATAATTTGAACAATCTTGGTAGAGGTCCACTAGAAGAAGCTCCATACCAAATATCAAAGGCATGGGCCTTGCAATTCAGAGAAGAAGATTTTTAAAGATTTCCCTATATAAGTCTATGTAAAACCAAAGGGTCTCGGGGCGGGGGCATTTTTGGCCCCAGGTCTATAATTTGAACAATCTTGATGGAGGTCCACTAGATGAAATTTCACACCAAATATCAAAGACCTAGGCCATGTCACCGTGGTTTCATAGAAGATTTTTAAAGATTTTCCCTATATAAGTCTATGTAAAACCAAGGGCCACGAGGCGGGGGCATTTTTGGTCTCAGGGCTATAATTTGAACAATCTTGGTAGAGGTCCACTAGCTGAAGCTTCATACCACATATCAAAGACCTAGGCCTTGTGGTTTCAGAGAAGAAGATTTTTTTTCAAGATTTTCCATATATAAATCTATGTAAAACCAAAGGGCCCCGGAGTGGAGGGCATTTTTGGCCCCAGGGCTATAATTTGAACAATCTTGGTAGAGTTCCACAAGATGAAGCTTCATATCGAATATCAAAGACCTGGGCCTTGCAGTTTCAGAGAAGATGATTTTTAAAGATTTTCCCTATATAAGCCCATGTAAAACCCAAGCGCCCCGGGGCGGGGGCATTTTTGGCCCTAGCACTATAATTTGAACAACCTTGGTAGGGGTCCACTAGATGAAGCTTCATACCAAATATCAAAGACCTGGGGCTTGGGATGTCAGAGAAGAAGATTTTCCCTATATAAGCCCATTTAAACCAAAGGGCCCCAGGGCGGGGGCAATTTTTGCCCCAGCACTATAATTTGAACAATCTTGGTAGGGGTCCACTAGATAAAGCTTCATACCATTTATCAAAGACCTGGGCCTTGCAGTTTCAGAGAAGAAGATTTTTAAAGATTTTCCCTATATAAGCCAATGTAAAACCAAAGGGCCCCGGGGCGGGGGCATTTTTGACCCCAGCACTTTAATTTGAACAATCTTGGTAGGGATCCACTAGATGAAGCTTCATACCAAATATCAAAGACCTGGGCCTGGCGGTTTCAGAGAAGAAGATTTTTAAAGATTTTCCCTATATAAGCCCATGTAAAACAAAAGGGCCCCGGGGCGGGGACATTTCTGGCCCCAGCACTATAATTTGAACAATCTTGGTAGGGGTCCAATAGATGAAGCTTCATACCAAATATCAAAGACCTGGGCCTTGCGGTTTCAGAGAAGAAGATTTTTAAAGATTTTCCCTATATAAGCCCATGTAAAACCAAAGGGCCCCGGGGCCGGGGCATTTTTAGCCCCAGCACTATAATTTGAACAATCTTGGTAGGGGTCCACTAGATGAAGCTTCATACCAAATATCAAAGACCTGGGCCTTGTGGTTTCAGAGAAGAAGATTTTTAAAGAATTTCCCTATATAAGCCCATGTAAAACCAAAGGGCCCCGGGGCGGGGGCATTTTTGGCCCCAGCACTGTAATTTGAACAATCTTCGTAGGGGTCTACTAGATGAAGCTTCATACCAAATATCAAAGACCTGGGTCTTGCGGTTTCAGAGAAAAAGATTTTTAAAGATTTTCCCTATATAAGCCCATGTAAAACCAAAGGGCCCCGGGGCGGGGGCATTTTTGGCCCCAGCACTATAGTTTGAACAATCTTGGTAGGGGTCCACTGGATGAAGCATCATACCAAATATCAAAGACCTGGGCCTTGTGGTTTCAGAGAAGAAGATTTTTTAAGTTTTCGGTGAAAAAAAAAATCTATTTTTGGCTCCTGTGACCTAGATGTGCAGCAGACCAGAACCATTTGAACAACTTTGAAAGGGGTCCACCTAAGGATCATTCCTGTGAAGTTTGGTCAAAATCTGATCAGTGGTTTAGGAGGAGATGTCGTTTAAATAAAAAGTTTACGCATGCACGCACACACGGACGGACGGACGCACGGACGCACGCACGACGGACGACGGACAAAAAGTGATCCCAAAAGCTCACCTTGTCACTACGTGACAGGTGAGCTAAAAACGACCAAAATAGTGTTGACAGGGACAGAAAACCTCAACTCAAACAAACTTAACCCATTTTGTACCAAAAACCCCAAAACTGGTACCCTGGCAAACAGTGCAGGCCCAGATCAGACACCGCAGAATGTGGCATCTGATCAGGGCCTACACTGTTTGCAAAAAGTTCAGCCATTTTCCAAATAAATTTTGAAGAAAATACTACCTGACACCCCTAAATTTTGAAATGGACTCCTGCTATATACAAGGAGGAAGATTCCATGTGGTACAAAAAGGGTTAAGATAACGCCAACAGGAAATCACAAAAAGTTACCTCCCTTATAAAAATGGTAGACTATATGGCCGGTGTATCCATTCCCATTAATATCAGCTGCATCTTTTCTACCATGATTCTCTCCCTTCCACTTATTCAAGAAGGGCAGTTGTCAGTTTCTGGCAAAATAATCTGCCCTGTACCGGTTACCGGCTTTATATGTATAAGCCTGCCCAGGAAAAGTGTTGTTAGGTTGGCATGACCAAAATAGTGTTAACTGGGCTGTTACACTCAAAACCACAGACCAAAAACTTGCTCCATTTACCACCTAATTTCTAGCTGGATTCTACGATAACACATCCATGCAATGAAGTGTATTCTTTCATATTTTTCTTATGAAAACTTATTAATGCCCCAAACACAGGTTGTGGGTGCTGGTTAGAACCACCTCATTGAGGCCGTTCAAACGAGTACCCACAATCTACTGTATTTACTATATCATATGTATTTGGACTTAAAGGCCTGAGCAGTGTAAACCAGATGAGATGCCACAAAAACATGTTTTCTCATCAGGGTCTACACTATCTGTCAATCTTCCAGCTATTTTTAAACACAGCACAGGGTAATGAAAAGTATGTGTTCAAATTTAAGAACAAATTTGGTAAGAAGCTGAGGTATCCGAATGCTTAAGTGTAAATATGGTATGTCTTGGAGCAAAAATAAGAGAAATAAATTATACCCCACTAAACCCTAGTTTTCTCTATATAAAGTTGGATTTACGGGGGTGTTCATTATACAGACTTGTTAACCCGATAAAGCAGGCAGGGAGTTAAAACAGAAAATAATGAAGACCCAGAGCTGTTGGATCTGGATCCACAATTTTTCGCTCAGACATCACTATCCCAATACTAAGAATAGTTATGGCCACTGATACTATCCCAATACTTAGAACAGTTATGGTCACTGATACAACAGCATCAAACTTCTATCAAAAATTGAATATGGAAAAGATATACCTCAGCAGTTCTTAATTTAAACCCCACATTCAATTTATAGTCTAAGGAAATTTATAATCAAACATGCAGGTATTTTATCACTTTTACATACTTCATCGAACTTCTATTCAAGCTTATCCCACTGAATCCACAAGGAATCTAAATGTTCTTGTTTAACCAGCCATCTCTGCTTCTTTCATGGTCCAACAGATTTTACCATTAATGCATTTATTCATGTGTTTAATAATAATTGGATTTCGTTCTCCTTTATAGTAACTTCTCATAATGCTAACTTTCTTGATCATTTACTTGATATACTTGATGTAATGTACCACACTACTCTCTCTCTCTCTCTCTCTCTCTCTCTCTCTCTCTCTCTCTCTCTCTCTCTCTCTCTCTCTCTCTCTCTCTATTGTGATACTTTTCTTATTTCTGCTCAAAATATGGATTGTGGGCACTCGTTAGAACCACCTCATTGAGGCGGTTCTAATGAGTACCCACAATCTATATTTTAGAGCAGAAATGAGAAAAATAAGGTTTACCCCTGTAAACCCCAGTTTTACTATATAAAAGTGGGGGTTCAAGGGGGGTTAAAATTATACAGGCCTGTTTTCGTGATGTCCTCATCCATTTAATTGATATATTTGATATAATTCTCTCTCTCTCTCTCTCTCTCTCTCTCTCATATATATACAATTCTATCTTCCTTCTCTCTTCTCTCTCTCTCTCTTAGATTTTTCTCTAAATATTTCTTTTCTCTCCCTCTCATTCTTTCGCATTTGTTTTAATTGCTCTATTGCCATTTCTTTGTCTCACATTCAAAGGCACAAAAACACAGACTAATCCTACAAGATTAGTCACTGTAACACATGTTCATTGATGCACATTTTTACCACAACAGAACTACCCTATTTACCCAAGGCCTGATGTAATAAAACTTTTTTTTTCCAAACTCTAACACAACTGAGCATGAACTCTGTAATATTCGTGGTCATGCAGAGCAAAGTCTAATAAGGGTTAAAGGTGCATTATTGAATTTTTTTTTCTGGTTTTTATCTTCAATGCATACTCCTTTGTCATGTGTACACTTTTGGAGCCAAATACAGCTTCAGAACTTTGTGAAAATGGTCGTTTTCATTCGTGTTTACCCTTAGCTCTGAACATGTGTTTGGAATTTCTGTTCTAAAAATAAATCTGTCACTTTACACATACATGGCGACAGTATCGTCTCTGAGTGTCTTTACTTAATTCATGGTATTCAGCGTCATATTTCTTCCAATTCAGGCATGGCCTAAGCAAACAAGGTCAAAAATGAACGTTGCATAGCGTCATATATGGGGATTCTATTTTTGTCACGAACTAAAAATAGATCTAACTAGTGTGCGAAACCTGATTAGGGAATCCCTCTCAAACTCGTTTACCTGTCATCATAATTGTTCGCATTTTTGCTTAAAATGCATTCATTTGTATTGCTTTAAAGAAAAATACCGGCTATAAGTATTTTATTTTTGGAAGCATTTTTCCAGATAGCTCAATAATGCACCTTTAACACTGCAACACATGTTCATTGATGCACATTTTTACCACAATAGAAATTCCCTATTTACCCCAGCCCTGATGTTATAAAACTTTTGTTTTCAAACTCTAACTCAACTGTGCATAAAATCTGTAATAATCATGCTCATTCAGAGTAAATTACAAACAAATGTCTTCTTTGAGGATTTGAGGTTTAACACATCCCAATCAGCACTGTGAAGGTCATTTTGGGGAAGTTGCTTCCAATTTTGTGGGACTTCTACCCAACACTGAGATGAAATGACATCTCAAGCCCTGTCGTACAATGAAACCAATAGGGTCTACAAGCATAGACGGTCCGACTCGCACTTCTTTGTCTAGGCAGGCTTAGATCCTCTAAGTGGTTTACCAGTACTCGTGTGCAGCCGGTTTCACCTCTGCATGGAAGCATCATGCAGCCCATCTATTTCTTCAAGCCCTGATGAGCAGGGGCCCATAAACAAATGTCACTATAATCCTGTTCAGAGCAGCATAGCGGTATATTCATGCACAATTGAAATGAGGATGAAATTGAAGCCTAACATTTGGCCACAAAATATGTCAATGTGGTAAGGAATACATGTAACTGTAATTATCACGAGCAGCAGTTTTGCAAGGAGAGATGTTTAGAGCACCTCCTACTACAGACAATAGTGAATACTTTAAAGCATGTCATATCAGTCTAGTGAATTAAAATTTTTCAGGAGTGTCCAAATGCTAAGGATGTCTACAATAAGGACAAAGAAAAAGAGCTTACCTTTTCTGATCTGTTTAATCTTAGTCTCTTCTTTAACTTTAGGCTGGGGAAACTGGAACTCTGTCACATATCTCTCGTCTTCAGCAGTCTCATCTGTACTTTCCTCTGATTCTAGAGTTATCTGCCCTTTCCCAGCATCAGCAGCTTGTTCAGAGTCAGCAATAATTACTTCCCTTGGTTCATTAATTGTTGAAACACTTGGCAACCCCTCATTCTGTGTATGTTTCTCAGGAAGGATAATGTCTTTGTCACCCTCAATATTCAATAAATCATCAAATTTTTGAATCTGTGAATCAACCATGTCTACAGGTTCCTTTTTAATCTCTGTTTTAGGCACTGTTTTGTTTTCTTCTTTAGCAGGCTTTAAGTCTACTGTCACAGTAGACAATTTACTGTCCTCTTTTCTTGTTTCCTTGCTCTCTCTGTTATCTGACTTTGCTTGTTCTTTTGCTGACACAATTTCTGATGGTTTTTTGAACAATTTTATATCATTCATCAGTTTATTCGCATTGACTGGAGAATGAGCCACTTTATAAGAACCCCCACTCATACTGCCTATTTCAGTTAATTTTGTTTCCCCAGAATCTCTTGTTTTTGTTTGTTTCAGTTCCTTATCAAACTGTTTTATTTCTGCTAACATGTTCTGTCTATTAGTGAAAGAATCTAAGTCTATTAACTGCTTATCAGAAGACATAACTAGAACTGATTTAGGTTTAGTCGATTGTAAACCTTTAACAACTTCAAGTTTAGGTTTATCACTATTACTTTGTTCTAAATTCAGATGCAGATTTCCTGCACTTGTGGATATGAACTTTTTCTGATTTGCCATTGGACCCAGTGTTACACTTGTTTTATTCGGTTTCTCCTTTTCAGAAACTTTTACAACAGACTCTTTAGCTACTGGATAATTCCCATTTGAAACTGGTGCTTTATCACTAATGTTTTCCCTAATATTACTGCTGCCTGTATCTGCAGTTACTTCAGTTTTACTGGCATCAGACTGTAAACCATTAGACATTCTCTTTGTATCTGCACTAGCAAATGTCTGAGACCGACCTACATTGGAAGAGACAGTTAACTGCGTATTATATGTTTTATTTGGTAAAGTCTCTAAATTTTGGGTATGTAGTACATTTTTCAATTTAATTTTTGCTTCAATAAAAGTAGCTTGTGGTAATCTTGGTATACTTTCAGAGTCTGTTTTCAATGATTTAACTTCTACAGAAGTTCTGTTGGTTTGGTTGCTTTGACTACCAACAGGCTTTAAGGGTTTAATCTGAACAACGCTTGTCTGAGTTTCCCTTTTAACTGGAGCTTCACCACCATTTGTTAGATGTGTTGTTTTCAGTGGCTGCTTATCTATCTGAATATCTACAACATCAGATACGGATTTTCTGTTTGGCTTATTGACATTTGTTTTCACTACTTGTGGAGCGTCACCTTTCTCATGTGCAGAGTTACTACGCTGTAAACGCACACCTGAGGATCCCTGGGAATTTCTTCGCGGAACACTTTGCTGGCTTGTTTGCTGAAAAAGTTATATGAATTATAAGATAACTGTCTTCAAGATGGACATATGGGGAAGTAAACTATTGTTTCAGTTGTCATAAATTTTGTTTTAAGGGGACATATTAGCACAGCCGTGAAATACCCTTTGTGACAAATAAAAAATCCAAGAAATGTGAGCAACATAAAGCAAAGACCAGTCAATAAAAAAGTGATGTCATGACATCAGGTTTCTGACAGTATTATCTAGGGAATAACTTCATTGAAAAATTGTCATTTTGGGAACTAAATTGTCAGTTTTGTGGTCGGAAATTTCATTTTATGGTGACATCAGTGGCACCATATAACACAATTTACAACCCTAAAACCAAACATTTACACCCCGTCTGACAATTTTCAGTACAATCATCCCCATCCTCAATATTTTTTTCACTTGTTTTGTTAAATTTTTTACAAAGCTGCAAGTGCTTTGAGCTGCATAAAACCAAATGCCAGCCTACGAACGGTTACATGATGAAGTTGGGTGGTATATAAGCCAGAACCTGGCAACTCTTACAAGGAGCCTACCATTAACCCTTTTGTACCAAATGGAATCTTCCTCCTTATGTATACCAGGAGTCCATTTCAAAATTTAGGGATGTCAGGTTGTTTTTTACTTCAAAATTTATTTGGAAAATGGCTTAACTTTTCACAAACAGTGTAGGCCCTGATCAGACGCCGCATTCTGCGGCATCTGATCTGGGCCTGCACTGTTTGCCCTGGTACCGATTACTAAATGGGTTAAAGTGAAAGGTCAAGGACTGCAAGTGATGGACAAGTTCTCCTACCTTAGAGTTAAAAGCACATTGTAAAAAGTTGTCCATACCAACAATGAAGTCAATGCCAATATTGCCAAAGCAAATGCAACATTTGGCCGAGCAGCCCCCGCCCATTGGGGCTTGAAGAAATAAATGCGCTGCGTGATGCCTCCACGCAGAGCTGAATCTGATCACACACTAGTACTGGTAAACCGCTTAGAGGATATAAGCCTGCCCAGGCAAAGAGGTGTGAGTCAGACCGTCCATGCTTATAAACCCTATTGGTTTCATTGGGCGACAGGGCTTGAGATGTCATTTCATCTCAATGTCGGGTAAAAGTCCCACAAAATTGGAAGGAACGTCTCCAAATGACTGTTGACGGGGACGTTAAACATCAAATCAAACAAACAAAACAAAACATTTGGCCGACTATGCGCACGTGTTTGGGATCCAAGTGGAATCAGACATGACAAAGCTGGAAGTCTGCAGAGCTATTATATACAGTAAATTTCCTATATTAAGACCACCTTTTGGACTGTTCAAATGTGATCTTAAAACCACTTTTGAACACTTTTATGCAGAGAATAACTGCAACTTACTAAATAAGTTTTTTACAACAGAATTAGTCTTAATTTTAGGTGGTCTTAATAGCGGAATTTCACTGTATATGTGAATCTTGGACAATTTACCAATGACATTCCACTTCCATACAAGCTGTCTTAAGGGGAAAGGGAACACCTGGCAGATTTTTCCACTATTTCTCAAAGGGAGACAACTTTCTGAACTTCCTGTTCACTTTTCTATAAGCTCTGTGCCACGGAAAAAGGGGTCAACTCTTAAAGGAAAGAATTTGCTCCATAGGAGCAAATTCTTTCCTTTAAGAGTTGACCCCTATTGCCATGGGAGACACTTTTGCCGGAGTTGCCTCCCCTAAAGGTGTCCCCATTCCCCTTAAGTGGCGACATAGGACTCCAGGCACAGAAGTCCTGAAAAGGACAGTGATACAGAAAGTACATACTCTTTGAGGCACAGGAAAGATGGATAGGCTAAGTTATCAGAATGCAGGATAAACATTTGCCTATGGAAATCCTCTGTGGAAAACTACAAGGGGGAAAACGCTCATTGGGTTTAGAAACAAGAATTCCGCCGAAGGCTATGTCACGCCTGTGGGGGCGCAAAGTCACCCAACCATGACATGTAGGTCAAGGTCAAACATAGATGCTTGCATAAAAGTTTCCATTCTTAAATGCAAGCTTGTACTAAGTATCATTAATGAAGCTCTAATACTCCTGAGAAATGAACTTAACCATTAGTGTGAACGCTAGGGTGGTCGCAATATTTTACAAAGTCGGTGAACCATGAAATTTAGGTCAAGGTCAAATATGGATGCTTGCATTTAAGTTACCATCCCCAGATACAAGTTTGTACCAAGTGTCATTAACAAAGCTCTTTTAGTTCTTGAGAAATAAACTTGATCATTAGGGTGAACGCTAGGGTGCAAAGTCAGTGAACCATGAAATGTAGGTCAAGGTCAAATATGATGCTTGCATTTAAGTTGCATCCACAGATACAAGTTTGTACCAAATATCATTAATGAAGCTCTTATAGTTCTTGAGAAATAAACTTGACCATTAGGGTGAACGCTAGGGTGGTCGCAATATTTAACAAAGTTAGTGAACCATGAAATATAGGTCAAGGTCAAATATGGATGCATGCATTTAAGTTACCATCCCCAGATACAAGTTTGTACCAAGTATCATTAATGAAGCTCTTATAGTTCTTAAGATATAAACTTGACCATTAGTGATTGCTAGGGTGGTCGCAAATGTTGACGCCTTGACAAACGGACGGGTAGAAAACCGGGCGCCTACATAGTGCCATGCTAATAGCAGGCGCGACCAAAAAGGACACAAGGACACCCTCAAAGCCTCCTTCAAGGGCTTCAACATACCAACAAAGTCATGGGAACAAATTGCATATGACAGACCAACGTGGAAACGCGTCACAAGAAAGGATGCTGGTGAATATGATGCAAAAATAATCAGAAAAGCCGAGCAAGAACATGATCAGTGGAAAGCCAGAGCAAAACAGCCAGAATGCTTCGCCATCAGAGCTGTCTTCCTCAAACTGACTTGCTCTATCTGAAGCAGGCTGTTTAGAGCTAAGAATGGTCTCACTAACTACTTTAAGCATTTGATTAAGGGGAATGGGAACACCTGGTAGATTTTTCCACCATTTTTCAAAGCGAAATAACTTACGGGACTTCCTGTTCACTTTTCTATAAGCCCTGTTCCACTAAAAAAAAGGGATCAACTCTTAAAGGAAAGAATTTGCTCCTCAGAAGCAAATTCTTTCCTTTAAGAGTTGATCCCTATTGACATAAAAGACAAAAATATTTTTGAAGGAGTTGCCTCCCCTGAAGGCCAATCCATTCCCCTTAAGATTGGTCAATGACAAGACAAACTATAATAATAGGAATTCATGCTTCCAATGGCTTCATCAGGATTCTGTCTTACCTGGATGTATCATTTCTATAACTTGTTTTTACAAAAAAAGTTTCAAATATAATGGTGATATTCATTAACAAATGTTGCAGAATAACGTGACAGTAACATTCACAATGCATTGATTTAAATAGGAAATTAGATCGTCAGGGAATGGCATTTCATAGATTTCGCTGAATATGTGCGTCTTCCATGTGGCCATATCATGACAAAATTCATTTGTGGTGCCTATCACGAACACTGAATAACACAAACTTTGAAACAGACTGGCCAGCAATTTCGTCAACTGTATACAATCCAGTGAATTTTGAAAGCAGTTCAATAACTCCGTTTATCATACGACATCGAGACTGAGAATGTTATAACGCCATGTATTAAATTCAATAATCCACTTGTGAATTAAATATGCAAATTAGTTAGATGCTTCCGAGTTCCAGTAAGCACTGTGGTGCAGTGGTAAAGCATTGGATTTGAAATCGAGAGGTACCCGGTTCAATCCCCGCAAGCGCCAAGTGTTGATTCCTTGAGCAAGAGACTTTATCCACATTGCTTAGTACTGGTTCCTACCAAGGCAAAGAGGGCCACATGGAAGATTAGTACTAGTACTCAATGTGTTACCCTCTATAAATAAGGTCTATTATTATTATAATTCATGTTACACATAGGACATCCTTGACTAATGGTGGAATATTGACATTTTTTAATAAACAATCGTGAATACAATGCGTTTAAAATGTCATAAGTTAAATAGAACCTTGCATTTTTGCTCATGTACATGCATTATTAAATTTATTAAACTTGTATAGGAAAATACAATCATTAAAGCCCGTTTTGCCTTATCTTTCAAACAATGTATATCTAGATCAGATGGCTTCTGAAAAAGCCATCTGAGCAGGATCTACATTGTTTGTCATTCAGATTATGAATTTATTGCAATAATTTGCATCAAGCATCCTAATTGGTTGATAATCGGTAGTCCGTATGGCAGATTAAAATATTCAGCAGGACAAGGGTTAAGTTTGCTGCTTGCATGTAATACAAATAGCAAGTATGTGGTCTGTTTTGTTTATCTTGTCTGATTAGCCATAACTATCTTTTATACAGCTCAGCAGAAAATCTGAGGGCAGGTATCAATACTCACTCATTCAGCACCCTCTGCAAAGCTTAAAATTTACATAATGTCAATTTTCATGCTTCAGGAACAACAATCTGGCTCAAGATACTGCTTAAATTTCTGCTACTTTCCATGCACTATATACCAAATTTCACTGCTCTGAACCCTCTTTATGCCGACATTCTTTATAACCGCAAAACTTGTTATAACAACAATTTCAATGGAATGACGTCTTAGCTAAAGGCTTAGCCTCGATTTGGAGTGGAGTGGGCTTCCCTCGGGTTGGAAATACACAATTTGAGTCCATAATCATTAAAGATTCTTGTAATCTAATACTCCAAAACGGCCCCCGCCCGTCGGGGCTTGAAGAAATAGTTTGGCTGCATGATGCTTCCACGCAGAGCTGAATCCGACCCGCACACGAGTACAGGTAACCCGCTTAGAGGATCTAAGCCTGCCCAGGCAAAGTGGTGCGAGTGTCGGACTGTCCATGCTTATAAACCCTATTGGTTTCTTTTGGCGACAGGGCCTGAGATGTCATTTCATCTCAATGTCGGGTAAAAGTCCCACAAAATTGGAAGCAACGTCTCCAAAATGACCTTTACAGGTTGACGGTGATGTTAAACCACAAATCAAACAAACAAACAAATACTCCAAGAAACAAATTTTATAGATATTTGTTAGAATCGCCAACATTTGTTTTTTAGAGTAACAATGGGGAAAAGGCCTTTTATTACCTATCATACTCCCAACTGGGATTCTTTATAACAGCAAATTCTTTATAACGGCACAATATTAGGGAACAAATACATGTACTGTCGTTATGAGTGAGTGTTTGAGTTTTACGTCCCACCAACAGCTAAGGTCATATGGAGACGGGAGTACTGTCGCTATAATGAGGGTCCTCTGCATAAAGAGAAAGAATTTATTCCGGAGAAAAAAGTCATTACCTGACTGAAGCACTTCATACTCCTATTCATCAGCATGGTGAGTCTAGCTTGTGATGCATTCATCTCCTTCGAGACAGACTTGTACTGGCCTGAGTTTCTTTTAAGAGTTCCGAGGTTAGCGGTGAGGGAGTTGAAGTTCTCTTGTTCCCTACTCATTTCCCTCTGAAGAACTGTGATCATCTCCAGGAGGTCCTGTAGGGAGATATATCGTATTTATCATTTGTATTCGGACAGACAGGCCTGGGCAATCAGTGTAGACCCTGATGAGACGTGGCTGAATGTGGTGTCTCATCAGGCTCTACACTGTTTGCCACTCATCCTGCTATTCTTAGACACAATAGCGGGTAGTAGATTGCAATTGTTCAAGATTTTAGAACAAGTTAGTATGGTAAGGAACTGTGGTGTCCGAATTCTTAGGGTAAATATGGTAAGGCCCCAGATAAGTGGGACAATGAGGACAACTTTGAGACAGCTTTCCTTATGTTGTGGGTTTTGTTTGATTTGCAGTTTATCAGCCCAGTCAACACTATTTAGGTCATAATTAGCCAGTCATAGCATAATGATTCTAAATACTGGGACAGACAGGCTTAAGCAAACAGTGCAGACCCAGATCAGACTGCTCCTGAAGAAGCAGTCTGACCAGGGTCTACACTGTTTGACATTCCGTCGACACCTTTGGGACTCCTTCCTAAATCGTGAAACTAATTTGTCAAAATTTTAGGAGAATTACAGCAAGTCCTCAAGGGGTCGGAATTTTTAGGATTTTTACCATATTGAGGGCATACTGAGCAAGTCAGTTTACCAATTCACACTTCCTTGGCAGGCTTATAAATAAGCCATTAACCAGAACAGTCTCCTTCGAGACAGACTTGTACTGGCCTGAGTTTCTTTTCAGAGTTCCGAGGTTAGCGGTGAGTGAGTTAAAGTTTTCTTGTTCCCTACTCATCTCCCTCTGAAGAACGGTGATCATCTCCAGGAGGTCCTGTAGTGAGAAAAATTATTAAACTCATATCCCTCAGCTAAGCAGGAGTAATGCGGACTAATTGTGTTGGGTTTAACAACATGTCAACCCTTGTAGGTCATTTTGAGTTGTTTCCCAAGGAAAGGGAGAAAGAAAAGAGAAAGAAGAGATATTAGAGAAGATTAACCCATTTGGTATCGGAAACCCCTAAAGGGGGTAATTGGCAAACAGTGCAGGCCCAGATCAGACAGTGCAGAATGCGGTGTCTGATCACGGCCTACATAGTTTGCAAACAGTTCAGCCATTTTCCTTATACAAGAATTCGGCAGAAGGCGGCGTCGCACCTGCTGGGGGCAAAAGTCATAGAAGCCACAATCAGAATGTTGTTATTAATTAAGTAAATTTCATAGCAGTTGATAGTTGATGTAAAATGTGTCAAAGTCACTGGACCAAAAATATAGGCCATGGTCACCAGGTCAAGGTACGTGCCAAATCAGTACAATGAGAAGAAGTACTATGCAAAGTTTGGTGGCTGTAGGCCATTTATTTAAGACATATTGAACATTGACGAAAAAGTCGCTGGAGTGCATAATATAGGTTAATGTCACCAGGTCAAGGTACCCACAGAGTCAGTAAATGTAGGAGAAGCACTATGCAAGGTTTGGTGGTTGTAGGCCTTATAGTTAAGAAGATATGGAATGTTGACCTAAAATGTGTTAAAGTCAATGGAGTGCAAAAAATAAGTCAAGGTCACCAAGTCAAGGTACCTGCATAGTCAGTACATCTAGGAGAACCACTATGCAAGATTTGGTGGTTGCAGGCCTTTTATTTGAGAAGATCTGGAACATTGACGCAAATTTTGTCAAAAGTCAATGGAGGGTAAAATATAGGTCAAGGTCACCAAGTCAAGGTACCTGCAGAATCAGTACATCCAGGAGCAGCATTATGCAAGCTTTGATGGTTGTAGGCCTTTTATTTTTAGAGATCTGGAACTTCGACATAAACATTTGTCAAAGTCCCTGGAGCGTAAAATATAGGTCAAGGTCACCGGGTCAAGGTACCTGCAGAGTCAGTACATCTAGGAGAAGCACTATGCAAGATTAGATGGCTGTGGGCCTTTTATTTGAGGAGATCTGGAACTTGATGTAAAATGTGTCAAAGTCAGCGGAGCGTAAAATATAGGTCAAGGTCACCATGTCAAGGTACCTGCAGAGTCAATACATCTAGGAGAAACACTATTCAAGATTTTATTGGTGTAGGCCTTTTATTTGAGAAGATCTGGAACATTGACGTAATTTGTGTCAAACTCACTGAAGCGTAAAATATAGGTCAAGGTCACCGGGTCAAGGTGCTTGCCTAGTCAGGAGCTCAGGGTGATGTTTCATGAAAGGTTTGATGGTTGTTTAGTCTTATAATTGATTACAATACAAACTTCGACGTAAATGTTGAACTTCAGCGTAATGGTAAAAGTCACTGGAGCGCAAAATTTAGGTCAAATTCACCAGGTCAAGGTGCTTACAAAGTGAAAAGGTCTACGAGATGTTTCATGTAAGGTTTGATGGTAGCTGAGGTTTGTAAAATAAAAACTTTGACGTAAATGTCGAACTTTGACGTAAATGTCGAACTTCGACGTAATGGTCAAAGTCACTCGAGCGCAAAATATAGGTCAAATTCACCAGGTCAAGGTGCTTACAAAGTGAGAAGGTCTATGAGATGTTTCATGTAAGGTTTGATGGTAGCTGAGGTCTGTAAAATAAAAACTTTGACGTAAATGTCGAACTTCGACGTAAATGTCGAACTTTGACGTAATGGTCAAAGTCACTGGAGCGCAAAATATAGGTCAAAATCACCAGGTCAAGGTGCTTACAAAGTGAGAAGGTCTATGAGATGTTTCTTGTAAGGTTTGATGGTAGCTGAGGGTTGTAAAATAAAAACTTTGACGTAAATGTCGAACTTCGACGTAAATGTCGAACTTTGACGTAATGGTCAAAGTCACTGGAGCGCAAAATATAGGTCAAAATCACCAGGTCAAGGTGCTTACAAAGTGAGAAGGTCTATGAGATGTTTCTTGTAAGGTTTGATGGTAGCTGAGGGTTGTAAAATAAAAACTTTGACGTAAATGTCGAACTTTGACGTAAATGTTAACAGACGGACGGACGAACAGACGGACGCATGGACGGAAAATCGGACGCCTATGTCGCACCCTGCTATAAGCAGGTGTGACAAAAATTTGAAGATTTCCAAATAAAATTTGAAGAAAACACAACAACACACCCTTAAATTTTAAAATGGATTTGCGCTATATATAGGGTGGAATATAAGAATCTTATATGGGTGTGAGGGGTGGATGGAAAAATCCGTCCCGAGCGTCATTGTCTGGCATCGCGAGGCTTGCCGAGTGATGCCGGACAGTGATCCCGAGGGACAGATTTTTCCATCCTCCCCTCACACCCATATAGGATTCTTTTTCTTGCATACCTTCCATTTTAGCATGGATTTTTAATGCTGCAGTCACTTCGATTACCTACGTCCACCATATTGTGTTGACACTGCAGGAATGTAAAGTGACGTCACGTAACGTGCTGTGACGTCAACCTTAACTACGGCGCACACAAGGTGGTAATTAACCAGTGCATTTATCAAACACGCGATTATATTCGATTTTGGGTCGGAACACCAGGGTTAGAACATAAATTTCTATCCCAGGTTAAAATCGCGGATTTCCTTGTCTGGTGTGCAAGAAGATTCCATCTGCTACAAGAAGGATTAAAGGCAGGGACAGGGAATAAAGGGGCAAATTAAAGAAAGTGCAGAAACAGAAGAAATAACAACATTCCTCCTCTACCCTTACCTGCTGCAAGGACTGTAAGCCCTTGGGTGCCCTGGTGACATAAGATATAGGGGATCTTACATGAGTGCTCATGTATTATTGAATTTATTAAACGAGTTGAGGAAAAGGGATAAAATGCGAGGCTTTGCCGAACATTTTATCCCTTTTCCTCAACAAGTTTAATAAATTCAATAATACATGAGCACGAATGCAAGATTCTACTTATTATATGACATTTAAAACGCATTTTATTCAAGATTGTTCACAAAAATTCCACCATTAGTAAACACGACGTCGTAAAGGACGTCGTACAACGTCGTACATGTAAAGTTACAGGATGTATCTAACTAATTGGCATTTTTAATCCACTAGTGGATTATCGAAAATATTACATGGCGTTATTACACTCTCAGACGCGACGTCATATGATAAATAGGATACCTTCGCCTCACCTAACCACCCAGAAAGGAGTAATGTGAAACATTTTTGTAAAGTTTTTCTTATTTCTCCATTGAATGACTATGTTGTGGGTACTAAGTCTTGTAAGAATGGCTTCAATGACTATTGTTTTCTTAAATAAGGAAAATTATCCCTCAATTATCCTCAATACGCTTCCTGAGACGGAGCTATGAAACTCATGGGATACAGACACTTGTATTGTATTGTATTGGGGTTTAACGGCCCAGTCAACACTATTTAGGTCATTTTTGAGCCGGGGATACAGACACTACAGTGTAGCAGACACTACACTGTAGTTTTTCAACTGGATCTGTTCTCATTGTTTGGAAAAGGGTTAAGATGCAAAGAAAAACTGCATCTGAAAAATGTTGTATGTTTATGTCGTCTGCCACATAATCTTTCAAACTTTTTCAAAATATTTTTTTTATACAGACAAACAGTATGCACCCTAATCAGACTGCTCCTAGAGAAGCAGTGTGATCTGGGTCCACACTGTTTGCAACAATGACTTTTAAAGCAACCAGCAGACAACAGAGCAGTCGACAAAACAGGCGACACAGCAGACAACAAAGCAGACGATCGACATCTGAAGAGTCAACCAGAAGGTCATCTTCTGCACTACACTGTCCCAGGTACTCGAAAGCCACTGTACTGCAGACATGGTCCCTGTTTCGGTAAGTAAATCCTTTAACTTTGGAAATATTTCCGTTGCCATGACAACTGTATTCATTTTACTGCCAAGGTCATCTTGAGCAGTGTTACTTGAGCAGTTCAGACTCATCATGAAAAAACTGTGTTTGCCATCTGTGAATTTCTGTGCAGTCTGATTTGCATCTTACTGTTCGCTCCCTGGAAATGATCCTAAGTATTAGGACAGATAGGCTTAAGCAATCAGTACAGACCCAGATCAGACTGCTCCTGAAGGAGGGTCTACACTGTATGCCATTCCGTCTGCATCTTTTGGACTCCTTGCTGGATCATGAAAGAAATTTGTTAAAGTTTTAGGAGAATTACATGTACAGCAAGTCCTGACTAAATGTGTCTGAAATTTTAGGATTTTTATGGTACAATACCGCTAGCTCCTATATCTAAAATTCTCAGACTCTGACTAGTCTGTGTAGCTGAGCAGGCTGGTTTGTCATGCCTGGTCTTAAACCCCAAAGACAGGATTCTATGGTGGGCTTCAAAAAGCAAATGCATCTCTGACACTGTTCCTGTTATATGTTGATGTAAGATACGTTTATATTTTTGCAACACTGGTGTGCATAGCTTTCTGCAGACACTGTCAAATGGACAGAAAGCAGTGTTTATGAAATTCATTTGATTTTTGAAAATTGTTTTATAATTAAGACTAGCCACAATTTGTTAATGCAACCAGATGTTGCATAGTGTCGCCATCCTCCAATAACGTTTTTGTTAATGTCAGCACCAGTTCAATATTATGAGCCGGTGCATGACAAAATCTACAATAAGACCTGTGCGACCAGCTAAGACTCAGATCAGCCTGCGCATTTGCACAGTCTGATCAGAGTCTTTGCTGTTCGCCTGAGCTTTCTATAGCCTCTGGGCTATTCATAGGACAACAAGAGAATGCTTGGACCAGGTTGACCTGATGGGCCGGATGAACTGAGTCTTCAACCATAGCATGGGTCTTATTGAACGTTTTATCATGTGCCGGCTCATATTTTGTGGATGATATGTCATTCTATACCACATTCTGAATTTATGTGTTTCTGACAAATTTGTGCTGAATCGCAAGAAAGAACATACAGTAGAACTTCGATGGCTCGAACACCGATGACTCGTTTACCATGGATGAGTCGAACACATTCTTGAGCCCCGAGCGAAATCCTCTACATAAGAAACAGTGGGGGATAATTAAGGAGATTTTAGTCTTTTATCTTGCAAATGTATGCTGTGTGTACTCATTAGAATCGCCTCGATGAGGCGATTCTAATGAGTACACACAGCATACATTTTCATTATTGAACACCGATAAGATGTCTAAAAGTATCTCGTTATGCCTCCTGACAGTCATCTCAGTGGCTCGAACTAACCCTGTCTCGAACAGATTTTCGAGGTTCCAAAAGTGTTCAAGCCATTGAAGTTCGACTGTAGATTGCTGGTTGGGGTCATGTCAAGCTAGTCCATTTTCCTTACCTCACTTTTCCTGGGCAGGCTTATACATATGAGTATATTCTTTTGCCAGAAACTGACAACTGAGTTTCTTGAATCAGCGTGAGGGACAGAATGATCATAGAAATGATTCATTCTCAATCTCTTACAAGAACAGAGATCACTCATGTTTCATTGTATTAACATTTTGCTAGGACCCTCAAAAGTTGTCTAAATGCTCAGCCTCAATCCTTGCAGTCAAACAAATTCTTTAGGACCCTGTCAAATTATAATGCATGGAAAAACATGAGCCTACCCTATACACAAAAACCTCTTTATTATAACATGGTTGGTTATATGGTTTTGATTATAACAGGGTTAACAGATGAATCCAAAAATGTATAGATTATGTAGAAAAATGACCATAAATGGTCATTTTTCTACATAATCAATGAATTTTTGTTCGAGTATAACATGGCTGCTAAACTAATACATTTTCTGCTATAGGCCTTAAAGAGGTTGTGCTGTATTTCTGTTTTCATGGCAACCATCTTTAACTTACCTTCAAGGTCATCTTCTGTACAGCACTGTCAAACTCTGGCTCTCCCAACTGCAGCAACTGGGCTGCCGATATTGTTGCTGTTGTCATTGTGAGGGCCTAAAAATACAGTGAATAAATTACTCATAGGTCATGCACAACTCATTCACAAAGGTTGATTTCAACTTGTTCAAAAGTCCTTAGTGTCAGCCCTCTTACCACTAGGCTACCGAGTCCGTTCAGATATCAATACTGATATACCGTATTCGCCCTAATTACCGCACCGTGCGCTTAGTTTTTTCAAAATCGTGTAAAAAAAACAGTAAAAAAATCTACCTAATTAGCGCACACTCGATGCGAAAACAACAGCTTCTGAGATGATGCATACTGATATTTAATGGGACGGAAAAGGATACTTAAACATTGCCTTCACTGTTGAAGAAATAACGGTAAGTTTTTATAGATTTACCGTGAGAGCTTCCATGGGGAGGTTACTGTAAAGTGTGCGCTTATGCATTTCCTTTTCTAAAATAGCTTTGGTGTGCGCTTATAGGAGCATGTGCAGTAATTAGGGCGAATACGGTATCTGGAACAGTTCTCAATGACTCAAACTACCCCAATCTCAACCCATTTAGTAACGGAAACCCCAAAAGGGGTAGGTGGCAAACAGTGCAGGCCCAGATCAGACGCCGCAGAACGTGGCGTCTGATCAGGGCCTACACTGTTTGTGAAAAGTTAAGCCACCTATCAAATAAATTTTGAAGAAAAAACATCCTGACACCCCTTAATTTTGGAATGGACTCCTGCTATATATGGTGGAAGATTCCATTTTGTACAAAAAGGGTTAAACCTATTTTCATGGTCTCTTAACGGTTTCAAACCACTGAAATCTGACTGTATGAACTTGGACTATGTTAGAATAAATATTATGTCAACCTAGACTTTCAGCTATTTATTTTGCATGATTTTAATTTTTACCATGCATTCAGAAGCAAATGGAAAACTGTATAGATCCTGATCAGCAGCCAGCTGATCTAGATCAATACTGTTTTTGAGAGGGGATAAAGGGTATATATCTGGGTTCATGGTGAGGGTTAGGATAACCTTGGATTCCTATGAGCTGCCCCATGGACATAGCAACAGATAACTTAAGTATTTTGTGATAATTGAAGGATAGTTTTCCTTATTTCTCCATATAATAAATGACAAGAGGGCCCAGAGGGCCCTGGTTCGCTCACCTGATCCAATGTATAACAAGTGGGCCCCGGGCAGGGTCAATTTTGGCCCCAGGGCTATAATTTGAACAATCTTGGTAGAGGTCCACAAGATGAAGCTTCATATCGAATATGAAAGACCTGGGCTTTCTGGTTTCAGAGAAGAAGATTTTAAAGGTTTACCCTGCATATAGAAGTCTATGTAAAACAAGATTTTCCCTATTTAAGTCTATGTTAAACCAAAGGGCCCCGGAGCAGGGGCATTTCTGGCCCCAGGGCTATAATTTGAACAATCTTGGTAGAGGTCCACTAGCTGAAGCTTCATAACAAATATCAAAGACCTAAGCCTTGTGTTTCAGAGAAGATGATTTTTAAAGATTTTCCCTATATAAGTCTATGTAAAACCAAAGGGCCACATGGCGGAGGCATTTTTGGTCTCAGGGCTTTAATTTGAACAATCTTTATAGAGGTCCACTAGCTGAAGCTTCATAACAAATATCGAAGACCTAAGCCTTGTGGTTTCAAAGAAGAAGATTTTTCAAGATTTTCCCTATATACGTCTATGTAAAACCAAAGGGCCCTGGAGCGGGGGCATTTTTGGCCCCAGGGCTATAATTTGAACAATCTTGGTAGAGGTCCACAAGATGAAGCTTCATACCAGATATCAAAGACCTGGGCCTTGCAGTTTCAGTGAAGAAGATTTTTAAAGATTTTCCCAATATAAGCCTATGTAAAACAAGAGCACCGCAAGCGGGTGCCAACGCTCGTCTGCAGTTTCTTTTAGAAAACAAAAGTTCTAAGTCAAATCAAATTGCAAGATGGAGTTATAAAACTTGTAGGGAATGTAGCTCTTGTGATGGTGAGTATGTGTATGAAGTTTCATGAAGGTAGGCCAAATACTTTTGGAAATATGGTCAAGGTTAAGTTTTTTGGTTAATTTTTCGAAAAATAGGTCAAAGTTCAAAGGTCAAGGTCACAGGTCAAAAAGCGTGGTATGACTGAAAAGGTCTTGTCCCAAGGAACATTCATGTGAAGTTGGAAGGCTCTGTTGTGAATAGTATTGAAATAAGAGACAAAAACAATTTAAAAAAAACAGAGAGAAAAGGGGAGATAATTCAATCAAATTGCAAGATGGAGTTATAAAACTTGTAGGGAATGTAGCTCTTGTGATGGTGAGTATGTGTATGAAGTTTCATGAAGGTAGGCCAAATACTTTTGGAAATATGGTCAAGGTTAAGGTTTTCGGTTAAATTTTCGAAAAATAGGTCAAAGTTCAAAGGTCAAGGTCACAGATCAAAAAGTGTGGTATCACTGAAAAGGTCTTGTCCCAAGGAACATCCATGTGAAGTTTGAAGGCTCTGTTGTGAATAGTATTAAAATGACAGCAAAAAATGTGTTTCAGAAAAAAATTGGAAAAGGGGAGATAATTCAGCCAAAATCAACAATGTTGTTATGGTCCTTGGTCAAAATGTAGCTCTTGTGATGATGAGTGTGTGTATGAAGTTTCATGAGGCTAGGTCTAATACTTTTTAAGTTATAGCCAAGGTTAAGTTTTTTTGGAACGACGCAGGACGACGCAGGACGACACAGGACGACGCAGGACGACTACGCAGACGCCGGAGTGATGACAATAGCTCGAAAGTTTTTTTTTCAAAAAACAGACGAGCTAACAAAAGGGCCCTGGTGCACGGCATTTTTGGCCCCAGCACTATAATTTGAATAATCTTGGTAGGGGTCCACTAGATGAAGCTTCATACCAAATATCAAAGACCTGGGCCTTGCGGTTTCTGAGAAGAAGATTTTTCAAGATTTTCCCTATATAAGCCCATGTAAAACCAAAAGGCCCCCATGTGGGGGGCATTTTTAGCTCCAGCACTATAATTTGAACAATCTTGGTAGGGGTCAACTAGATGAAGCTGCATACCAAATATCAAAGACCTGGGCCTTGCGGTTTCAGAGAAGAAGATTTTTAAAGATTTTCCCCATATAAGCCTATGTAAAACAAAAGGGCCCTGGTGCGGAGGCATTTTGGCCCCAGCACTATAATTTGAACAATCTTGGTAGGGGTCCACTAGATGAAGCTTCATACCAAATATCAAAGACCTGGGCCTTGGGGTTTCAGAGAAGAAGATTTTTCAAGATTTTCCCTATATAAGCCAATGTAAAACCAAGGGCCCCCGTGCGGGGGCATTTTTGGCCCCAGCACTATAATTTGAACAATCTTGGTAGGGGTCCACTAGATAAAGCTTCATACCAAATATCAAAGACCTGGGCCTTGCGGTTTCAGAGAAGAAGATTTTTAAAGATTTTCCCTATATAAGCCCATGTAAAACCAAAGGGCCCCCCGTACCGGGGCATTTTTGGCCCCAGCACTATAATTTGAACAATCTTGGTAGGGGTCCACTAGATGAAGCTTCATACCAAATATCAAAGACCTCGGCCTTGCGGTTTCAGAGAAGAAGATTTTTCAAGATTTTCCCTATATAAGCCCATGTGAAACCAAAGGGCCCCCGTGCGGGGGCATTTTTAGCTCCAGCACTATAATTTGAACAATCTTGGTAGGGGTCCTATAGATGAAGCTTCATACCAAATATCAAAGACCTGGGCCTTGCGGTTTCAGAGAAGAAGATTTTTAAAGGTTTTCCCTATATAAGCCTATGTAAAACCAAATGGCCCCCGTGCGGGGGCATTTTTGGCCCCAGCACTATAATTTGAACAATCTTGGTAGGGGTCCACTAGATGAAGCTTCATACCAAATATCAAAGACCTGGGCCTTGCGGTTTCAGAGAAGAAGATTTTTTAAGTTTGCGGTGAAAAAAATCTATTTTTGGCTACTGTGACCTATATGTGCAACGGACCGGAACCATTTGAACAACTTTGAAAGGGGACCACCTAAGGATCATTCCTGTGAAGTTTGGTCAAAATGCGATCAGTGGTTTAGGAGGAGATGTCGTTTGAAGAAAAGTTTACGGACGCATGCACGCACGCACGCACGCACAACGGACGACGGACAAAAAGTGATCCCAAAAGCTCACCTTGTCACTACGTGACAGGTGAGCTAAACAAGAGGGCCATGATGGCCCTGGGTCGCTCATCGATCCTATTGTACAAACGGAATTGTGGGTAATATATGGTGGCGTGGAGGGTTTGAGCAATTTTGGTTGGACCCAAAGACCATTTCTGTGAAATTAATTCAAAATCAGTCTGCCTGTTTAGGAGTAGAAGTCATTTTGAGAAGTAGAAGTCATTTTTGATGAAATGACATCTCAAGCCCTGCCACCCAATGAAACCAATGGGGTTTAAATGTATTGATGGTTCCACTCGCACCACTTTGCCTAGACAGGCTAAAACCTTCAAAGTGGTTTACCAATACTCCTGTAGAAGCACCTTGCAGCCAAGGTGGGTGGGGGCCAAAACTTTCAAAAGACATCTGTCTCCAAAAGGAAGCAATTTTATAGGAATGTTCCATGACTGACCCTCTAACAAAATTGCTATAAATATTTTGCTTAACTGAGCATGATGGCCAACACAGCTAAAAACCTCAAACCTCATTCCTGTCAAATACTTTCATAATCAATCCACTGGTTAAGGAGAAGAAGTTATTTAAAGGTTTTTCTATTTCTAGCTCTGGCAGCCATCTTGTTCACAAGAGCGGCATAGTTTGAGCAATTTTTGTGGAGGGTCACCCAAGGAACAATCCTGACAAGTAATTTCTAAATCCATCCACTGGTTAAGGAGAAGAAGTCGTTTAAAGGTTCTTCTATTTTTAGTTCTGGCAGCCATGTTGTTCACCAGAGCAGAATGGTTTGAGTACTTTTTGTAGAGGGTCACCTGAGAACATGCCTGTGAAGTTATTTCAAAATCAATCCACGGGTTAAGGAGAAGAAGTTGTTTAAAGTTTTTTCTATTTTTAGCTCTGGTGGCCATTCTATTCAACTGAGCGGAACGGTTGGAGCAATTGTGGTAGCGGGTCACCGAAGGAACATTCCTGTGATATAATTTCAAAATCAATCCACTTGTTAAGGAGAAGAAGTCATTTGAAGGTTTTTCTATTTTTAGCTCTGTCGGCCATTTTGTTGACCTGAGCCGAACAGTTTGAGCAATTCTGGTAGAGGGTCACCCAAGGAACATTCTGGTGAAATAATTTCAAAATCAATCCACTGGTTAAGGAGAAAAGTGTGTTTAAAGGTTATTCTATTTTTAGCTCTGGTGGCCATTTTGTTTACCAAACTGAACGGTTAGAGCAATTTTGGTAGACGGCCACCCAAGGAACATTCCTGTGAAGTAATTTCAAAATCCATTCACTGGTAAAGGAGAAGAACTCGTTTAAAGGTTTTTCTATTTGAAGCTCTGGCGGCCATTTTGTTCACCCGAGCGGAACAGTATGGGCAATTTTGGTAGAGGGTCACCAAACAAACATTCCTGTGAAATAATTTCAAAATCCATCCACTGGTTAAGGAGAAGAGGACGTTTAAAGGTTTTTCTATTTTTAGCTCTGGGGCCATTTTGTTCACCCGAGGGGAATGGTATGAGCAATTTTGGTAGAGGTTCACCAAAGGAACATTCCTGTGAAACAATTTCAAAATCCATCCACTGGTTAAGGAGAAGAAGGTGTTTAAAGGTTTTTCTATTTTTAGCTCTGGTGGCCATGTTCACCCGAGCGGACCAGTTTGAGCAATTTTGGTAGAGGGTCCTCCAAGGAACATTCCAGTAAAATAATTTCAAAATACATCCGCTGGTTAAGCAGGAGAAGTCGTTTAAACGTTTTTCTATTTTTAGCTCTGGCGGCCATTTTGTTCACCCCAGTGGAATGGTTTGAGCAATTTTGGTAGAGTGTCATCCAAGGAACATTCCTGTGAAACAATTTCAAAATCCATCCGCTGGTTAAGCAGGAGAAGTCGTTTAAAGGTTTTTCTATTTTTAGCTCTGGCGGCCATTTTGTTCACCCGAGAGTAATGGTTTGAGCAATTTTAGTAGAGGGGCACCCAAGAAACCTTCCTGTGCAATAATTTCAAAATCCATCCACTGGTTAAGGAGAAGAAGTTGTTTAAAGGTTTTTCTATTTTTAGCTCTGGTGGCTATTTTGTTTACCCGAGCGGAACGGTTTGAGCAATTTTGGTAGAGGGTCATCCAAGGAACATTCCTGTGAAACAATTTCAAAATCCATCCACTGTTTAAGCAGATGTCGTTTAATGTTTTTTCTATTTTTAGCTCTGGTGGCCATTTTGTTCACCCAAGTGGAATGGTTTGAAGCAATTTTGGTAGAGTGTCATCCAAGGAACATTTCTGTGAAACAATTTCAAAATCCCTCCGCTGGTTAAGCAGGAGAAGTCGTTTAAATGTTTTTTCTATTTTTAGCTCTGGCGGCCATTTTGTTCACCCGAGAGGAACGGTTTGAGCAATTTTAGTAGAGGGACACCCAAGAAACCTTCCTGTGCAATAATTTCAAAATCCATCCACTGGTTAAGGAGAAAAAGCTGTTTAAAGGTTTTTCTATTTTTAGCTCTGGTGGCCATTTTGTTTACCCGAGCGGAACGGTTTGAGCAATTTTGGTAGAGGGTCATCCAAGGAACATTCCTGTGAAACAATTTCAAAACCCATCCACTGTTTAAGCAGGAGAAGTCGTTTAAAGGTTTTTCTATTTTTAGTTCTGGCGGCCATTTTGTTTACCCGAGCGGAACGGTTTGAGCAATTTTGGTAGAGGGTCATCCAAATAACATTCCTGTGAAACAATTTCAAAATCCATCCACTGGTTTAGCAGGAGAAGTCGTTACAAGGTTTTTCTATTTTTAGCTCTGGCGGCCATCTTGTTCACCCGAGCGGAACAGTTTGAGCAATTTTGGTAGAGGATCACCCAAGGAGCATTCCTGTGAAATTAGATCAAAATGTGTCCAGCAGTTTTGGAGGAGAAGTTGTTTAAAGCAAAAGTTGACGACGGACGCACACACGCACGCACGGACGACGGACGACGGACAAAGACCGATCCCAAAAGCTCACCTTGAGCACTTTGTGCTCAGGTGAGCTAAAAAGGTTAACTTTGGAAGCAAAGAATACATATTGGAATGAAACCTGCATTGTGGGTACTCATTAGAACCGGTGAGGTGGTCCTAATGAATACCCACAACATAGGATTTATGGAGAATTGACAAAAACTATGCATCAATTATCACAAAATAGTTACCTTATCTGTTGCTTGTCCTATTTACTTTCTACAAGTGTGCATGCACAGCCAAATGATAGGCCTAGACATCACAGACACATGATGTCTAGCATGAAGCTGCCTCAAAATTTCATTTACATGTCTACAACGAGCAAAGGCTCTGAAAAGTCTGCACATAATAATAATGTAAGACCAGCACAGGCCCAAGCAAGCCTGCAATTCTGAGCAGGCTTACCTGGGCCTCTGCTGGTCACCTATGTCATAAGGTGAGGTGGCTTATTTGTTATAAATTGTCAATTTTGAGACTGTGCGCAGAAAAAGATGCATGTTGGCATATGCGCCCTCATAAGGAATGTATACTTTAATGCATCAAATGTGAATTTCCGGTTGCAGCATAATCATTGATTGACAACTCCATTAGTTCTAGTATCTGTTGCTTATATTAATTGTACTCAGACTTGTCTAGGCAAAGTGGTGCAAGTCAGACCGTCCAGGCAGGTTTTTCATTAAGAGGCGGCCAGGGAGGCCAAAATTTCTGCCTTAACTCATTTTCTGGTTGTCTCAAATCTTACTTTTGTGTATTAAAGTATTATGAAATTTTAGAATTTGGCTGCCTCAAACTGGTGAGTGGCCTCTTAAGAAATATCTTATTGAAAATCCTATCCATGCATATAAACCCTATTGGTGGCCCCTGCCCATCAGCGCTTGAAGAAATAGATTGGGCTGAAGAGCTGACAGGGATAACACGCGAGTACCAGTAAATCCCATTGAGGTTCTTAAAGTGGTGCGAGTCGGACCGCCCACGCATATAAACCCTATTGGTTTCATTGGGTGGCAGGGCTTGAGATGTCATTTCATCCCAACGTCGGGTAAAAATTCCACAAAATTGGAAACAAAGTCTCCAAAATGACCAACAATGTTGACAGGGGCGTTACACCTAAAATCAAACAAACAAAAACCCTATTGGTTTCATTGAGTAGCAGGGTTTGAGATGTCATTTCATCTCGATGTCGGGTAAAAGTCCCAATTGGAAGCAAAGCCTTCAAAATGACCAACAATGCTGACAGGGACGTTAAACCTAAAATCAAACAAACAAAAACCCTATTGGTCTCATTGAGTAGCAGGGTTTGAGATGCATTTCATCTCAATGTCGGGTAAAAGTCCCACAAAATTGGAAGCAATGTCTCCAAAATGACCTAAATAGTGATGACTTGGATGTTAAACCTCAATTCAAACAATAAGGTTGGGAAGACATTCATGAAAGATAAAAAATATTTAGGCAATGAAACGTTTTAATATGCAAAAAAATGTGTTCTTCGACAACAAGATCTACACTAATGGCCAAATGTGTTGTTTTTTTTAACATATTTTTAGCAGGAAAATCCCAAAACGTGTCATTGGCAAACATTGCGGGACCAGCTCAGAAGCTGCAGAGTGCAGTGTCTGATCAGGGTCTTCACTGTTTGCATAAAGTTCTTCTATTTTCGAAATAAATTTCTAAAATCACTAGATTTAAAAATAGCCATCGGAAGAGATGGCAAATCCCCCGACCAAAAGCCAATATGGCCTTCAGAAGATTGTTCACCAATAGAAAGTGCACCAGAATTAAACCAGCAATATATCACAAAAGTATTGCAGTTATGGCCATCACAAGATTATACTGTCAGGGGAGATAACTAAACAAGAGGGCCATGATGGCCCTGGATCGCTCACCTGATCCATAGTGTAACAAGTGGGCCCCAGAGAGGGCCATTATTGGCCCCAGGGTTTTAATGTGCATAATGTTGAGGGAGGTCTTAAAGGTGAAGCTTCATACCAAACATCAACAAAGGCTATAATTAGAACAATCTTGGCAAAGGTCCACTAGATAAAGCTACACATCAAATTTCAAAGACCTGGGCCTTGCAGTTTCAGAGAAGAAGATTTTTTTTAAAGATATTCCCTACATAAGCCTATGCAAAACCAAATGGCCCCAGGGCTATATAAATCTATGTAAAAACAAAGGGCCCCGGCCCGGGGTGGGGGCATTTGTGGCCCCAGGGCTATAATTTGAACAATCTTGGTAGAGGTCCACTAGATAAAGCTCCATACTAAATATCAAAGGCCTTGGCCTTGCAGTTTCAGAGAAGATTTTTAAAGATTTCCCTATATAAGTCTATGCAAAACCAAAGGGCCCCGGAGCGGGGACATTTTTGGTACCAGGGCTATAATTTGAATAATTTTGATAGAGGTCCACTAGATGCAGCTTCATACCAAATATCAAAGACCCAGGCCTTGTGGTTTCAGAGAAGAAGATTTTTGAAGATTTTCCCCATGTAAGTCTATGTAAAACCATAGGGCCCCAGAGTGGGGGCATTTTTGGCCCCAGGGCTATAATTTTAACAATCTTGGTAGAGGTCCATTAGATGCAACTTCATACCAAATTTCAAAGTCCTGGGCCTTGTGGTTTCAGAGAAGATTTTTAAAGATTATCCCTATATAAGTCTATGTAAAACCAAAGGGCCCCGGGACGGGGCCACTTTTGGCCCCAGCACTATAATTTGAATCATCTTGGTAGGGGTCCTTTAGAAGAAGCTTCATACCAAATATAAAAGACCTAGGCCTTGTGGTTTCAGAGAAGAAGATTTTTAAAGATTTTCCATATATAAGTCTATGTAAAACCAAAGGGCCCCTGAGCGGGGGCATTTTTGGCCCAAGGGCTATAATTTGAACAATCTTGGTAGGGGTCCACTAGATGAAGCTTCATACAAAATATCAAAGTCCTGGGCCTTGCGGTTTCAGAGAAGAAGATTTTTAAAGATTTTCCCTATATAAGGCCATGTAAAACCAAAGGGTCCCAGTTGGAGGCTTTTTTTGCCCCAGCACTATAATTTGAACAATCTTGGTAGGGGTCCACTAGATAAAGCTTAATTCCAAATATCAAAGTCCTGGGCCTTGCAGTTTCAGAGCAGAAGATTTTTAAAGATTTTCCCTATATAAGCCTATGTAAAACCAAAGGGCCCGGCGGCGGGGACATTTTTGGCCTCAGCACTATCATTTGAATAATCTTGTTAGGGGTCTTTTAGATGAAGCTTCGTACCAAATATAAAAGACCTAGGCCTTGTGGTTTCAGAGAAAAGGATTTTTAAAGATTTTCCCTATATAAGTCTATGTAAAAACAAAGGGCCCCTGAGCGGGGGCATTTTTGGCCCAAGGGCGATAGTTTGAACAATCTTGGTAGAGGTCCATTGGATGAAGCTTCATTCTAAATATCAAAGTCCTGGACCTTGCGGTTTCAGAGAAGAAGATTTTTAAAGATTTTCCCTATATAAGTCTATGTAAAACCAAAGGGCCCCTGAGCAGGGGGATTTTTGGCCCAAGGGCTATAATTTGAACAATCTTGGTAGGGGTCCACTAGATGAAGCTTCATACAAAATATCAAAGTCCTGGGCCTTGCGGTTTCAGAGAAGAAGATTTTTAAAGATTTTCCCTATATAAGCCTATGTAAAACCAAAGGGCCCCAGGTGGAGGCTTTTTTTGCCCCAGCACTATAATTTGAACAATCTTGGTAGGGGTCCACTAGATAAAGCTTAATACCAAATATCAAAGTCCTGGGCCTTGCAGTTTCAGAGCAGAAGATTTTTAAAGATTTTCCCTATATAAGCCTATGTAAAACCAAAGGGCCCGGGGGTGGGGACATTTTTGGCCTCAGCACTATCATTTGAATAATCTTGTTAGGGGTCTTTTAGATGAAGCTTCATACCAAATATAAAAGACCTAGGCCTTGTGGTTTCAGAGAAAAGGATTTTTAAAGATTTTCCCTATATAAGTCTATGTAAAAACAAAGGGCCCCTGAGCGGGGGCATTTTTGGCCCAAGGGCGATAATTTGAACAATCTTGGTAGAGGTCCAATGGATGAAGCTTCATTCTAAATATCAAAGTCCTGGACCTTGCGGTTTCAGAGAAGAAGATTTTTAAAGATTTTCCCTATATAAGGCCATGTAAAACCAAAGGGCCCCGGAACGGGGGCATTTTTTGCCCCAGCACTATAATTTGAACAATCTTGGTAGGGGTCCACTAGATAAAGCTTAATACCAAATATCAAAGTCCTGGGCCTTGCAGCTTCAGAGCAGAAGATTTTTAAAGATTTTCCCTATATAAGCCTATGTAAAACCAAAGGGCCCGGGGGCGGGGACATTTTTGGCCTCAGCACTATCATTTGAATAATCTTGTTAGGGGTCTTTTAGATGAAGCTTCATACCAAATATAAAAGACCTAGGCCTTGTGGTTTCAGAGAAAAGGATTTTTAAAGATTTTCCCTATATAAGTCTATGTAAAACTAGAGTGTTCACAAGTTTTTTCTTTAATTTGACCTACTGACCTACTTTTTGACCCGAAAAGACCTTTATTCAAACTTAGCCAAGATATTGTCACAATGACCATTCTGAGCAAGATTAATGATTTAACCAAACTTGTGGCCTCCTGAGTATTCACAAGGTTTTTCTATGATTTGACCTACTGACCTACTTTTCAACCGGACATGACCCATATTCAAACTTGACCGAGATATTGTCATGATGATCATTCTGAGCAAGTTTGATTATGATTGGACCAAAATTGTGGCCCCTAGGGTGTTCACAAGGTTTTTATATGATTTGACCCGCTGACCTACTTTTTAACCCGATATGACCCATATTCGAACTGGACTGAAATATTGTCACAATGGTCATTCTCAGCAAGTTTCATGATAATTGGACCAAAACAGTGGCCTTCAGAGTGTTCACAAGGTTTTTCTATGATTTGACCTACTGACCTACTTTTTGACCGGACATGACCCATATTCGAACTTGACCAAGATATTGTCATGATGATCATTCTGAGCAAGTTTGATTATGATTGGACCAAAATTGTGGCCTCTAGGGTGTTCACAAGGTTTTTCTATGATTTGACCCGCTGACCTACTTTTTAAGCCGACATGATCCATATTCAAACTTCACTAAAATATTGTCACAATGATCATTCTGAGCAAGTTTGATGATGATTGGACCAAAATTGTGGCCTCTCGAGTGTTCACAAGGTTTTTCTATGATTTGACCTACTGACCTACTTTTTTACCCGACATGACCCAAATTCGAACTTGACCGAGATATTGTCATGATTATCATTCTGAGCAAGTTTGATGATAATTGGACCAAAACTGTGGCCTCTAGTGTGTTCACAAGAAAAAGTTTACGCACGGACGACGCACGACGGACGACGGACGACGCACGACGCACGACGACGCCGGACATCTTACTGTCACAAAAGCTCACCATGACCTTCGGTCAGGTGAGCTAAAAACCAGGGCACTCAGAAATGTGGTTCTTGCGCATGACATGCCTGCTTAAGCTCATGTATTTCTGTACACAGTACCATCAATATGTCTCAAAAGGTATTGGAGATATGGTGATCACAAGCTGGTCATACTGTTATACTGGAAGGGTAGATAACTCAAATACCACAGCACCAACAGTTGTGGTTCTTGCACATGACATCCCTTCTGTACCTTGTATACAATTGTGCCAAGTTCCTTCAATATATCTCACAGGGTGTTGGAGTTATGGCCATCACAGGGTTATATTGCCAGGGGAGATAATTAAACAAGAGGGCCATGATGGCCCATCATGGCCCTGGATCGCTCACCTGATCCATAGTGTAACAAGTGGGCCTCTGAGAGGGCCATTATTGGCCCCAGGGCTTTAATGTGCATAATGTTGAGGGAGGTCTTAAAGGTGAAGCTTCATACCAAACATCAACAAAGGCTATAATTTGAACAATCTTGGCAAAGGTCCACTAAATGGCTACACATCAAATATCAAAGACCTGGGCCTAGTGGTTTCAGAGAAGAAGATTTTTTAAAGATTTTGCCTATATAAGGCTATGTAAAACCAAAGGGCCCCGGGACGGGGGCATTTTTTGCCCCAGCACTATAATTTGAACAATCTTGGTAGGGGTCCACTAGATGAAGCTTCATACCAAATATCAAAGACCTGGGCCTTGTGGTTTCAGAGAAGAAGATTTTTAAAGATTTTCCCTATATAAGCCAATGTAAAACCAAAGGGCCCCGTGGCCGGGGGCATTTTTTGTCCCAGCACTAAAATTTGAACAATCTTGGTAGGGGTCCACTAGATGAAGCTTCATACCAAATATCTAAGTCCTGGGCCTTGTGGTTTCAGAGAAGAAAATTATTAAAGATTTTCCCTAAATAAGCCTATGTAAAACCAAAGGGCCCCGGGGCGGGGGCTTTTTTGGCCCCAGCACTATAATTTGAACAATCTTGGTAGGGGTCCACTAGATGAAGCTTAATACCAAATATCAAAGACCTGGGCCTTGTGGTTTCAGAGAATAAGATTTTTAAAGATTTTCCCTATATAAGCCTGTGTAAAACCAAAGGGCCATGGGCGGGGGCATTTTTTGTCCCAGCACTATAATTTGAACAATCTTTGTAGGGGTCCACTAGATGAAGCTTCATACCAAATAACGAAGTCCTGGGCCTTCTGGTTTCAGAGAAGAAGATTTTTAAAGATTTTCCCTATATAAGCCTATGTAAAACCAAAGGGCCCCGGGGCGGGGGCATTTTTGGCCCCAGCACTATAATTTTAACAATCTTGTTAGGGGTCCACTAGATGAAGCTTCATACCAAATATCAAAGACCTAGGCCTTGTGGTTTCAGAGAAGAAGATTTTTAAAGATTTTCCCTATATAAGCCTATGTAAAACCAAAGGGCTCCGGGGCCGGGGCATTTCTGGCCCCAGCACTATAATTTGAACAATCTTGGTAGGGGTCCACTAGATGAAGCTTCATACCAAATATCAAAGACCTGGGCCTTGTGGATTCAGAGAAGAAGATTTTTAAAGTTTTCGGTGAAAAAAATCTATTTTTGGCTCCTGTGACCTATATGTGCAACGGACCGGAACCATTTGAACAACTTTGAAAGGGGTCCACCTAAGGATCGTTCATGTGAAGTTTGGTCAAAATCCGATCAGTGGTTTAGGAGGAGATGTCATTTGAAGAAATTGTTTACGCACGGATGACAGACAAAAAGTGATCCTTATATTAAACACAAGAGGGCCATGATGGCCCTGGATCGCTCACCTGATCCATAGAGCAACAAGGGGGCCCCGAGGAGGGCCATTATTGACCCAGGGCTATAATGTGCATAATGTTGAGGGAGGTCTAAATAGTTGAAGCTTCAAACCAAATATCCACAAAGGCTATAATTTGAACAATCTTGGCAAAGGTCAACTAGATGAAGCTAATCAGCAAATATCAAAGACCTGGGCCTTGCGGTTTCCAAGAATAAGATTTTTTTAAAGAAATTCCCTAAATAAGCCTATGTAAAACCAAATGGCCCCGGGGCTAGGGTGTTTTTGGCTTCAGGGCTATAATTTAAACAATCTTGATAGAGGTCCACTAGATTAAGCTTCACACCAAATATCAAAGACCTGGGCCTTGCTGTTTCAGAGAAAAAGATTTTCAAAGATTATCTCTATATAAGTCTATATGTAAAACCAAAGGGCCCCGGGGCAAGGGCATTTGTGGCCCCAGGGCTATAATTTGAACAATCTTGGTAGAGGTCCACAAGATGAAGCTTCATACCAAATGTCAAAGACCTGGGCCTTGCAGACCTGGGCCTGTCGGTTTCAGAGAAGAAGATTTTTAAAGATTTTCCCTATATAAGTTTATGTAAAACCAAAAGGCTCTGGGGAGGGGGTATTTTTGGCCCCAGCACTATAATTTGAACAATCTTGGTAGGGATCCACTAGGTGAAGCTTCATACCCAATTGCAAAGACCTGGGCCTTGCGGTTTCAGTGAAGAAGATATTTATAGATTTTCCCTATATAAGCCCATGTAAAACCAAAGGGCCCAGGGGTGGGGGCATTTTTGGCCTCAGCACTATAATTTGAACAATCTTGGTAGGGGTCCACTAGATGAAGCTTCATACCAAATAGCAAAGACCTGGGCCATGCGGTTTCAGAGAAGAAGATTTTTAAAGAGTTTCTCTATATAAGCCCATGTAAAACCAAAGGGCCCTGGGGCGGGGCCATTTTTGGCCCCCGCACTATAATTTGAACAATCTTGGTAGGGGTCCACTAGATGAAGCTTCATACCAAATATCAAAGACCTAGGCCTTGTGGTTTCAGAGAAGAAGATTTTTAAAGATTTTCACTATATAAGCCCATGTAAAATCAAAGGGCCCCGGGCCGGGGGCAGTTTTGGCCCCAGCACTATAATTTGAACAATCTTGGTAGGGGTCCACTAGATTGAGCTTCATACCAAATATCAAAGACCTAGGCCTTGCGGTTTCAGAGAAGAAGATTTTTCAAGATTTTCCCTATATAATCCTATGTAAAACCAAAGGGTCTTGGGGTGGGGGCATTTTTGGCCCCAGCAGTATAATTTGAACAAACTTGGTAGGGGTCCACCAGATGAAGCTTTATACCAAATATCAAAGACCTGGGCCTTGTGGTTTCAGAGAAGAAGATTTTTTAAGTTTTCAGTGAAAAAAATCTATTTTTGGCTCCTGTGACCTAGATGTGCAATGGACCGGAACCATTTGAACAACTTTGAAAGGGGACCACCCAAGGATAATTCCTGTGAAGTTTGGTCAAAATCCGATCAGTGGTTTAGGAGGAGATGTCGTTTGAAGAAATTGTTTACGCACGGATGACAGACAAAAAGTGATCCTAATATAAAACACAAGAGGGCCATGATGGCCCTGGATCGCTCACCTGATCCATAGAGTAACAAGTGGGCCCCACTGAGGGCCATTATTGATCCCAGGGTTATAATGTGTATAATGTTGAGGGAGGTCTAAAAAGGTGAAGCTTCATACCAAACATCAAAGACAAGGGCATTGCAGTTTCAGAGAAGAAGATTTCCCTATATAAGTCTTGTTAAACCAAAGGGTCCCAGGGCTGTGGCATTTTTGGCCCCAGGGCTATAATTTGAACAATCTTGATAGAGGTCCACTAGATGAAATTTCACACCAAATATAAAAGACCTAGGCCAAGTGGTTTCACAGAAGAAGATTTTTAAACTTTTTCCCAAAATAAATCTATGTAAAACCAAAGGGCCCCGGAGCGGGGACATTTTTGGCCACAGGGCTATAATTTGAACAATCTTGGTAGTGGTCCACAAGATGAAGCTTCACACCAAATATCAAAGACCTGGGCCTTGCGGTTTCAGAGAAGAAGAATTTTTAAAGATTTTCCTTATATAAGCCTATGTAAAACCAAAGGGCCCCAGGGCCGGGCATTTTTGGCCCCAGCACTATAATTTGAATAATCTTGGTAGGGGTCCACTAGATGAAGCTTCATACCAAATAGCAAAGACCTCGGCCTTGTGGTTTCAGAGAAGAAGATTTTTAAAGATTTTCCCTATAAAAGCCCATGTAAAACAAAAGGGCCCCGGGGCTGGGGCATTTTTGGCCCCAGCACTATAATTTGAACTATCTTGGTAGGGTACTGACTAGATGAAGCTTCATACCAAATATCAAAGATATGGGCCTTGAGGTTTCAGAGAAGAAGATTTTTAAAGATTTTTCCCTATATAAGCCCATGTAAAACCAAAGTGCCCCATGGCGTGGGCATTTTTGGCCCCAGCACTATAATTTGAACAATCTTGGTAGGGGTCCACTAGAAGAAGCTTCATTCCAAATAGCAAAGACATGGGCCTTGGGGTTTCAGAGAAGAAGATTTTTAAAGATATTCCCTATATAATCCTATGTAAAACCAAAGGGCACTGGGGCAGGGGCATTTTGGGCCCCAGCACTATAATTTGAACAATCTTGATAGGGGTCCACTAGATGAAGCTTTATACCAAATATCAAAGACCTGGGCCTTGTGGTTTCAGAGAAGAAGATTTTTTAAGTTTTCGGTGAAAAAAATCTATTTTTGGCTCCTGCGACCTAGATGTGCAGCAGACCAGAACCATTTGAACAACTTTGAAAGGGGTCCACCTAAGGATCATTCCTGTGAAGTTTGGTCAAAATCGGATCAGTGGTTTAGGAGGAGATGTCGTTTGAAGAAATTGTTTACGCACGGATGACAGACAAAAAGTGATCCTAATATAAAACACAAGAGGGCCATGATGGCCCTGGATCGCTCACCTGATCCATAGAGTAACAAGTGGGCCCCGGAGAGGGCCATTATTGACCCTAGGGTTATAATGTGCATAATGTTGAGGGAGGTCTAAAAAGGGGAAGCTTCATACCAAATATCAACAAAGGCAATAATTTGAACAATCTTGGCAAAGGTCCACTAGATAAAGCTACACACCAAATATCAAAGACCTGAGCCTTGCGGTTTCAGAGAAGAAGATATTTTTAAAGATATTCCCTACATAAGCCTACGTAAAACCAAATGGCCCCGGGGCAGGGGCATTTTTGGCCTCAGGGCTATAATTTAAACAATCTTGATAAAGGTCCACTAGATGAAGCTTCACACCAAATATCAAAGACCCAGGCCTTTCTGTTTCAGAGAATAAGATTATCAAAGATTATCTCTATATAAGTCTATGTTAAACCAAAGGGCCCCAGGCGGTGGCATTTGTGGCCCAAAGGCTAAAATTTGTTCAATCTTGGTAGAGGTCCACTAGATGAAGCTCCATACCAAATATCAAAGACATGGCCTTGCAGTTTCAGAGAAGAAGATTTTTAAAGATTTCCCTATATAAGTCTATGTAAAACCAAAGGGTCTCGGGGCGAGGGCATTTTTGGCCCCAGGCCTATATTTTGAACAATCTTGATAGAGGTGCACTAGTTGAAATTTCACACCAAATATCAAAGACCTAGGCCTTGTGGTTTCATAGAAGAAGATTTTGAAAGATTTTCCCTATGTAAGTCTATGTAAAACCAAAGGGCCCCGGGGCGGGGGAATTTTTGGCCCCAGCACTTTAATTTGAACATTCTTGGTAGGGGTCCACTAGATGAAGCTTCATACCAAATAGCAAAGACCTGGGCCTTGCAGTTTCAGAGAAGAAGATTTTTAAAGATTTTCCCTATATAAGCCCATGTAAAACCAAAGGGCCCCGGGGCAAAGGCATTTTTGGCCCCAGCAGTATAATTAGAACAATCTTGGTAGGGGTCCACTAGACTAAGCTTCATACCAAATATCAAAGACCAGGGCCTTGCGGTTTCCGACAAGAAGATTTTTAAAGATTTTCCCTACATAAGCCCATGTAAAACCAAAGGGCCCCGGTGCGGGGGCATTTTTTGCCCCAGCACTATAATTTGAAACATCTTGGTAGGGGTCCACTAGATGAAGCTTCATACCAAATATCAAAGACCTGGGCCTTGCGGTTTCAGAGAAGAAGATTTTTAAAGATTTTCCCTATATAAGCCTATGTAAAACCAAAGGGCCCAGGGGCGGAGGCATTTTTGGCCCCAGCACTATAATTTGAACAATCTTGGTAGGGGTCCACTAGATGAAGCTTCATATAAAATATCAAAGACCTGGGCCTTGCGGTTTCAGAGAAGAAGATTTTTAAAGATTTTCCCTATATAAGCCTATGTAAAACCAAAGGGCCCCGGGATGGGGGCATTTTTTGCCCCAGCACTATAATTTGAACAATCTTGGTAGGGTTCCACTAGATAAAGCTTCATACCAAATATCAAAGACCTGGGCCTTGCGGTTTCAGAGAAGAAGATTTTTTAAGTTTTCGGTGAAAAAATATATTTTTGGCTCCCGTGACCTATATGTGCAACGGACCGGAACCATTTGAACAACTTTGAAAGGGGTCCACCTAAGGATCATTCCTGAGAAGTTTGGTCAAAATCCGATCAGTGGTTTAGGAGGAGATGACGATTGAAGAAATTGTTTACGCACGGATGACAGACAAAAAGTGATCCTAATATAAAACACAAGAGGGCCAAGATGGCCCTGGCTCGCTCACCTGATCAATAGTGTCACAAGTGGGCCCCAGAGAGGGCCATTATTTGCCCCAGGGCTTTAATGTGCCTAATGTTGAGGGAGGTCTTAAAGGTGAAGCTTCATACCAAACATCAACAAAGGCTATAATTTGAACAATCTTGGCAAAGGTCCACTAGATGAAGCTACACATCAAATATCAAAGACCTGGGCCTAGCGGTTTCAGAGAAGAAGATTTTAAAAGATTTTGCCTATATAAGCCTATGTAAAACCAAAGGGCCCTGGGACGGAAGCATTTTTTGCCCCAGCACTATAATTTGAACAATCTTGGTAGGGGTCCACTAGATGAAGCTTCATACCAAATATCAAAGTCCTGGGCCTTGTGGTTTCAGAGAAGAAGATTTTTAAAGATTTTCCCTATATAAGCCTATGTAAAACCAAAGGGCCCCCGGGCGGGGGCATTTTTGGCCCCAGCACTATAATTTGAACAATCTTGGTATGGGTCCACTAGATAAAGCTTCATACCAAATATCAAAGACCTGGGCCTTGCGGTTTCAGAGAAGATTTTTAAAGATTTTCCCTATATAAGCCAATGTAAAACCAAAGGCCCTGTGGCGGGGGCATTTTTGTCCCAGCACTATAACTTGAACAATCTTGGTAGGGGTCCACTAGATGAAGCTTCATACCAAATATCAAAGTCCTGGGCCTTGTGGTTTCAGAGAAGAAGTTTTTTAAAGATTTTCCCTATATAAGCCTATGTAAAACCAAAGGGCCCCGTGGCGGGGGCATGTTTTGCCCCAGCACTATAATTTGAACAATCTTGGTAGAGGTCCACTAGATGTAGCTTCATACCAAATATCAAAGACCTGGGCCTTGTGGTTTCAGAGAAGAAGATTTTTAAAGATTTTCTCTATATAAGTAAGTGAGTAAGTAAGTAAGTAAGTAAGTAAAGACTTTATTTTACGAGGGTGACAACATTTAGCATATAAGTGTAGCTAATCTTCCATGAGGCCCTCGAATTATTGTACAAATCTACATAATAAACAGTTCTATATAACAACAAATGAAATATGCAAAATATATACAATATACAAAAGGTAAACAGTATGTAGTATTGTACTGTGAAATGCTTGTAGCATGATGTGTGGGTATCTCAAAGTACTCATTATTGAAATAATAATCATTACTGTTATTAATACGGGACAAAGATAACAATATTTCTTGAATGCTTATAATTTAGCTGCAAGAAATATGTAGAAAATTACTAGTAATGTAGAAAAGAATAGTACTATAACTTAGATAAGGTGTACAATACTCCATGTTTACTGATCTGATTAAATACAAAACAAGAATACAGAACAAAATGAAGGAGGATTGTGGACCTGCATCATTGAGTCAGCCATTTTATACATCGATTGTGGAAAGTTTCAAGAGTTGGTGCATATTTAATATCTTTGGGCAAACTGTTCCATACAAGACACCCTGAATAACGCAAGCTGTGCTTAAAGCATTCATTCCTTTTTAGGTTGGGGAGGAACAAAGCAGCGAGATGCTGACAATCTTAGATTTACTGACATATAAGTTTCATTTCTCAATATGAAATTTTCAGAAATATAAACAGGTGTCAGCTCATTATACACCTTAAACATAAATTTTGCCTTTCTAAGGAAAAGTCGGTCATATATGGATAGAATTTTCAAAGAACTCAAAGCCTCACAAGAGTTTTCGACATTATAATCCAAGATTACTTTACATGCTCGCTTTTGAAGTCTGTAAATCTTTATTTTATTAGACTCTGAAGTGCTGCCCCAAGCAATGTTACAAAAATCAATGTGTGGTTGTATGTAGGATTTGTAAAATTGAATACGATGGGTTTGTGATAAAAAAGTTTTGATTTTAGATAATAGCCATATATTAGATGAGATTTTCTTTGTTATATGTTTAACATGGTTAGACCATGATAAATTATTATCCACAAAGACACCTAAGACCTTTTCACTGGAAACAGTCTTCAAAGATTCCTCCATGTATTGAAGTTTAAGATCAGAAGCATTTAATCTTTGACGTCTTTGCTTATTAGTGACCAACATGACTTTAGTTTTTGCAGTATTAAGAAGCATACCATTACTTTTGCACCACATATGAAGTTGACTGAGAGCTAATTGAAGATTTTGTTCGATCATTTCCAAAGAATTTTGAATGTCATATAGAGTAGTGTCATCGGCATACAGATCGGCAGAAACATTATCGATGCATAAAGGTAAATCATTTATGAAAAGCAAAAACAACAGAGGACCTAGAATGGAACCTTGCGGAACCCCACAATTAACTGTTTCAAAATCAGACTTGCTATTGTTTACAGAAACTTGCTGTTGTCTGTGTGAAAGATATGTATCAAACCATTTAAGGCTTTTGCTTTCAATACCATATAGTTTCATTTTTGACAAAAGAATCTGATGATCAACAAGATCAAAGGCCTTTTTAAAGTCAACCAGTACAACTCCTACCATATTCCCATTATCCATTGCATTTAACCATGAATCAGTCATATGTACCAAGGCAGTTTCACAGGAATGCTGGGTTCTGAATCCGGATTGAGTTTTGTGCAATAGATTATGGTCTTGAAGAAAGCTAGAAAGGCAGTCGTGGACATGTTTCTCCAGGACCTTTGACAAAACAGGTAAAATTGATATTGGGCGATAGTTATTAACATCGTCATGGGGACCACTTTTATGAAGAGGAGATACCTTAGCTTCTTTCCATTTATTTGGAAATGTAGCATTATTTATGCTATGATTGCAGATAAAAGCAATATCTTCAGCAATATAGGGTGCTGCAAGTTTAAGCAGACGGGGTCCAATATTGTCAGTACCAGTTGATTTACTTATGTCTATACTTGAAAGGTGTTTTAAGACTTTTTCTTTTTCAATATTAGAGATTTTAAATTTTGTATTTTCTGAAAGCTTGGCTTGGCAAAATTCTTTTAATTTTTCATTGCTGGAATTAACGACGGGTTCTTTAATTTTTGTAGCAACATTAACAAAGAACTTGTTGAATGTGTTGGCAATTTCAGTAGGATCCTCAGTATGCGACCCATTATTAGTGACAGATGAAATACTAGATGTTTTTCTACAACCTTTGCCCGCACCTACTTCTTGAAAAAGTTTATAGATACTGCCTGGTTTATTCTTATTATTTTCTATAAAAGTTTGATACTGTAACTTTTTGTTTTCTTTTATTGACTTGGAAACTTTGTTTCTCCAGTACTTATATTCGTTCTCATTTCCAAGGGACTTATGCCTGTCTCTGGTTTTTATGGCATCTATGATGTCAGGAGTTATCCACTGAGGCTGGTTTTTGCGCCTGACCCTATGTTGTTTAATAGGAACATTTTTGTCGACTGCTTCCAAGAAAAGATCTGTCCATGTCTCCAATATATCATTTGTGTCATCAAATAATTTGATAAGGTCCCAAGGAATGGACTGGAGATCACTAATAAACTTAGCCTCATCAAAGTTTTTAAATGACCTATATGAAATAGTGTAATGATTACCTGTTGATGGGCGATTATGCATTTTTCTTGTGAAAAATACTGGAAAGTGGTCACTTAGTCCTATCTTAGGTACAATTACAGATTTAACATTCTCCGGACAATTTGTATAAATGTGATCAAGTAGAGTTCTAGTGTCAGGGGTTACCCTTGTGGCTTCAGAGATCAATTGAGTTAAACCAAATGGTTCCATGTAATCAGCCCATGCCCTGTGTATTTGACCATTAAGGAGATCTCTATTTATGTCACCAAGTAGATAAATTTCTTTTTCTTCCTGTAAAATTTTTTCAATGCTGTCTTCAAAGAACTCATTCCACTGAACAGTGGAATTTGGGGGTCTGTATATATGACCGACTAAAAAAGGCCTGCTTTTCACTGGTTTTATTTCGATCCATATACACTCAAGTTTTTCACTTTCTAGATCTGATCGTCTGTTACAACAGACACCATCTTTTACATAGACTAATAGTCCCCCACCCGAATTTTCTTTTCTGTCCCGCCTAAATGGCTTTTGAAAGCCATTTATTTCAAAAGGTCTGTCAGGATGTGCTTCATGTAACTTGGTCTCACTCACGCCTAAAATGTGAATAAGATTATGTTCAGATTGAAGAAGTAATTTTAACTGATCTATTTTGTTACTTAGACCCTGAATATTCAGGTGCCCTATTCTAAAACCTTTATCTCTGAATCCTAGGTTTAAAGCATTGTGATTGTTTTCTACAGCCTGACTAAAAGATACCTCCTGTGGATCATGCATGGCTGAACTAAGGATACTCCCTGAAGTGGAACTTGATACCTGTGTATTTTGCACAGGTACCTGGCTAACTGATACCTGCTGGGTATCATAAAGAGAGGAGCTCAGATTACTATCAGAAATGGTGTTTGGAGACTGCAGGGTATCATTAGTCTGCTGATTGTAATAATTTTGATTATAATCACATTGGTAAGAACTGTGAAGCAACATACAATTACTATCACTGACTGAAGTATTAGAAACATGTACATGAACATTGTCTTCATAAGTAAATGAGGGCCTCTGGAACAAAGTATCGTGAACATTGGAATCAGTATAACATAAAGTAGTGTTTTCTGACAGATTATTGTTAATGTAGCTAGAGTTTAACATTTTATTTTCTGCTATGCTGTTGTGACTTTCTGTTATATGGGAAGTGTTATTCTGAGACATAAGCACTTCACTCAACAGTGTCACACTATTCTTATCATTGAAAGAAGTGCGATTCAGTTCATCTGAATGAACAACATGACTGTCAGTGATACAATAACAAATACTTGAGTTACATTCTGAGCAAACTGCATATAAAGAGGAAAACCTGTTGGAAACGGAAAAAGACTGATATTTGCAAGCGGCACCATTGCCGTGTTCCTATTTATTTAAGCACCTAGAAGATTTGTGACCATAGAAGCCACAATGGAAACATTTTAATTGCACAGCATGTCTACATAAATGAGTTTCATGATTAGTTTCTCCACATTTATAGCAAGCAGAGTCTTTCTTAGCACTTTCCGTATGGTGTCTACCTGTAGACCTTGATGAACGGGCAGACTGTCTTTGACCATTCATTTGAACTTGTCTGTTGTGAAAATGAACTTTCTTCTGTTGGTGATTTTTGTAAACACAACTGTCGAAATTAGACACAATCGTAATTTCTGAGTCGATAACACCTAGCAACCTCTTCACTCCTGAGGCTGACAGATGAATTGAATCTTTAGCATAGTATCTTTCAATGATAGAACCATGTTTGTCATAAAAAGCCTTATTAATATCAATCATGCTAATGCTGTGGTGCTGGCACAATCTATAAATAACTTCATTCATGTCTGATGTGTCCGTGTCTCCCCTAGGGCATAGATTACAAAGGTATATCTGGCAAGAGTTATTCGCTTGCTTCAGATACTGAATGACTTGTTCGTAAATTTCTTCAAAGTATTCAGTATCTGAACCACTCGACGCATCATTTCCTCCCACATATATGATAACATGTGAGAACTGATCAATGTTAAACACTTTAGCTTGTTTCAATATATGATCAACTTTTGCGCCAGATATGCCTTGCTTAAAGACTCCTTGTTTTAAACCCTTAGAATTAACCGATGAAATTAATGAGTCACCCATAAGCAGAATGTTCTGTGGGATATTTCTGTTCTGTGATGTAGGATTGGCTGTAGGTCTGGATGGGCGGTCTGACCTATGCTGATGTCTAGGCCTTGGTCTTGGGCTTGGTCTGTTTGTATTTTGTTGTTTGGTGGTCTTAGGTGTAGAGGTACGTTGAACCACTTCACTATATGACGAGTTGCCTGGTTGGGGGGTCTCGGCAATGGGCAGTACCTCTGTGTTATTCCTGCCCTCTCTTGATTGACTTTCAGCCTCATTTGATGTATTGCCTAATGTGCTCGAGATGTACGTTTCATCGACTGTTCTGTAGACTTTCTTACTAGCTGCCTGGCATACTAACTCATTTACTTGCTTTGTCAGTGTAGTCATCTGACACTGCAGCATATGAATCATGTCCATTAGAGTAGATATCTGTCTCAATATTTGTGCATCTTGTGGCTGAGTAGATTCTACCTGTTGAGAAGGTTCTGGCTGCTGTATCGAATGCTGTGTTACTGGTGCTGTAGGGGGTATCACATATGTTTCATCTATTGTGGTGTAATTACTCCCAGACTGATTTTCATGTGTTGAGATCTGGGTATCTGATAAGATTTGATTGTTTTGGTTTTGTGAGCTTGAGTTGAGTATAGAATTAGTATTATCTACAAAACTCCTATACATATTTTCTGAGAGTTTCCTGAAGTTATTTTCTTTCCAGAGGACATGACCAGGTCCACTGGCACAAATAGACATGACTTCCCTGTCTATATAAATATTACACCTTTTGCTGTCCACATGTGTCTTGATATGAAATTTCTTAGCATCATCAGATGGAAATTTGAATTCTTTACTTAGCACTGTCAGTATATTATTGTATAGTGGTTTGTTATAAAACAGAATATTAAATTTTGTGCTGTCCTGGGCTGGCATCAGATGGTAAAAAATGTTATTGAATGGGTCAGTTATGCCTGATTCTGGGCTGACATCACTACTGGCAAATCCTGAAAGTTCTTCCATAGCACGGCTGTCTGAAAGTAAAACACTATTTCCAGGAGAAGACTCAGTCAGTCCACTAGAATTTGTAGAATCTCCTTGTAATCCTGCCATTGTGCAAGTAACTCTCCACTTTGAACCTTTATCACTGTTCTTTAACAGTCAGCCATTATCAGATACAACAGGTATCCATTTCTCCCCAGGGGTCTCAGGAAGAAACAAAGAAGCTGAGTAAATACACCCAAATAACTTTTTATCACAACACTTTTTCTTTTTAAAAATTATAAATCCTAAATCCTTGTTTCAAGATCTTTCTTTTAATATAAAAATTATAAGTAGATTCCATAAGAACACATTTTAACTTAAATTATTAGCTCTGCATTGTAAACCATGTCTGACTCCTCTCCCAAAAGCAAAATATTGATATAAGCCAATGTAAAACCAAAGGGCCCCGTGGCGGGGGCATTTTTTTTCGTCCCAGCACTATAATTTGAACAATCTTGGTAGGGGTCCACTAGATGAAGCTTCATACCAAATATCAAAGTCCTGGGCCTTGTGGTTTCAGAGAAGAAGATTTTTAAAGATTTTCCCTATATAAGCCTATGTAAAACCAAAGGGCCCCGGGGCGGGTGCATTTTGGCCCAAGCACTATAAATTGAACAATCTTGGTAGAGGTCCACTAGATGAAGCTTCATACCAAATATCAAAGACCGGGGCCTTGTGGTTTCAGAGAAGAAGATTTTTAAAGATTTTCCCTATATAAGCCAATGTAAAACCAAAGGGCCCCGTGGCAGGGGCATTTTTTGTCCCAGCACTTAAATTTGAACAATCTTGGTAGGGGTCCACTAGATGAAGCTTCATACAAAATATCAAAGACCTGGGCCTTGTGGCTAAAATTTGAACAATCTTGGCAAAGGTCCACTAGATGAAGCTACACATCAAATATCAAAGACCTGGGCCTAGCGGTTTCAGAGAAGAAGATTTTTAAAAATTTTGCCTACATAAGCCTATGTTAAATAAAAAGGGCCCCGGGACAGGGGCATTTTTTGCCCCAGCACTATAATTTGAACAATCTTGGTAGGGGTCCACTAGATGAAGCTTCATACCAAATATCAAAGTCCTGGGCCTTGTGGTTTCAGAGAAGAAGATTTTTAAAGATTTTCCCTATATAAGCCTATGTAAAACCAAAGAGCCCCATGGCGGGGGCATTTTTTGTCCCAGCACTATAATTTAAACAAAGAAGATTTTTAAAGATTTTCCCTATATAAGCCTATGTAAAACCAAAGGGCCCCGTGGTGGGGGCATTTTTGGCCCCAGCACTATAATTTGAACAATCTTCGTAGGGGTCCACTAGATGAAGCTTCATACCAAATATCAAAGACCTGGGCCTTGTGGTTTCAGAGAAGAAGATTTTTAAAGATTTTCCCTATATAAGCCAATGTAAAACCAAAGGGCCCCGTGGCGGGGGCATTTTTTGTCCCAGCACTAAAATTTGAACAATCTTGGTAGGGGTCCACTAGATGAAGCTTCATACCAAATATCAAAGTCCTGGGCCTTGTGGTTTCAAAGAAGAAAATTTTTAAAGATTTTCCCTATATAAGCCTATTCTTACGACCTGAAAGCCGTAACAAAGGAAAGATGCATAGCCTGAAAAAAATCCCCGCCTATGGTGGGATTCGAACCCGGGCCGCCCGGGTGATAGTCCACTGCTCTTACCCCTGAGCCAAAGAGTCGACTCTCTGACGCAGGTGTCAGAGAGTGTTTATAAACCTAGAAGCTATGCATATGATCTACCAAGGTAGATAATGGAAGGGAGGTAACACACCCCCTCTTCAAGGAAGTCATCATTTATGATGACGTGAAGGATACCAACTTCGGCACAAGCCAATTCTGGCATTTCGGACGAGCCCCCATCTTACGACCTGAAAGCCGTAACAAAGGAAAGATGCATAGCCTGAAAAAAATCCCCGCCTATGGTGGGATTCGAACCCGGGCCGCCCGGGTGATAGTCCACTGCTCTTACCCCTGAGCCAAAGAGTCGACTCTCTGACGCAGGTGTCAGAGAGTGTTTATAAACCTAGAAGCTATGCATATGATCTACCAAGGTAGATAATGGAAGGGAGGTAACACTATGTAAAACCAAAGGGCCCCGGGGCGGGGGCATTTTAGGCCCCAGCACTATAATTTGAACAATCTTGGTAGGGGTCCACTAGATGAAGCTTCATACCAAATATCAAAGACCTGGGCCTTGTGGTTTCAGAGAAGAAGATTTTTAAAGATTTTCCCTTTATAAGCCTATGTAAAACCAAAGGGCCCCGGGGCGGGGGCATTTTTGGCCCCAGCACTGTAATTTGAACAATCTTGGTAGGGATCAACTAGATGAAGCTTCATACCAAATATCAAAGACCTGGGCCTTGTGGTTTCAGAGAAGAAGATTTTTAAAGATTTTCCCTATATAAGCCAATGTAAACTAAAGGGCCCCATGGCGGGGGCATTTTTTGTCCCAGCACTAAAATTTGAACAATCTTGGTAGGGGTCCACTAGATGAAGCTTCATACCAAATATCAAAGTCCTGGGCCTTGTGGTTTCAGAGAAGAAGATTTATAAAGATTTTCCCTATATATGCCTATGTAAAACCAAAGGGCCCCGGGGCGGGGGCATTTTTGGCCCCAGCACTATAATTTGAACAATCTTGGTAGGGGTCCACTAGATGAAGCTTCATACCAAATATCAAAGACCTGGGATTTGTGGTTTCAGAGAAGAAGATTTTTAAAGATTTTCCCTATATAGCCTATGTAAAACCAAAGGGCCCCAGGGCGGGGGCATTTTTGGCCCCAGCATTATAATTTGAACAATCTTGGTAGGGGTCCACTAGATGAAGCTTCATACCAAATATCAAAGACCTGGGCCTTGTGGTTTCAGAGAAGAAGATTTTTTAAGTTTTTGGTGAAAAAAAATCTATTTTTTGCTCCTGTGACCTAGATGTGTAACGGACCGGAACCATTTGAACAACTTTGAAAGGGGACCACCTAAGGATCATTCCTGTGAAGTTTGGTCAAAATCCGATCAGTGGTTTAGGAGGAGATGTCGTTTAAAGAAATTGTTTACGCACGCACGGACGGACGCACGCACGCACGACGGATATTCCCTACATAAGCCTACGTAAGCCGAGGCGGGGGCATTTTTGGCCTCAGGGCTATAATTTGAACAATCTTGGTAGACATCCACTAGATGAAGCTTCACACCAAATATCAAAGATCTGAGCCTTGTGGTTTCAGAAGAAAGATTTTCCCTGTATAAGCCTATGTAAAACCAAAGGCCCCCGGGGCGGGGCATTTTTGGCCCTAGGACTATAATTTGAACAATCTTGGTAGAGGTCCACTAGGAGAAGCTTCACACCAAATATCAAAAACCTGGGCCTTGTGGTTTTAGAGGAGAAGATTTTTAAAGATTTTCCCTATATAAGCCTATGTAAACCGAAAGGCCCCTGGGGCGGGGGCATTTCTGGCCCAAGTGCCATAATTTTGAACAATCTTGGTAGAGGTCCAATAGATGAAGCTTCATACCAAATATCGAAGACCTGCGCCTTTCGGTTTCGGAGAAGAAGATTTTCCCTGCATAAGCCTATGTAAAACCAAAGGCCCCACGGGAGGGGGCATTTTTGCCCCCTAGAGCTATAATTTGAACAATCTTGGTAGAGGTCCACTAGGTGAAGCTTCACACCAAATATCAGAGACCTGGGCCTTGTGGTTTCAGAGAAGAAGATTTTTAAAGATTTTCCCTATATAAGCCTATGTAAATCCAAAGGCCCCCGGGGCAGAGGCATTTCTGGCCCATTTTTGCCCCCTAGGGCTATAATTTGAACAATCTTGGTAGAGGTCCACTAGGTGAAGCTTCACACCAAATATCAAAGACCTGGGCCTTGTGGTTTCAGAGAAGAAGATTTTTAAAGATTTTCCCTATATAAGCCTATGTGAATCCAAAGGCCCCCGGGGCAGGAGCATTTCTGGCCCAAGGGCCATAATTTGAACAATCTTGGTAGAGGTCCACTAGATGAAGCTTCACACCAAATATAGAAGACATGGGCCTTTCGGTTTCAGAGAAGAAGATTTTTAAAGATTTTCCCTGTATAAGCCTATGTAAAACCAAAGGCACAAGGGGCGGGGGTATTTTTGGCCCTAGGGCTATAATTTTAACAATCTTGGTAGAGGTCCACTAGGTGAAGCTACACACCAAATATCAAAGACCTGGGCCTTGTGGTTTCAGAGAAGAAGATTTTTAAAGATTTTCCCTATATAAGCCTATGTAAATCCAAAGGCCCCCGGAGCAGGGGCATTTCTGGCCCAAGGGCAAAAATTTGAACAATATTGGTAGAGGTCCACTAGATGAAGCTTCACACCAAATATAGAAGACCTGGGCCTTGCGGTTTCAGAGAAGAAGATTTTTAAAGATTTTCCCTGTATAAGCCTATGTAAAACCAAAGGCCCCCGGGGCGGGGGTATTTTTGGCCCTAGGGCTATAATTTTAACAATCTTGGTAGAGGTCCACTAGGTGAAGCTTCACACCAAATATCAAAGACCTGGGCCTTGTGGTTTCAGAGAAGAAGATTTTTAAAGATTTTCCCTATATAAGCCTATGTAAGCCCAAAGGCCCCCGGGGCGGGGGCATTTCTGGCCCAAGGGCCATAATTTGAACAATCTTGGTAGAGGTCCACTAGATGAAGCTTCATACCAAATATCAAAGACCTGGGCCTTGCGGTTTCGGAGAAGAAGATTTTTAAAGTTTTCATTTTAAAAATCTATTTTTAGCTCCTGTGACCTAGATGTGCAATGGACCGGAACCATTTGAACAACTTTGAAAGGGGACCACCTAAGGATCATTCCTGTGAAGTTTGGTTAAAATCCAATCAGTGGTTTAGGAGGAGATGTCATTTGAAGAAAAAGTTTACGCACACACGCACACACACACGCACGCACGCACACACGCACACACGCACGACGGACGACGGACAAAAAGTGATCCCAAAAGCTCACCTTGTCACTACGTGACAGGTGAGCTAAAAACCAGAGCATCCAGAGTTGTAATTCTTGAGCACGACACACCTGCTTAACCTCATGTACATCTGCATCAAGTACCACAAATATGTCTCAAAGGGTATTGGAGGTAGGATGATCACAAGGTTGTCATACTGTTATATTGGAAGGGGAGATAACTCAAATATCATAGCACCCAGAGTGGTTGTTCTTTGGCATGAAGCGCCGTCTCAATGTTGTATACAACTGTGCCAAGTACCATCAATATACATGTATCTCAAAGGGTATTGGAGTTATGGCCATATCACAAGGCTATATTGTCAGGGGAGATAATTAAAAAACTAGGGCACCCAGAGTTGTGGTTCTTGCATGTGACACACCTGCTTAACCTCATGTACAACTGTACCAAGTATCATCAATATATCTCAAAGAGTGCTGGAGATGTGGCCATCACTAGGTAGTGATTCGATATTATTGGAAGGGGAGATAACTAAAAAACCATGACACCCAGAGTTGTGGTTCTTGTGCATGACACACCGTCTTGGCCTTGTGAACAACTGTGCCAGGTATCATCAATATATCTCAAAGGGTATTAGAGTTATGACCATCACAAAGTAGTCATTCTATTTTATTAAAAGGGGAGATAACTAACAAAGTATGGCATCCAGAGTTCTGGTTCTTGCGCATGACACGCCGTCTCAGCCTTGTGAACAATTGTGCCAAGAACCATCAATGAATCTCAAAGGGTATAGGAGTTATGGCCATCACAAGGTTGTCACTCTATTGTATTGGAAGGGGAGATAACTCCAAAACCATGGCAACCAGAGTTGTGGTTCTTGTGCATGACACGCCGTCTTAGCCTTGTGAACAACTGTGCCAGGTACCATCAATATATCTCAAAAGGTATTGGAGTTATGGCCATCACAAAGCAGTCATTCTATTTTATTAAAAGGGGGAGGTAACTAAAAAAGTATGGCATCCAGAGTTCTGGTTCTTGCGCATGACACGCCGTCTCAGCCTTGTGAACAATTGTGCCAAGAACCATCCATGAATCTCAAAGGGTATAGGAGTTATGGCCATCACAAGGTTGCGTCTACGGACGGACGGACAGACAGACGGACGGACAGACAGACGGACGGACGGACGGACGCCAGGCTGATCGCTATATCCCCCGAACCTATTCGGTCGGGGGATAAAAATGGGTACCTGTTGGTATATAAGGTAGAAGATTACATTCAGTACAAAATAAGTTAATTGATAGAGACCCTTGTTTTGGAATAATGGTTCTGTCCAGGTTTGAAGATGGAAATTCATTTATTAAACCATCATCATAATCACAATCAACCACTATATACAACAATAGTACAACACAGAATTAACTGGCTGATAAAAAACATCTTAAGAGAAAATTTTTATCTGACAAGTCCGTATGCAGGCTAAAAATTGGAGGAGCATGCTTTACCTTGCATACGACTATTGTCACTATAAACATGTAATATACTAATAGGTGCATGAATTGGTTACCCTTCAAGTTTCAATATTAACATGCTTTTATTTGTTTGTTTTGAGGTTTTATGTCCCCGTCAACACTAGGTGATATTGGAGACGTTGCTTCCACTTTTGTGGGACTATTACCCGACATCGAGATGAAATGACATCTCAAGCCCTACTGCCAAAAGAAACCGCTATGGTTTTAGAAAGGGTCAGACTCACTACTTTGCTAGGCAGACTTGACCTTCAAAGTGATTTCCCAGTATTTAACCCTTATCTTGCTGTTCACGACAACCCCAATCTTTGCAAACAGTGTAGATCCAGATCAGATGGCTTCTGAAGAAGCCATCTGATCAGGATCTACACTGTTTGGCATTCAGTTTATGAATTTGTAGCAACAAATTACATCAAGTAATTTGATTGGTTGATAGACAGAAATGGGTGTGGCTTAAATGAATATTCAGCAAGAGAAGGGTTAAGTTAGGTCGGTTTCAGCTCTGTGCTAAAGCCCCCCCCCCCCCCCCCCCCCCACCCATAGGGGCTTGAAGAAATATATGGGCTGCATGATGCTTCCACGCAGAGCTGAATCCGGCCCGCACACTAGTACTGGTAAACCGCTTAGAGGATCTAAGCCTGTCCAGGAACCGCGGTGCGAGGCGGACGGTCCATGCTAATAAACCCTATTGGTTTCATTGGGCGACAGGGCTTGAGATATCATTTGATCTCAATGTCGGGTAAAAGTCCCACAAAATTGGAAGCAACGTCTCCAAAATGACCTTTACAGTGTTGACGGGGACGTTAAACCTCAAATCAAACAAACAAAATCAACAGTGTTTTTACCTTCTACTAGTGGACCACTTTTTGTGTACTTCAACAGCTACTCAGACATGATGGATACCTCATCTGAAATTACATACAAAGAACGGAAATTAAACAAAATCTGACATTTATTTCATTCTTAGGCTGTGTTCACAAGATCATTCTTGTCGAATTTGACAAGATCGATCATGTGGACAGGCTGCTCATTATATTTTTCACTGAATTCAACATCTGGAAAAGCTGATTTTGAGAGTTTCGATATGTGAGGACACCTACACACTTGACTGTACATGTTAGTAGACCTTTGATAACTGCTTCCAGGCTAGGTAGTAAATGGTAAGTGCAATTGCTCAATTTCTCTGAAAATGGAAAAGTTTACCAGTACCAGTATCTACTTTGTATCTATGCTTGGTACTTTGAAGGGATAACTGCCTCAGTCAACATATCTCACATTTTTTTTTTTTTTTTTGGTTTTGGTTTTACAGCCTTTTCAAGATTATTTCACTCATATCGAGCAGATCGTTAATCAGAGGTGGGCGAAAACCAGAGTACCCGGAGAAAAACCACCTGACCTTCCGTTTCAGAACTTGGCGTCTCACGTGACCCGAGTGAGGCTAGAACCACAGCGGTGAGAGACCTAATGATCAAGAGTCAGCGATCTTAACCACGGAGGCCTGTAACATATCTCACATTGTTCAAGGAAGACAACTACAGTAAAACTTCAAAAACTCAAACATGGATATCTCATTTACCATGGCTAATTCATATAAGAATCTTATATGGGTGTGAGGGGTGGATGGAAAAATCCGTCCCAAGGAACACTGTCCGGCATCACGAGGCTTGCCGAGTGATGCCGGACAGTGATCCCGAGGGACAGATTTTTCTATCCACCCCTCAAATCCATTTTGGATTCTTTTTCTTGCATACCTTCCATTTCTTAGCACGGATTTTCATGGTGCAGTCATTTCGGGTACCAACGTCCACCATATTGTGTTGACAATGCAGGAATGTTTAGTGACGTCAGGTAACGTGCTGTGACGTCAACCTTAACGACGGTGCATACGAGGTCGTAATCAACCAGTGCATTTCTCAAACATGCGAGTATATCTGATTTTGGGTCGGAACACCACGGTCAGAACATAAATTTCTATCCCAGGGTAAAATCATGGATTTCCTTGTCTGGTGTGCAAGAAAACTTGTTCCTGAGTCCCTAGAGAATTCATCCCAACCTCCAGATATCCATTGGATATTTTGGGTTGTGTTTTTTCCTGATTTAGTCTGTAAAAGGTATGTTGTGTGTACTCATTAGAATCGCCTCAATGAGGCGATTCTAATGAGTACAAACAACATAACTATCTTTTATAGAAGATAGTAAAGATATTAACCCATTGTATGCTAGTGGACTCTTCCACTGCTATATGTTAAGACAAGTCAAGAGCTCATCACAAGCTCCTTGACAAGTCCATTGTCATGTAAGGGGTGTCAGACTTTTTTTTCGTTTTCATTCTATTTTTGACGGAAAAGTCTGTTAGCATATAGTGCAGGCCCTGATCAGACGCCGCTTTCTGTGGCCTCTGATCCGGGCCTGCACTATTTGCCAGGGTACTCATTTTGGGGTTTCTGGTAGAAAATGGGTTAAAGTGATCCCCATTGTGATGATTGTGCTTCTTGAACTGAAACTGTTATTTAACCTCAGCAGTTCGAACTACCATTACTTTGAACAAATTTTTATGGTCCCCAAGGTGTTTAATGCTTTGGTCACAAACCCTTCCGATTAGACTTAGGATATACTCCCGGCATGATTTTTAGACATTTTGGCCTGGTCCCTGCCCGGACACCATATATAGTGCTGGCGACCAGGGCTCTCAGGCAGCATTGGGGAGGTGACCAAAGAGTTTTAACTCGAAGTTAAAATTCCTCCGGTGTCCAGTACATTTTCATAATCGGCCACATATCCTTCACACATTGTTTAAGTATCGTCCAATATCTGGCCGGGAATCAAGCGGTAATCGGCCGGTGTATGTAGCCTCAGAAGAGAATTTTGTGGGACCGGACATGGGCCGATATCCGGCCAATGTCTGTTTACACACTGGAAAGTAACCCACCGATGTCCAATCGGCTTGGACCGGTGTGGACCGGATATGTTACAGACATCGGCCGGTCACTGGACGGCTAGAACCGGACATCTGCCGGGCTTCAGGCGGACTGTATAAACCCCGTAAGTTGCTGTGTACCACATTATAGCCCGTTTCTACAATCGCCCAACATTCGACCGGGCCTGGTACAAGCATCGTTCGTTGTCCGTAGGATACTCGGGCGATATTTGTAGGATGTCCGGTGAATAGGCCGGTTATCACCCGGACATCATAGGATAATCGGCCGATTAGTATTAGATGTTCTGTCGGTATTCACTGCCTCGCCTGCCCCCCAAAAATATCTCTTTGGAAACAGACGCCGTACAATTACCAGACGGTCTTCGGACAGCCTCCGAACGGTGTCACTTATGTAAACGATGTGTGACAAATATTTTGACCGGTGTTGTCAGATGTCGGAAAAAGGGCAAAACCAGCGGTGTACTCCCGATTACCCCCTATCCCCGGATACCGGCCGATCTTTGAGACCATAGCATTAGTTGTGGAAGTTCGACTGTATGATTTCTCGCAGTATTTTGCAACTTATTTATACCATCAACAAATTGATTCTCATTTCTGCTGCCTATAAGCTTCATATAAGCTTCTTAAAGACATCGATCAAAAATTGTCAGAACTGAATATTGTGATTTATTTTCAAAACAATGTAGAGCTCATAAGAACAACCTAAAAAATATTCCAACTCATACACGGTAACCTTTATATACTGTAATTGACAGACAGGCCTAAGCAAACAGTGTAGACCCTGATCAGACTGCTCCTTTTCAGGAGCAGTCTGATCTGGGTCTACACTGTTTGCCATTCAGCCTGCACTGTTTGGAATGCAAGAAATTTGTTTAAATTTTGGGAAAGTTACAGGAAGTCCTCAAGGTGTCTGAATTTTTTGGTTTTTACGGTAACAATTTTGCGGGTCCAGGGGTGGTTGGGTGGGGTGAAGGTGTCTTGTACCTTGTGTCACCTGGGTGTCCAACTGATGTTTGTTTTACAGTTGGGCAAGGCCTGCTGTCCCTAACCTAACCTGAGCTGAGCTAACCAAGGCAATTCTAACAAGTACCCATAGCATATGTTTCTGTAAAGATTTAAGAAAAAAATACCCCTGAATTTTCTAAATAAGGGTTAATTTTCTTTTCTCATTTAACCCTTAAAATGCCGAGACAAACTATAGATGAAAATATTGTCTGCTTATGTCGACTGCTGAATTTTTTTTGCAAAATTTTTAAAAATATTTTTTGCATACAGGCAAACAGTGTGGGCCCAGATCAGATTGCTCCTGTAATCAGACTGCTGTTACAGGAGCAGTCTGCTCTGGATCCACACTGTTTGCAAAAATACTTTTAAGGTAACAGGCAGATGCCAAAGTAGACGACAATTGTCGTGATTAGCATTTTGTGGGTCTGTAACATAATTATGTTTTGGGTACTTGTTTACAATTACCTGAGGTGATCCTTATAAGAACCCACATCATGTTTCTATAAAAGCTTTGTGTGTTTGTTTGAATTGGGGTTTAACATTTAACACTATTTAGGTCATTTTGGAGACGTTGCTTCCAATTTTGTGGGACTTTTAACTGACATTGAGGTGAAATGACATCTCAAGCTCTGTCGTCCAATGAAACCAGAAGGCTTATATGCATTATGAGGAAAAATACCCCCAAATTATCCTCATTACTCCTCCTATATAAGGCTTATTTGTTCTCATTTCTTGTTTGAAATGTATGTTGTGGGTACTTGTTAGAATCAAGAATTACCTCAGAGAGACGATTCTAATAAGTACTCACCAGACTGTCACAACATTATCCCTGAATTATTCTCATACTCCTTTTCAATACTGTAAGGGTTATTTTTTCTCATTTCGTGTTTATAAACATGTCCTGGGTAGTGCCCGGTACATGTTAGAATCGCTTCAGTGAGGCCATTCCAATAAGTACCCACAACATGTTTTTATAAAGAAATAAGGAAAATTATCCCTATTACTCCTCCTAAATGAGGGTTATTTTTTTCTCACTTCTTGTTTGAAACATACATGTATGTTGTGGGTATATTCAAGTACACACAACATGTTTTTGTAAAGAAATAAGAAAAATTATCCCAGAGTTATCCCAATCATTCCTCCTAATCTGGGCTCAGATTCATTAGAATTGCCTCAACATGTTTTTATAAAGAAATACTAAAACTATCCTTGATTTGTTCGTATTGGAGTTTAATGGACCAGTCAACACTATTTAGGTCATTTTTGAGCAGGTAAGTTTACCTATCCACACTTTTCCTGGGCAGGTTTATACGTAAGCGGTTAACCAGTACAGTGCACATTCTTACGCCAGAAACTGACAACTGCCCTTCTTGAATCAGTGGAAGGAAGAGAATGACTGAAGAAAAGATTTCATGATCAATATCCACGAAAGAATGCTGCCCACTCCGGCAGGTATCAAACCCACGTCCTCCTGATCACCAGTCAGACGCGCATCCGATGAGCTAGCGAGGCCGGCAAAATTATCCATGAGATATCCCTATTTTTCCCCTTGTTCTGGGTCCAGATTCAGATTTCTTGCACACCAGAAAAGGAAATCCGAGATTTTACCCTGGGATATAAATTTATGTTCTAACCCTGGTGTACCGGCCCCGATAGCTCAGTTGGTAGAGTGTCCGCTCCGGGGAACGGGAGGTCTCGGGTTCGATCCCGGGCCGCAACATACCAAAGTCGTTAAAAATGGTACTAGCTGCTCCTCGTTTGGCACTCAGATTTACGGGGTAAAGCTAGGACTGGTCGATCCAGTGTCAGGATAATGTGACTGGGTGTGGTATCATGTAATGTGTCTGGGACATGATACTTCAGTGAGGCAGCACTATAAACGTGAGCATTGAGCTCCCTGTCGCAACCAGACAACGTCGTGATATGACTGAAAAATTGTTGAAAGCGACATTAAACCCGAATTCACACACACACACACACACTGACCCTGGTGTTCCGACCCCAAATCGAATATAATCGCGTGTTTGATAAATGCACTGGTTGATTACAACCTCATGCGCGGCGGCGTCATGCGTGATGTCACTAACATTCCTGCTGTGTCATCACAAAATGGCAGAAGTCAGTAATTGAAGTGACAGCAGCATTAAAAATCCGCGCTAAGAAATGAATGGTATGCAAGAAAAAGAACCCAATATGGGTGTGAGGGGTGGATAGAAAAATCTGTCCCTCGGGATCACTGTCCGGCATCACAAGGCAAGCCTCGTGATGCCGGACAGTGACCCTTGGGACAGATTTTTCCATCCACCCCTGACACCCATATAAGATTCTTATATTACTTGTAAGGTTTCCATAACCCTTATCCTGCTGGATAATTTAATTTAGACACACCCATTTCTGACTATCGACCAATCAAATTACTTACTGAAATGTATTAATTGGGTCAATTCACAAACAGAATGACAGTGTAGATCCTGATCAGATGGCTTCTGAAAGATCCTGATCTGGCTTCTTCAGAAGCCATCATCAGATCTGTTTGTGAAGGTAGGGGTTGTCGTGTTCAGCAGGATAAGGTACCGGATATGTCTTATCTTTCAAACAATGAAGATCCAGATCAGATGGCTTCTGAAGAAGCCATCTGATCAGGATCTACATTGTTTGTCATTCAGTTTATGAATTTGTTGCAATAATTTGCATCAAGTAATCTGATTGGTTGATAATCGGTAGTGGGTGTGGCATATATGAATATTCAGCATGTCAAGGGTTAATGTGTAGGGATGTCCAACTTGCACCATTTTGCAGGCTTAGATCCTTAAGTAGTTTACCAGTACTCATGTGTGGCTGGTTTCAGCTCTGCATGGAAGCATCATGCAGCCCAATCTATTTCTCAAGGGTTAAGTAATGAAATTTTATGAAGTTTTGAAGCATTTAAAGCCTAGTTTTGTCTATATTATCATGATTTAACCCTTGTCATGCTGAATATTTAAATATGTCACACCCACTACCGATTATCAACCAATCAGATTACTTGATGCAAATTATTGCAACAAATTCATAAACTGGATGGGAAACAATGAAGATCCTGATCAGATGGCTTCTTCAGAAGCCATCTGATCTGGATCTACGTTGTTTCAAAGATAAGGCATATCCGGGCTCAGCAGGACAAGGGTTAAGTTGAGGTTTTACATCCACATAAACACTATTCAGGTCATTTTGGAGGCATTGCTTCCAATTTTGTGGGACTTTTACCCGAGATCGAGATGAAAAGACATCTCCAAACAAACCAATTGGGTTTATATGACTCCCAGCACTTTGCCTGGATAGGCTTATTTTACAAGTACTCATGAGCGGTCTGTTTCAGCTCTGTGCGGAAGCATCATGCAGCCCAATCTATTTCTCCAAGCCCCGATTGGTGGGCGCCAATATTATTATGGTATGTCAACTCATTTGAAAAGGCATAGTTTCACCAACACAAGAAGAAATATGGCTTTGAAAATGAAATCTCATTTCTAAATGTAAGGAACCAGCAAATCTTTCCTGTACTGGCCGTGGGTCAGGCAAGTTGAAATGGAATTTTATCAATGTCATGCAGCTCAGGAACCTATTTATAAAACAATAAGGCCTAACAATTCAAAATCAAGTTACAGAAAAACAATCAATAACCCCCATATTTATTTATTTATTTGCTCAGCCAAGGGCAAGACATACCCTTTGGCTGGTCATAATATGTACATTAGATGTAAATCTACATATCTTTATAATAAAGATAAAAGCATTGCAACAGATATGATTATAGTTTTAACATATTTTTTTTCTTCGTACATACATAATTATGGGTGACAGGCTGTTTGTTTGTTTTCACATTTTATATCCCAACAAACTTTCCCTAACCCTGCTTGGTCGCCCCCGCCCATCGGGGCTTGAAGAAATAAATTGGGCTGCATGATGCTTCCAGGCAGAGCTGAAACTAACCACAGATGAGAAGCTGATTGCGGCACCTTATCAGGGTCAACACTGTTTACTACTCATTCGGCTATCTGAATCAACAAAATCGGGTAATTAATTGTACTTGTTCAAATTTTAGAACAAGCATGGTAAGGAGTTTAGGTGTCTGAATATTTAGCCTTTTATGGTAAATATGATAATACACATTCTTTCCATAGTATTACTGACAGCTGCCCTGTGTTAGCTCTTATCATGCTGTTCACGACAACCCCTATCTTTGGAAACAGTGTAGATCCAGATCAGATGGCTTCTTCAGAAGCCATCTGATCAGGATCTATAATGTTTGACATTAAGTTTATGGCTTTGTAAGAATAAATTACATCAAGTAATCTCATTGGTTCAAAGTCAGAAATGGGTGTGGTTAAAATGAATATTCAGCAAGAGAAGGGTTAGATAAATAACAGTGTTAGATGGTACAGAAGCTGTGCTAGAAAAATAACAAACAAAAATGTAGATATTTCTAAATAACCCGTAAATAATGTATTTTTAGGATCCAAGTGTGTTATACTCAAATTCGTGTTAGAATGAACAGTTATTAAGATGTTTGTTTGTTTGAATTGAGGTTTTACACCCCCATCATCATGAAATCTTTTCTATGGTCATTCTCTCCCTTCCGCTGATTCAAAATGGGCAGTTGTCAGTTTCTGGCGAAAGAATGTGCACTATACTGGTTAACCACTTACATATAAGCCTGCCCAGGAAAGTGTGGATAGGTAAACTGACCAGCTCAAAAATGACCTAAATAGTGTTGACTGGGCCGATAATACAAACAAACAAAAAAGAGGGCCATGATGCCCCTGGATCGCTCACCTGATCCATAGGGTATCAAGTGGGACCCTGGGAGAGCCATTATTGGCCCAGGCTATAATATGAAATCGGGTCAAAGGGCTAGGAGGAGATGTTGTTTAAAGGTATTTCTATTTTTAGCTCTGGTGGCCATTTTGTTCAGCGGAGCGGAAGTATTTTAGCAATTTCGGTAGAGGGTCATCCAAGAAACATTTCAGTGAAATTATTTTGAAATCGGGCCAAAGGGCTAGGAGGAGATGTCATTTAAAGGTTTTTCTATTTTTAGCTCTGGCGGCCATTTTGTTCAGCAGAGCGGAACCATTTTAGCAATTTCGGTAAAGGGTCATCCAAGGAACATTTCAGTGAAATAATTTTGAAATCGGGCCAAAGGGCTAGGAGGAGATGTCGTTTAAAGGTTTTTTCTATTTTTAGCTCTGGCGGCCATTTTTTTCAGCAGAGCGGAACCATTTTAGCAATTTTGGTAGAGGGTCATCCAAGGAACATTTCTGTGAAATTATTTTGAAATCGGGCCAAAGGGCTAGGAGGAGATCTCGTTTAAAGGTTTTTCTATTTTTAGCTCTTGCGGCCATTTTGTTCAGCGGAGCGGAACCATTTTAGCAATTTCGGTAGAGGGTCATCCAAGAAACATTTCAGTGAAATTATTTTGAAATCGGGCCAAAGGGCTAGGAGGAGATGTCGTTTAAAGGTTTTTCTATTTTTAGCTCTTGCGGCCATTTTGTTCAGCGGAGCCGAACCATTTTAGCAATTTCGGTAGAGGGTCATCCAAGACACATTTCAGTGAAATTATTTTGAAATCGGGCCAAAGGGCTAGGAGGAGATGTCTTTTAAAGGTTTTTTTATTTTTAGCTCTGGCGGCCATTTTTTCAGCAGAGGGGAACCATTTTAGCAATGTTGGTAGAGGGTCATCCAAGGAACATTTCTGTGAAATTATTTTGAAATCGGGCCAAAGGGCTAGGAGGAGATGTCGTTTAAAGGTTTTTCTATTTTTAGCTCTGGTGGCCATTTCGTTCAGCGGAGTGGAACCATTTTAGCAATTTTGGTAAAGGGTCATCCAAGGAACATTTCAGTGAAATTATTTTGAAATCGGGCCAAAGGGCTAGGAGGAGATGTCGTTTAAAGGTTTTTCTATTTTTAGCTCTGGTGGCCATTTTTTTCAGCGAAGCGGAACCATTTTAGCAATTTTGGTAGAGGGTCATCCAAGGAAAATTTCTGTGAAATTATTTTGAAATCGGGCCAAAGGGCTAGGAGGAGATGTCGTTTAAAGGTTTTTCTATTTTTAGCTCTGGCGGCCATTTTGTTCAGCGGAGGGAACCATTTTAGCAATTTCGGTAGAGGGTCATCCAAGAAACATTTCAGTGAAATTATTTTGAAATCGGGCTAAAGGGCTAGGAGATGTCGTTTAAAGGTTTTTCTATTTTTAGCTCTGGCGGCCATTTTGTTCAGTGCAGCGGAACCATTTTAGCAATTTCTGTATAGGGTCATCCAAGGAACATTTCAGTGAAATTATTTTGAAATCGGGCCAAAGGGCTAGGAGGAGATGTCGTTTAAAGGTTTTTCTATTTTTAGCTCTGGCGGCCATTTTTTCCAGCGGAGCAGAACCATTTTAGCAATTTTGGTAGAGGGTCATCCAAGGAACATTTCTGTGAAATTATTTTGAAATCGGGCCAAAGGGCTAGGAGGAGATGTCGTTTAAAGGTTTTTCTATTTTTAGCTCTGGTGGCCATTTTGTTCTGCAGAGCAGAACCATTTTAGCAATTTTGGTAGAGGGTCACCCAAGGATCATTTCTATGAAAGTATTTTGAAATCCATTCACTGGTTTAGGAGATGTCATTTAAGTGAATTGTTGACGACGCACGACGCACAGACGCACGACGGACAAAGGGCGATCACAATAGCTCACCTTGAGCACTTCGTGCTCAGGTGAGCTAAAAACAAACACCCCCATCAACACTTTTTAGGTCATTTTGGAGACATTGTTTCCAATTTTGTGGGACTTTAACCCGACACTGAGATGAAATGACATCTCAATCCCTGCTGCCCAAACAAACCAAAAGGGTTAACCCTTGTCCTGCTGAGCCCGGATATGATTTATTTCCCAAACAATGGAGATCCAGATCAGATGGCTTCTGACATCTGATCAGGATCTACATTGTTTGCCATTCAGATTGTGATTTGTTGCAATAATTTGCATCTAGTAATCTGATTGGTTGATAATTGGTAGTGGGTGAATATAAATATTCAGCAGGTCAAGGGTTAATGTGTAGGGATGTCCAACTTGCACCATTTTGCAGGCTTAGACCCTTAACCCTTGTACTGCTGAATATTCATTTAAGCCACACCCACTTCCGATTATCAACCAATCAGATTACTTGATGCAAATTATTGCAACAAATTCACAATCTGAATGACAAAACAATGTAGATCCTGATCAGATGGCTTCTGAAGAAGCCATCTGATCAGGATCTACATTGTTTCAAAGATAAGGCATATCCGGGCTCAGCAGAACAAGGGTTAAGTAGTTTACCAGTACTCATGTGTGGCTGGTTTCAGCAGCTCTGCATGGAAGCATCATGCAGCCCAATCTATTTCTTCAAGCCCCGATGGGCGGGGGCGAATATAAAGATGTTTATGTGTACTTACAAGAAATGACTCAATAATATTCCAAGATATTGGAAGTCACAGGTTCACAATAAACTTTGACACTAAGTTTGTTAGTACATCAAACCATGTCAACAGAATGACAGCTAATATTTAATCATAAAAACAATGTGTGACAGGTGGACATTAGTTAAAACTATTAATATGCTAATCCTACCCCATCCTATACTGTAAAACTCCTAAACATTTGGACAATTTGTGAGATCTTGCTGTAATGCTCCTAAAATTTTTAACAAAATTGTTTCACGATCCAGCAGTGAGTCCAAAAAGTGCAGACAGAATGACAAACAGTGTAGACCCTGAACAGATGATCTGGACCTGCACTGTTTGCTTAGGCCTGTCTGTCCCAATACTTAGGATCTTTATAGTACAAATTTCGAATCCAAATGCCCTTAACCAAGTTTAGATGGGATAGGACTTGAAAATTCTTCAAAATTTTACTTCTTCTGCACGACCAATGTGGATTATGGTTGGTTTGTTTTGGAGTTTAATGGCCCAGTCAATACTATTTAGGACGGGCCTCCGTGGCCTTATGGATAAGAACGCTGACTCTTAGTCATTAGGTCTCTCACCGCCGTCGGTTCGAGCCTCGCTCGGGTCACGTGTGAGACTCCAAGTTCTGCAACAGAAGGTCAGGTGGGTTTTCTCCGGGTACTCCGGTTTTCGCCCACCTATGATTAACGATCGGCTCGATATGAGTGAAATAATCTTGAAAGGGCCGTAAAACCCAAACCAAAAAAAAAAAAAATAATATTTAGGTCATTTTGAAGCTGGTCAGTTTACCTATTCACAAATTTCCTTAGCAGGCTTATATGTAAGCAGTTAACCAGTACAGTGAACCTTCTTTCGCCAGAAACTGACAGCTGCCCTTCTTGAATCAGTCGAAGAGAATGACTATAGGAAAGATTTCATGATCAATCTCAACGAAAGAATGCTGTTGATCCCGGCAGGTATCCAACACCCGCATCCTCCTGATCACCAGTCAGACGCGCATCCGACTGAGCTATCGAGGCTCACATGTGCGAATCCATCTGCACTTCTTGGACTCCTTCCTGGATTGTGAAACAAAATTTGTTAAAATTTTAGGAGTAAGTCTTCATGAAATTTAGCAAAATATGCCCTTGGTCATGCAGGATGTGTAAGTTTTTGAAGAATTCGTTAGCCCTAACTCATCCCCCAGCATTAGGGACTGCCATAGCAAGTGGGCAAGTTTTTTCCAGCCCCTAGACCCTTAATTATCCTGCTATTCATGACAACCCCCTTCATCTGCAAACAGTGTAGAACCAGATCAGATGGCTTTTGAAGAAGCCATCTGATCAGGATCTACACTGTCATACAATGTGTGAATCTGAATGTAAACATTGTTTCATGTAATCTGATTGGCTGGGTGTGGCTAACTGAATTATTCAACTGGATAAGGGTTAAGGGGAACCCCAAAATAGAACATTGCAAACTGCAGGACCTTCACTGCTTGCAAAAACTTCAAATTTATTCCTAAAAATTCACGAAAATCAGAGTCAGTGTAGGTACTGATCAGATTTCTTCTTGATTAAAAGCCATCTGATTAAAAGAAGTAATCTGATCTGTATCTACACTGTTTGCAAAGGTAGAGCATATTCAAATTCAACAGGACAACATTCTTTCATAGAGGACTGATCATTAACCCTTTTTGTACCAAATGGAATCTTCCTCCTTATATACATGTACAGCAGTTCATTTCAAAATTAAGGGGTGTCAGGTTGCGTTTTCATCAAAATTTATCTGTAAAATGACTGAACTTTTAGCAAACAGTGTAGGCCCTGATCAGACGCCGCTTTCTGCGGCGTCTGATCTGGGCCTGCACTGTTTGCCCATTGTTTACCAGTTTTGGGGTTTCCGGTGCTAAATGGTGTGGTCATTCTCATCGTAATACTGATTCAAGAAGGAGGTTGTCAGTTTCTGAATGACTGCACTATAATGGTTAACCACTGATGTATTAGCCCATTAAAGAAATGTGTGGCTAGTAAAACTGACTCACTCAATGTGACCTAGATAGTGTTGGCCAGGCTGTAAAACTATTTAAAGCAGGAGCTCATTTTTAATTTTTGGCGTGCCAGTAGAAGTTATTTTTTATTCCTTAAACTGCTGAATAAGTTAGTTTAGCAGCACCCATTTTTGATTATCAGCCAATCAAATCACTTGATATAATGTATTCATTCTAATTTGCAGACTGAACAACCAACAGTGTAGATTCAGATCAGATGGCTTCTTCAGAAGCCATCTGATCTGGATCTACACTGTTTGCAACAGTAGGGGTTGTCGTGTTCATCAGCATAAGAGTTAGATTCAGTTAGAAAATGGCTGAGCTATTTGCAAACAGTGAAAGTTTGTTTGTTTGTTTCTGTTTTATGTACCACCAACAATAATTAAGGTCATATGGAAATCAGAACTTGCTTTAAGAACTCATCCAGAATCCGGTGCTTTAAAAACTCATCAGAAAGCCTGGAGAAGCCTGGAATCGAACCAACAACTCCTGGTTAAGCCTGGAATCGAACCAACAACTGGTTTATGATGCAAGAAGTGTAACCACTATGTCATGGAAGCTTCAAAACAGTAAAGGCCCTGATCAGATGCATCTAACGAACTTTTCCTGGGCAGGATTAAACACAAACATTTAAGTACAGTGCATATTCTTTTATCAGAAACTGCCACCAGAAAGGAGAATTACCATAGAAAATATTCCATGAAAAAAAGTTGCCAACCCAGCAGGTATCAAAACTTTATCAGTTACCCCTTATATTAATTGCATTGTAACACACTGACATGATAAAGATATGCTATCACAGGTCAAAGTGACATCGCATTTTTTATGAAGTCTATGAACTGGACTACTGGAAAAATTGGCAAAATTGTAAGAGTACACAAGAAGATTAACTGATAAACAGAATACTAGAATTCATGTCATTTGATATCAAGTTTATCAGGCTCAGCTTTGAGAACGCATGTAGAATCACTCAGCAAGCCTCGCGACTCAACCTTGCGTGATAAACTTGATATCAAAAGACACGAACCTGGTATTCTCTATTCAGAGCCAGACGCCCGGACTGAGACACCTACATGTAGGCAAGCATTCATCTAAACTGACAGAAAACTACAATATAAGAAGAAAACTACCAGACTTCTACTACCCTGAGCTGAATTAAGAATATGCATACCTTGTCATTGGTGCCAGGGCTGAACTGCATTGTGCAGGTTAAGATGCGTAGATGTGTGGCCATAACCTTCCAGTGTTGCCAGCAACAGAGACAGATGAGCCAACATGGATGCCAGAGAGCCTGCCTTTTGTCAAAACTTTTTAAAGGCAAAAAGGCAACCTCTGTCAGACACTCTCATGGGCACTGATTTGCACGTCGGAACCATATTCCATAGCCGCGAATGATAGCCCACCATTTTTTTTTTAGAAAGTCATTCAAAATTACTGTGACTTACAGGCTACTTCCATCTGTATTGCACTGTGTCTGTGGCGAGAGGGATGCATTGGCAATGATGTATCCTTCAATGTGAAAGCCTTTTAGAAAGTGAGAAAGCTAGAGAAAGCGACCAGTGGGTCACGTATACCCCTGGCCAGCGCCACACTCTGATATATCTTTCGAGCTTGTATGTAATATGAATGAAGAAGTCAAGAAGCTATAAGAATCTTTAAATGTGCTTGTAAAACTAAACCAAACATATAAGTTCTAAATGGACCAAGGGAGTGAGGGCATTAAAGTTACTGAAGGGGTGGGGGCATCAATGTTATTGAAGCAGCAGGGTGGGATATGCATCAATGAAATCTTTGGACTGGTATGCAACATTGATGCAAGTATCAATTGAATTTGTCTTAGAGTTTACAACATACAGGCATCTATAAACTTTGTCATAAAACTTTAACCAAATGTAAAATTTCTAAGTCCGTGACCCTGAGGTCAAGGTCACTGTGGGTGGGGGAAGGGACATGGATCAAGAAATCTTTGGACTGCTATGCAACATTGATGCAAGTATTAACTGAATTTGCCTTAGAGTTTAGAACATACAGGCATCTATAAACTTTGTCACAAAACTTTAACCAAAAATGTAAAATTTCTAAGTCTGTGACCTTGACCTCAAGGTTAGAGGGGGGTGGGACATGCATCAATTAAATTTTTAGACCAGTATGTAACTTCTGTGTATCAACTAAATCTACCAAAGGGTTCAGAAGATACAATAAGTTTAACGCAAAACTTTAACCAAAATGTTAATGGACGGACGGACGAACACTCGGACGGACGAACGGTAGTACGAAAACTATATAGCCTCATAGCATACTTCCTATGCCAGGGTATAATTAAACCTGGACTAGTTCTTGGGGTAGCCCCTATGCGTTTAAAACTTCCGGTTACCTTAAAAACCGTTCACGAATGAACGAGACTTCTACAAACAATTTTGTACAAGTAACCCTAACAACATAATTACTTTTATGGGATACCTCACACTTTCTTATTACGGGTAGTCAGCCATTTAGCAGATTTATTCAAGATTCCTATCTTTTCTCCTTTTTTTACTAAAGAAAACTCTCAAATATCTTTAAATTGTAACAGGTGAAATGTGAAACTATTTAGTCCAGTGAATTATACATCCCTATGTTTATCAGTCAAAAGAAATCTACAATTTAAACTTCAAAACTGACTATATTGAATGTCAAATAAACTGTTTTGTTGCTCTATCAACCTCCATTACATACATTAGGATAACTCTTGTCATGCTGTTCACGACAACCCATATCTTTGGAAACAGTGTAGATCCAGATCAGATGGCTTCTGAAGAAGCCATCTGATCAGGATCTACACTGTTTGACATTCAATTTATGAATTTGTAGGAATAAATTACATCAAGTAATCTGATTGGTTCAAAGTCAGAAATGGGTGTGGCTAAACTGAATAGTCAGCAAGAGAAGGGTTAATAGTGCATTTTTTCACAACTCCAATAAAACTGCAAGCAATGCATGATGCCCCACCACTATAATTACATCAAGCAAGTGCCATATCAGAGTGAAACAAAACCTAATGGCTGTTTTCCCCCATCCTATTGATGCAACCAGGCAAGTTTGGTCAGAATCAATCATTAAGTTCAGGAGAGGTAGTGCTTCAAACAGACTATATGACAGAAATGGCTGTGTTCAATGTTCAAGGGGCAATAACTCCGAAAGTAGGAAAATCAAAGTTATGGTTCATATGTTCTGCATGTCATCTCAGGCTGCTCTACATATCTGTAAAGTTTCATGAAAATATCTCAAATGGTATCAGAGTTATGGAGCGGACTCGAAACTGATGGCAACTGCTATATTCAAAGTTCAAATGGCAATAACTCCAAAAGTAGGAAAATTAGAGTTTTGGTTCATATGTTCTGCATGTCAGCTCATGGTGCTCTACATATCTATGAAGTTTCACAGAAATATCTCAAATGGTATCGAAGTTATGGAGCCGACACAAAATTACGATAGAAATGGCTATTTCAAATGTTCAAAGGGCAATACCGTAACTCCTAAAGTAGGAAAATCAGAGTAACGCTTCATATCTTCTGCATGTCGTCTGATGGTGCTCTACACATCTGTGAAGTTTCGTGAAAATATCTTAAATGGTATTAGAGTTATGGAGCGGACACGAAACTGATAGCAACAGCTATAGTCAAAATTCAAAGGGCAATAACTCCAAAAGTAGGAAAATCAGACTTAAGGTTTATATGTTCTGCACGTCGTCTCATGGTGCTCTACATATCTGTGAAGTTTCATGGAAATATCTCAAATGGAATCGCAGTTATGGAGCAGACACGAAACTATGATTGCAATGCCTATGTTCAATGTTCAAAAATAACTCCAAAAATAGGAAAATCAAAGTTAGGGTTTATATGTTCTGCATGTCGTCTAATAGTGCTTTACATATCTCGTCCCCTCAGCGCAAGACTGCAGTAACTCCGTGTTTTGGTGAAAATGAGTTTTTTTGCAGAAATGGAAATAATTGTTAATCATACACATCCTGTAAAAATCTTGTGGTACTTTGATAAACCATTTTCAAGATATTTGAAATTGAAAAAAAAGTTGTATCTCAACGACCAGTATTTTGGAATGCAAAACTGCAGTATCTGTAGATACAACACTGTTGCATTTAATTTTTCTTATTTTTCTATGTTTTATTTTTTGCAACACTGCAGTAACTCTAGATACAACAGTATTGCATTAACATATATTTCTTTTCAGATAATGCAATACTGCGGTAACTCTACATACAACTGTATTGCATTTTTATCTTTGTCTTTCCAGCAAGAAACTTTAATGCAAGACTGCAGTAACTCAACATACAACAGTATTCCATTCATTTTTTATCCTACTGTAAAGTTGAAGTTAAATGCAAAACAGTGGTAACTTGTTTGTTTGTTTGTTTGCACTGAGTTTAATGGCCCAGTCAACACTATTTTAGGTCATTTTTGAGCCGGTCAGTTTACCTATCCATACTTTTCCTGGGCAGGCTTAAACGTAAGTGGTTAACCAGTACAGCGCAGAAACTGACGACTGCCCTTCTTGAATCAGCGGAAGGGAGAGAATGACCGTAGAAAAGATTTCATGATCTATCTACATGAAAGAATGTTGCCGACCCCGGCAGATTATCGAACCCGCATCCTCCTGATCACCAGTCAGACGCGCATCCCACTGAGCTACCAAGGCCGGCTTCATTGGTAACTTAATTCACAGTATGGCATTGCATGAATATTTGTTTCAAAATCACACCAAATCCTGTATGCAAGGCCCAGGGCACATTTATTTTACACAACTGTAATCTTATTCAGCATTTTTGTACAAGAAAATGCAGAACTTTCCTCTTTTTGTTTTATCAAACTAATTAATGATTACTCCCTCTCTATGACCTTCACCTTAACTGGTTGTTTTGAAGCGGGAAGATTTGAACCACACCAGCAGGTAAGTTGATACAATTTGTGATGAAAATGAAACCTTTTAAGAGTTCACACAAAACTCAACATTTCTTGCAATTATAAAATTTGGGATGCTGACTGTGAAGAAATGTTGTCTCTCACACTTTTTTTTCCAATTTTCTCAGGGAGGCATCATTATTCAAAAAAAATATTTCGAACAATCCTAACACAAAACTGTGGTTAAAAATAGCACTGCTCGGTTGTACTAGAAAGCAACAGGTGACTATGCCCCTTCAGGGAATATCATAAGAGCATTTTTCTGTTTTTCTGGTGTCCAAAATCTTAGGAGTTTTACAGTATTGCTGAAGACCTTTGTGCGCGGCCTGCAGGCCATAAATCCTAAACCCTATGGAATATTTTCATGAAATATCACAGCAGCATGAACCATATCATGAAGATGTGTTGCAAGCAAGGAAAAAAAAACTCTTGCTCACTTGGGTTTTGAATAACCTTCTCTTGACTTAATTCAATGTAGTGTAATTAATGGTCCTCTATTTGCCATCACGTTAATGATCTTTGTCTTTTTGATTGATTGATTTGGCTTTAACGTCCCCATCAACACTGTATAGGTAATTTTGGAGACATTGCTTCCAATTTTGTGGGACTTTTACCTGACATTGAGATGAAATGACATCTCAAGCCCTGTCGCCCAATGAAACCAATAGTGTTTATAAGCATGGAGGGTCCGGCTCACACTGCTTTGCCTGGGCAGGCTTAGATCCACTAAGCGGTTTACCAGTTCTTGTGTGCGGTCTGTTTCAGCTCTGCGTGGAAGCATCATGCAGCCCATCTATTTCTTAAAGCCCTGATGGGCGGGGGCTATAATGATCTTTGTCTAATTTGCGAATTTAACCCATTGTATACATGATTGTGGACTCTTCCATTGCTATATGTTGGACAAAGCCCATTTGCCATTTATGGGGTGTCAGGCCTATTTTCTTTTTCTTTCTCATTTAATTTTTGAAGGAAAATCCTGTTGCATCTGATCTGGGTCTGCACTGTTTGCCGGGCCACACCTTTTAGGGGCTTCCCACCTACAATGGGTTATTATAGAATGGATTTCAAGTTGGAAGTGTCCACTTCAGTGACTCAGGGGTAATTGGGTTAAGGCTGAATGCTATCACTGTACAGAATGCTAACTGTTGGTTTATCGTCCCCGTCCACAGTATATAGGTGCGGGCCTCCGTGGCCTAGTGGATAAGAGCTCTGACTCTTAATCATTAGGTCTGTCACTGCTGTGGGTTCGAGTCTGGCTTGGGTCACATGTGAAAAGCCAAGTTCTGCAATGGAAGGTCAGGTGGTTTTTCTCTGGATACTCCGGTTCTCTCCCACCTCTGACTAACGATCAGCTCGATATGAGTGAAATAATTTTGAAAGGGCCCTACACCCCCCCCCCCCCCCCCCCCCCCCCCCGCAAAAAAAAAAATATATATAGGTCATTTTGGAGACGTTGCTTTCAAATTTGTGAGCTTTTACCCGACATTGAGATGAAATGACATCTCAAGCCCTATCGACCAATGAAACCTATAGGGTTTATAAGCATGGATGGTCCAACTTGCACTGTTTCGCCTGGGCAGGCTTAGATCCTCACAACAGTTTAAGAATTCTTGTGTGCGGTTGGTTTCAGGTCTGGGTGGAAGCATCATGCAGTCCATATATTTCTTCAAGCTCTGGTGCTTGCTTGTATGGTTTATAAATTATCTGCGCATGGTAAAATTCAATTCAGTGCAACGCTGAAAGTTACTGACAGCACCATAGCTCCTAAGCAGTATTAAAAAAATATATATTCATGAAAATGAATGCATAAATCAAAGCACTGACAGTACTCAGTCTGGTGGGCTGATTGTCTCTGAATTCTAAAGGTTGGGGAAATAGTCCTGGACTGAGATTTAAACTGTTTCATTCAACTATAAAATTCCAGTTTTTAAACAAATAGTGCAGATCTTGATCAGATGCTGCAGCATCTGATCTGTCTCTACACTGTTTGCCAAGCCCACCCTATGATTCCAAGAAAAGCCTCTTTAGTCTTACCCAACACTCTTACCTCATGGCGGCTATTTTCTATTAAAAAGTTATTCTGACAAGTCAGTGACAGTCACATGGACCTTAAGCACTGAACAGCTTTTCTTCTTAGTAACTTAGGGTCGATTGACATTCAATCAACCAAAATTTAGCAGCGTTATTTGTACCTCTATGAGGGGCCCTTCATTTTTAGATTGACTTATATAGGGAAATTTTAAAAAAATCTTCTACTCTGAAACCGCAAGGCCCAGGTCTTTGATATCTGGTGTGAAGCTTCATCTAAATTGTTCTTATTATAGCCCTAGGAAATAGAAGTCAAGGCAATGAAAACCTTTGAAAGGGAAAGAAATACAAACATTAAGCGACCAGACCATAATGGAAACCTAAACAAAGGAAGGCCATAAGGACAGTTACTTTCCCACAAAATTGCCATATGGCCATCCAAAATTAAAAAACACAAGTGATGCACACAGTAAGTAACAAACAACAACATAAATAAATCGCCACAGAAGAACCGCCTTGGAAGGGTCAGTGGAAAGATTTCCACTGGGGGGGGGGCTTAAATCGATTTTACGTGGCCACAATCCCAAGCCCGGGTCAGAGTAAGTGTATGTGTTACCTGTATGGGACTGCATGATGGGGTCATGACAGGACAGGAGTCATGGGTGGAGGGATGGGAGAATGGACTGTTCAGGACAGCGCAGGAATAATGGGAAGAGGGACTATTTAGGATGGGGCAGGAGTTATGGGAGAAGGGGTGGTTCAGGACAGGACAGGAGTCTTTGGTGGAGGTATGGGAGAAGGGATTGTTCAGGACAGCAGAGGAATAATGGGAGGAGGGCATTTTCAGGATGGGGCAGGAGTCGTGGGAGAAGGGGTGGTTCAGGACAAGACAGGAGTCTTCAGTGGAGGCATTGGAGAAGGGATTGTTCAGGACAGCACAGGAATAATGGGAGGACATTTTCAGGATGGGACAGGAGTCATGGGAGAAGGGGTGGTTCAGGACAGCACAGGAGTAGAGGGTGGAGGGATTGGAAAGGGACTGTTCAGGACAGCCCATGAATAATGGAAGGCGGGACTACAGTGTCATGTTTTCAGGATGGGGCAGGAGTCATGGAAGGATGGATGGTTCAGAGCAGGGCAGGAGTGATTGAAAGAGGAACAGTTCAGGACAGTGATAGAGTCATGGGAGGAGGGACTATTCAGGATGGGGCAGGAGTCATGGGAGGAGAGATGGTTCAGGACAGGACAGGAGTCGGACTATTCAGGATGGGACAGGGGTCATGGGAGAAGGGGTGGTTCAGGGCAGGACAGGAGCCATGGGTGGAGGGATGAGAGAAGGGACTGTTCAGGGCAGTGCAGGAATAATTGGAGACTGGACCATTCAGGATGGGAGAGGAGTCATGGGAGAAGGGGTGGTTTAGGACAGGACTTAGGAGGGACTACATGTATTCAGAATGGGGCACTCACCAGGAGTCATGGAAGGATGGATGGCTCAGGGCAGGGCAGCATTGATTGAAAGAGGAACAGTTCAGGACAGTGATGGAGTCATGGGAGGTGTGTGTGTGTGTGTGAATTCAGGTTTAACGTCGCTTTCAACAATTTTTCAGTCATATCACGACGGTGTCTGGTTGCGACAGGGAGCTCAATGCTCACGTTTATAGTGCTGCCTCACTGAAGTATCATGTCCCAGACACATTACATGACACCACACCCAGTCACATTATCCTGACACTGGATCGACCAGTCCTAGCTCTACCCCGTAAATCTGAGTGCCAAACGAGGAGCAGCTAGTACCATTTTTAACGACTTTGGTATGTCGCGGCCCGGGATGGAACCCGAGACCTCCCGTTCCCCGGAGCGGACACTCTACCAACTGAGCTATCGGGGCCGGTAGTCATGGGAGGAGGGGTGGTTCAGGACAGGGTAGGATTTATGGAAGAAGGGATAATTCACAATAGTGCAGGAATAATGGGAGGATGGACTGTTCAGGATGGGACAAGGGCCATGGGAGAAGAGGTGGTTCAGGTCAGGACAGGAGTCATGGGTGGAGGGATGGGAGAAGGGACTGTGCAGGACAGCCCAGGACTAATGAGAGGATGGATTACATGTACCGGTATTCTGGATGGGGCAGGAGTCATGGAAGGATGGATGGTTCAGGACAGGGCAGCAGTGATTGAAAGAGGGACAGTTCAGGACAGTGCTGGGGTAACGGGAGGAGGGAGAGGTCCTGATGGAGCAGGAATACCATGTGAGGAGATATGGTTCAGTATAGGGCAAGAGTCGTAGGAGGAGGGATGGTTCAGGACAGGGTAGGAGTTATGGAAGAAGGGACAATTCACGACAGTGCAGGAATAATTGGAGGAGGGACTATTCAGGATGGGACGGGGGTCATGGGAGAAGGGGATTCAGGACGGGACAGGAGTCATTGATGGAGGGATGGGAGGAGGGACTGTTCAGGGCAGTGCAGGAATAATTGGAGGAGGGACTATTCAGGATTGGGCAGGAGTCATGGAAGACAGGGTGGTTCAGGACAGGACATAGGTCAATGGTGGAGGGATGGGAGAAGGCAGTGTTCAGGACAGCAAGGAATAATGGGAGGAGGGACTTTTCAGGCTAAGACAGGAGTCATGGAATTAGGGATATTCAGGACAGGGCAGCAGTGATTGAAAAAGGGACAGTTCAGGACAGTGCATGGGGTAATGGAAGGAGGGACTTTTCAGGATGGGGCAGGAGTCATGGGAGGAGGGATGGTTCAAGATAGGGTAAGAGTTATGGAAGAAGGAAAAATTCATGACAGTGTATGAATAATGGGAGGAGGGACTATTCAGGATAGGGCAGGGGTCATGGGAGAAAGCATGCTTCTGGACATGGCAGGAGTCATGGGTGGATGTATGAGAGAAGGGACTGTTCAGGATAGCAAAGGATTAATGGGAGTTGGGACAATTCAGGATGGGGCAGGAATCATGGAAGGAGGGATGGTTGAGGACAGGACAGCAGTCATTGAAAGAGGGACAGTTCAGGGTGGTGCAGAAGTAATGAGAGGAGGGACTATTCAGAATGGGGCAGGGGTCATGGGAAGAGGGATGTTTCAGGACAGAGTAGGAGCTATGGGAGAAGGGACAATTCCCAGAAGTGCTAGAATAATGGGAGGAGGGACTATTCAGGATGGGACAGATGTCATGGGTGAAGGGATGGTTCAGATCAGGGCAGGAGTTAAGGGAGGAGTGATGGTTCAAGATAAGGAAGGAATTATAGGAGGAGGGATGGCTTAGCATAGGGTATGAGTTATGGTAGAAGGAACAGTTCAGTGCGGGATAAGATTTATGGGAGGAGGGACAGTACAGGATGGTACAGGAGAAAAAGGTGGAGGAATTATTCGGGACAGGTCAGGTGTTATGGATGGAGGAGTGGTTCAGGACAGGCCAGGCGCTATGGGAGGAGGGACAGTACAGGATGGGACAGAAATTATGGGGGGAGGGATAGTTCAGGATATGGCAGGAGTTAAAGGAGGAGGTATTGCTCAGGACAGGACAGGGGCTATGGGAGGAAGGTTAGCACAGGAAGGGACAGGAGTCATGGGAGAATGTATGATCTGAGACAGGACAGGAGTTATGGGAGGAAGGTTAGTACAGGAAGGGACAGGAGTCATGGGAGGAGGTATGTTTCAGGACAGGATAGGAGTTATAGCAGGAGAGATAGTACAGGATTGGGCAGGAGGCATGGGAGAAGGTATGATTCAGGGCAGGGCAGGACAGGAGTTATGGGAGGAAGGGTAGTGCATTAAGGGGCAGGGGTCATGGGAGGAGGTTTGTTTCAGGACAGGATATAAGTTATAGTAGGAGAGATAGTACAGGATTGGGCAGCAGGCATGGGGGATGGACAGTACAGGATGGGATAGAAGTTATGGGAGGAAAGGTAGTACATGAAGGGGCAGGAGTCATGGGAGGAGGTATGTTTCAGGACAGGATAGGAGTTATAGTAGGAGAGATAGTACAGGATTGGGCAGGAGGCATGAGGGAGGGACAGTACAGGATGGGACAGGAGTTATGGGAGGAAGGGTAGTACATTAACGGTCAGGAGTCATGGGAGGAGGTATGTTTCAGGACAGGACAGGAGTTACAGCAGGAGAGATAGTACAGGATTGGGCAGGAGGCATGGGGGAGGGACAGTACAGGATGGGACAGAAGTTATGGAAGGAGTAACAATACAGGACAGGACAGGAGTTATAGGAGGTATGGTTGAGGACAGGACATGAATTATGGTAGGAACAGTACAGCATAGGGCAGATGTTAAGGGAGCAGGTAAGGTTCAGGACAGGACAGAAATTATGGGAGGAGGGACAATACAGTTCTTAGTCAAACATTTACTATTTTTAATAAGTTGCTTGACAAAAAGATTTTGGTCTTCAGACTTCTGTATTGTGTTAAGTCGCAGTCTCATTGTTACGTGGTGAGTGTTAGTTTCATGCAGAAGGCAATTGGAGGTGAGAAGGCTATATAAACAGCACTGGAACTAAAACTAGAACTGTCAGAGGATCTGACTATAGCCCCGCTATAGCCCTGTCAGAAGAGAAATACTCATGAGTTAAAGGTAAAGACTTGTGAGAGGGCTAAATCCCTAACAAGGTACTTACGCCTTATAGACTTTTCGCGTTATTAGATCTGAAAAACAGTCTAAGTTAAAAAATAAGTTTTGGATAATGAAAAAAGCACATGCACATCTTCAGACCTATATGAAAACACCTGTAAAGTTTCAAAAGGATCGATCAAGAACTATAGGGGGAGTTGTGGTCACAAGGTAGCTACTCCCTATACATTTTAACATTAGCAGATCTCAAAAATTGTCTAAGTTATAAAAGGTGAAATAAGTGATAAAAATTATTTAAGGATAATGAAAAAAGAATATGCACATCTTCAGACCTATATGAAAACACCTGTAAAGTTTCAAAAGGATTGACCTAGAACTGTAAGAGGAGTTGCGGTAACAAGGTAGCTACTCCCTATACATTTTAACATTAGTAGATCTCAAAAATTGTCTAAGTTAAAAAAGGTGAAATAAGTGAAAAAAATTATTTAAGGATAAAGAAAAAAGAATATGCACATCTTCAGACCTATATGAAAACACCTGTAAAGTTTCAAAAGGATTGACCTAGAACTGTAAGAGGAGTTGCGGTAACAAGGTAGCTACTCCCTATACATTTTAACATTAGTAGATCTCAAAAAGTGTCTAAGTTAAAAAAGGTGAAATAAGTGAAAAAAATTATTTAAGGATAATGAAAAAAGAATATGCACATCTTCAGACCTATATGAAAACACCTGTAAAGTTTCAAAAGGATTGACCTAGAACTGTAAGAGGAATTGCGGTAACAAGGTAGCTACTCCCTATACATTTTAACATTAGTAGATCTCAAAAATTGTCTATGTTAAAAAAGGTGAAATAAGTGAAAAAAAATTATTTAAGGATAATGAAAAAAGAATATGCACATCTTCAGACCTATATGAAAACACCTGTAAAGTTTCAAAAGGATTGACCTAGAACTGTAAGAGGAGTTGCGGTAACAAGGTAGCTACTCCCTATACATTTTAACATTAGTAGATCTCAAAAATTGTCTAAGTTAAAAAAGGTGAAATAAGTGAAAAAAATTATTTAAGGATAATGAAAAAAGCATATGCACATCTTCAGACCTATATGAAAACACCTGTAAAGTTTCAAAAGGATTGACCTAGAACTGTAAGAGGAGTTGCGGTAACAAGGTAGCTACTCCCTATACATTTTAACATTAGTAGATCTCAAAAATTGTCTAAGTTAAAAAAGGTGAAATAAGTGAAAAAAATTACTTACATGTAAGGATAATGAAAAAAGAATATGCACATCTTCAGACCTATATGAAAACACCTGTAAAGTTTCAAAAGGATTGACCTAGAACTGTAAGAGGAGTTGCGGTAACAAGGTACCCACTATCAAATATTACAGACAGACAGACTGACTGACAGACAGACAGACGGAATTCCGGACAAGCCAAATCCAATATAGCCCCCACTTTTTCAAAGCGGGGCTATAAATAGAAAAATTACTGTAAACATCCTAGAATTTCGGACACCCAAATCTGTTATTGTAATCATTCTAAAATTTGAACATTGTGGTTTTACCATAGAAGTGTTTAAATGGCAGACAGCGGCGATACTGATCATACTGCTCCTCATGAGAAATCGGATCTGGATCTGCTCTGTTTGTCCAGGCTTATCTGCCTGAAAAGTCAGGATCTTTTCAGTATGCAGCTGTGTTGTATAAAACGTGCTTTGCTGAACTTTGTTACAAAGAGATACAGTGTATTGCCAAGGGTTTATAGTTTAATGGTTAAAAAAAAAAACTCCGTTCAGAAAATATGAAACATCGATTTTTTCGTTTCTTGCTTTTAATGCTCATTTGAGCCCATACATCACAACGGGAAAGTTTTAGACCTGACCCTCTGCCAACTTCTCCAGTAAGTCGCATGTCTCTGCGACAGTCAGGAAAGGCTGTGATTATATGGAGAAAATTGCAAAATCTAAATTTTCTTTCACAGACTAAGACATTCTGACAGATTCAACACACCCTTTTAAATCATATATAGAAGTGGTCACTGCTCTTGTAAATTACAAGGGTGTCTATGTTTTATTTGCACGGTCACTTCATGGAAAATCATAAGCTGTGACACCATATCGGTATAATTCTTATTTACCACTGTTGACATCACATTGCAGTTTATACTTTATACTTGACGGGCTTCCGAGGCCTAGTGGATAAGAGCGCTGATTCTTAATCATTAGGTCTCTCACTCCTGTGGGTTCCAGCCTACATATAGCTGGGGTCACATGTGAGACGCCAAGTTCTGCAGCGGAAGGGCAGGTGTTCTTTCTCCGGGTACTCCAGTTTTCTTCGCCCACTCCTGATTAAGGATTGACTCGATATGAGTGAAACAATTTTGAAAGGGTCGTAAAAACAAAAAAAAAAAAATACTTTAAACTTATAGGATTGCCACAGACTGGAGTTTTCAGCGGTATACTTTATTTTTCTTATGTCTACTCAAAAACATAAGGTGTAGGTACTCTTTAGAACCGCCTCAACGAGAACCCCATTCTATGTTTTGTGCAGAAATAAGAAAAATATCATATTTTTTCATCTAAAAATCTTCGTATTTGGTAGTAAAATTTATATTGTATTTGTATAGACGTGTTTTCGTAATGTCATTAACACTCGAAAGCACCCAGAGCTCATACTCAGTGTGTCTCACCCAGAGCTCATACTCAGTGTGTCTCACCCAGAGCTCATACTCAGTGTGTCTCACCCAGAGCTCGTACTCAGTGTGTCTCAAAGTACTCCTAAGGACTCTGAGTGCACTTGATCTTAATGGTCACCGAGTAATGAGGGAATAGAGTTTTCCAACAGAACTGTAGTGTATCTAATATCCATTTTGATCATTTTTATATCTTTCCTGCATCAGATACAACACTTTTGCATGTGAGATCAAGTAGATAATGAGCCAAAGATTAAATGCAACACTGTTGTAAGTGCAGTTACAACAGTCTTGCATTGAGGATTTTACACAATTTTTTAATGCAATACTGTCGTAAATAAAGTTACAACAGTGTTGCATTCAAAAAGTGATCATAGCAACAGTTTTTTTTATGCAGTACTGTTGTATCTTATATTTTGATTAATTACTGTTCTCAGATTAAATGTTAACATAAAAATCACCTTGTATTTTATTTCTAACCCTTTTATTGTGCAGTTAAGCATATATATTACTGCAGACTGTCCACAAACAAGAAAATAGCACAGTTTTTTGTCTCTCCTGAAAATTTTTCAAAACCTGAGTTACTGCAGTCTTGCACTAAGGGGACGATCTGTGAAATTTCATGAAAATATCTCAAATGGTATCAGAGTTGTAAAGCAGACAGGGGACTATGGGGCGCTGACGGATGGATGGACGGACACTCAAACTTTCGGAGATATAACATAATACCCAGCCATTTTTTGAATGGCGGGCCATAAAAAGGTAAACCAAGACACCTGATCATGTAAAGCTACTGATTGATTGTGTGTGGGTCATTTTGTGTTGTGAGAAAAGAACCACATCACCTTTGCACCTCCACCCCCCACCCCACACACACACACCCCTAGAGCCAGACTCAGACTCTTAGGCTTAACCCTTATCCTACCATTGCAAACAGTGAAGATCCAGATCAGATAAGGTCAGTGGTAAAAGTTGGAGCAACATCTCCAAAATGACCTTTACAGTGTTGACAGGGACGTTAAACCTCAAATCAAACAAACAAACAAAGGTCAGTGGTAATCAAGCTTTTGGATCATTTAATCACTTTTGGTCGAATTTGATAAATAATCAACCCCAAAATTTTATCAATACATCAAAAAACGTATATCATTCTATGTCCTGTGGCTCAGACTGAGGTATGGAAAGTAAAATTTCATTAATGTAAATATCATTCTGATTTATTATTCAAATCTTAGTGCCTTTACTATAATAATCGCAAGTAGTTTTATGTCTAATGTCATTTTATGCATTCTTGTATTATGAAGCATAACTATTAAAAGTATATCACTATGTCATTTTAGTAAGGGCACATATGTACAATGTTGAATGTAGTACCAGTAACATAGCACCAGATAAAAGGGGGTATCCACAAATTATTTTTTCTTATTTGTGCACGAAAATGTACACTGTGGGTACTCATTAGATGCACCAATGCAAACATATTAACATTTTTGCTGAAAAAATGTAAGTAGCTTTTGTGTATGCCAAAGCTACTTACATTTTTTTCAGCAAAAATAGCAGAATTTTATATATTACATTTGCTAGAGCAGTTAACAATCTGACCAATATCATGCCCGTTAAGCTAATGAGGCCTTGAACAACTGGACCCTAGTGTTTTAGAATTTTCTAAAAAATACTATACAGAGAAGCCTCCGTGGTGTAGTGGTTATGCTACCCGCCGTGTAAACCAGGGTTTGCAGGTTAGATCCTGGGCTTCTCCAGACTTTCAGATGAGTCTTTATGAGTCTTTAAACCGAGGTCTCATCTCCGTATGACCTTAGCTGTAAATCTCCAACACTCACTCAGTATACATGTTCTATACAAATCATCAAACAAGGCTGTTTTCTTGGTACCCCCTCTCTCCAGCGTAACTCTTTTCTCCTCTTTACCCCCCCCCCCCCCCCTCCAACCAAGCTGGCTCAAGACAGCGCAGTCAGATGTGCGTCAGACTACACAGGAGGTCATATATTCGATCCCTACCGAGTCACTGAGTCGGCTAAGTATTTTTCTCTCCCATTCACTGATTCTAGAATGGCAGTTGTAAGAATTTGCACTGAAATTATGTGTTGGGCTGCCCAGGTAAAGTGTGGTTGGACAACATAACCAAAATAGTTTTGACAGGGCCATTAAACTCCGAACAAACCCAAATCCTCTCCCCAAGAACCCTACAATAGCATGCTTATATGATTGGAATGTGGCTATGTAAGCTGTGTTAACCCATAACATGCCAATCACAACAACTGTCATCTGCTTTGACCTCTGTTGTCACTTTAAGAAGTCATTTTTGCAAACTAGTAGTCTGATCTGGGTCCAAACTGTTTGCCTGTATGCAGAAATAATTTTAACCCTTGTCCTGCTGAGCCCGGATATGCCTTATTTTCCAAACAATGAAGATCCAGATCAGATGGCTTCTGACGAAGCCATCTGATCAGGATCTACATTGTTTGCCATTCAGATTGTGAATTTGTTGCAATAATTTGCATCAAGTAATCTGATTGGTTGATAATCGGTAGTGGGTGTGGCATATATGAATATTCAGCAGGACATGGGTTAAGAAGTTTGTCAGAAGATGCAGCAGACGACGTAAACTGGTAAACAGACAACATTTTCAGATGCAATTTTTTCTTGACATCTGAAGGGTTTATTATTCAGTTGATGAATTGCGACCCCCGCCCATCGGGGCTTGAAGAAATAAATGGGCTGCTTCCATGCAGAGCTGAATCCGGCCACACAAGTCACGAGTACTGGTAAACCGCTTAGAGGATTTAAGTTTGCCAAAGCAAAGCTGTGCGAGTGAGACTGTCAATGTTTATAAACCCTATTGGTTTCATTGGGCAACAGGGCTTGAGATGCCATTTCATCTTAAGGTTCGGATAAAAGTCCCACAAAACTGGGAGCAACGTCTCCAAAATGACCTATTTAGAGTTGACGGGGACGTTAAACATCAAATGAAACCAATTTTGTGGGACTTTTACCCGACATTGAGATGAAATGACATCTCAAGCCCTATCGCCCAATGAAACCAATAGGGTTAATAAGCATGGACGCTCAGACTCGCACCGCTTTGTCTGGGCATAACATCAAGTAATCTGATTGTCTGATAGTAAAAAAATAAATGTTACAAAATTAATTTATTCAGCAGAACAAGGATTACCTGTTCTATATTGCATAAACAGGTCAATTTCAAGTGTTTAAACTTTTACTCTCATGTCAGTCAATCTGAACGGGTGAAATCTATGTTCTTAAGCCCCAGCACCAAAAACTGTGTCTTCAATGAGGTCATCCAAACAGTGATGACACATCTGTACACCCACTGCTTCTTGCCCCAGGGATACACCCAGGGATACTTGTTTGCCCCTGGGATACCTGGGTGCACATTGAAGCTTTGTGTGGGCAGTAAAGTCTCTGGTCAGCCTGCACATCCGTGCAGGCTAGAGCCTTTGCTGCCCAATGATGTCATAAATTACATTTTCCCACAATGTGGCACATAATTTTATATGATCAATTACAAAGCCTAAAAAGAGACAAAACGTCAAAAATTCCCATGAATATTCTACTGCACACTTACCTGTACAAATCCTGACCTTAATCACAATTTTACCAAAAAAAAAAAAAAAAATCAACAAACTTTAAAATCCAGGCCACTGTTGAATTTACCTTTACTGAATACCATAGGCTGACCATACAAGATGTATTTCCATATTTAGTTCTCGATTTGTTTGTTTATCCCTGTCATAAAACCGATTATCTGCCAGCGACCCACCGTGTATATACCGAATGACCCAGTTATTGCATGTAATTGTTGATATTGTAAGGAAGACAGTGGCTTTATCGCCATATCACTGATGGTATCGGAGCAGCGATGATAATCATTTTGTTGTGACGATAAGCCTATTTTTTGTCATTGTTTAAAGTTAGAATATTGAAAGAGAGGTCCAAGTGTGCCTTATTTGCCCACCTGAGAACAGTGTCATAGCCCTAGATAAGAAGGGGTATCCACATTTTATTTTTCTTATTTCTGAATAAAAAGATATGTTATGGGTACTCATTAGAAGCGCCTGACTGAGGCGCTTCTTATTAGAACTCACAACATATGTTTTCATGAAGAAAAAAAGAGAAAAATATCAGTACTTTTCGGATGAAAAAGCGCCTTATCTGGAGCAATGAGTGTGTGACAAGCCAAATAAAATATGAACAAGAATTCTGCGGAAGTGGGCGCAAAGTCTGCGAACCATGACATCTAGGCCAAGATCAAACATAAATGCTTGCATAAAAGGCTTGAACTAAGTATCATTAATGAAGTTCAAATAATTCTTGAGAAATGAACTTAACCATTAGGATGAACGCTAGGATGGTGGCAACATTTTACAAAGTCAGTGAACCATGAAATGTAGGTCATGGTCAAATATGGATGCTTGCATTTAAGTTGCCATCCCGAGATATAAGTTTGTACCAAGTATCATTAATGAAGCTCTTATGGTTATTGAGAAATTAACTTGACCAGTAGGGTGAACGCTAGGGTGGTCGCAATATTTTACAAAGTCAGTGAACCACGAAATTTAGGTCAAGGTCAAATATGGATGCTTGCATTGAGGTTACAATCCACAGATTCAAGTTTGTACCAAATATCATTAAAGAAGCTCTTATAGTTCTTGAGAAATAAACTTGACCATTAGGGTGAACGCTAGGGTGGTCGCAATATTTTACAAAGTCCGTGAACCATGAAATGTAGGTCAAGGTGAAATATGGATGCTTCCATGTAAGTTGCCATCCCCAGACACAAGTTTGTATGAAGTATCATTAATGAAGCTCTAATAGTTCTTGAGAAATAAACTTGACCATTAGGGTGAACGCTAGGATGGTCGCAATATTTTACAAAGTCAGTGAAAGATGAAATGTTTGTCAAGGTCAAATATGGATGCTTGCATGTAAGTTGTCTTTCCCAGACACAAGTTTGTACCAAGTATCATTAATGAAGCTCTTATGTTCTTGAGAAATAAACTTGACCATTAGGGTGAACGCTTGGGCGGTCGCAAATGTTGCATCTTGACAAACGGACGGATGAACGAATGGAGGGAAAACAGGACGCCTATATCGCCCCATGCTAATAGCAGGCTCGACAAAAACCCTTTATATGGGTAACCCCAAAACAAACAGTGCAGGCCCCGATCAGACACGCCAGCCTCAGTAGCTCAGTCGGATGGGCGGGTTCGTTACCTGCCGGGGTCGGCAACGTTCTTTCGTGGAGATTGATCATGAAATCTTTTCTATAAGCCTGCCAAGAAAAAGTGTGGTCAGGTAAACTGACCGGCTCAAAAATGACCTAAATAGTGTTGACTGGGCCATTAAAATCCAATACAATGAACCAACCGATCAGACACATTTGCACTGTGTGCAAATAGAAGATTCCTCTGGCATAATCCATTCTGCTAATCACAACAACTGTCGTCTGCTTTGTTGTCTGCCTGTTACTTTGGTTGGCTGTGTTACGGTTTAACAACACTTCTCTTTGGGTCATTTTGTGTTGTTTCCCTGAGAAAGGGCGAAAAGATAGAGATAGAGAGGGCCACGGGAGAAAAAGAGGATATGGATTGAAAGTGAAGAAACAGAATAACAATATTCTCCCTCAACCCTTACCTGCTGCAAGGACAGCAGGCCTTGCCCAACTGTAAACCAATATCAAATGCCCACCACATTGACGCAAGCTATATGACACCTTTGCCTCAACGCAGATCCCCGCCAGGAAGCCTCCGTGCTATAGCTGCCCGTCTTGTAAACTGGGGGTTGTAAGTTCGATTCCGGACGTCTTTAAACTTTCGGATGAGTCTTAAAACCAAGGTCCATCTCCATATGATCTTAGTTATTGGTGGGACAAAAAACGCAAACACACACACACCACCTCCACTGATAACTTTAATACGAGAACTTCAAATATGAATGCAACTAAGCACATAAAAATGATTCTGTGATAGATTTCAATGAAAAATTTATTTTGTCCCCTCAAAGTATTCCCCTTTAACAGAAATACAAACTTTCAGTCTTCTGATCCAAACATTGAATGCATTTTGGTAGTCTTTTCGAGGTATACTATGAAGGCACAGGAATATTGCAGAACCGAGGTGTTTGCGCTGTACAAATTTTCGACCAGAAAGGTATTTTTCAGCCGCGGGAACAAAAATAAGTCACACGTGGCAAGGTCAGGGGAATACGGGGGATGAGGGAGTTCAACAGCCTTTTCCTGCTTCAGATAGTCTTGCACAATGAACGCTTTGTGCGATGACGCATTGTCATGTAGCAATCTGACATTGGCCAAACCAGTTGCGGGTCTTCGTTCTTTGAAATATTTCTTCAATTTTCACCTGTGACGACATTAGCGAAAGACCATGCATTGTAATTTGGAAACTTTTTAAGCAACTTCTTGGCGCACTGAACGCGTGTCTTTTTCTGCTCATCTGTCAACAGATGGGGAATCCATCTAGCACAGATCTTTCTCATTTTCAAATCCCGTTTCAGAATTGTATGAGCTGCTCCTAATGAGATGCCAACCATACTAGGTATTTGAACAGTCCTCGTACTAAATCAGTGTTGCAAAGTGTGGACCCAGATTGGACTGCTTCTCTACATCAGTTTAGAGTAGTCTGGTCTGAGTCCATGCTGTTTCCATTTATGCAAAAATATGTTTGAAAGGTTTGCAAGAAGATGCAGCAGACAATATAATAACAGACAACATTGTCAGGTGCAGTTGTTCTTGGCATTTCTGAAACTCTATATTTTTTTATTTACAGAGCCACTCATCAGAATGCTCATGATCATCTGTTAGTTAAATGTCTGTAATTTTTGGGATATTTACTATAATCTAGAGAAGGATAGTTAACCCATTGTATACTAGTGAACTCTTCCATCGCTATGCACTAGTCATTTGTAACCACTGCCCCCCCCCCCCCACCACCTACAGGGATAGGCGGGGGAGTTACCCTCTGTGTTCCCCGGCAGTGCCAGGTTAATGCTGGTGTTTTGATATTATGCAAATATACCCCCAGTGGAATGAACTATTATAAACAGCGGGGCTGTGACCTTCTAGAAGTCCCCCGCAGTGCAGGGCTTCTAGCAGGGCTGTGAAAAGTCATTATCCTCGCTATCCCCGTAGGTGAGGGGGCAGTGGTTACAAATGACTGGTGCACTATATGTTGGACAAATGCATTTATCATGTAAGGGGTGGTAGGCCTATTTTTTCGTTTTTATTCTATTTTTGACAGAAAATTCTGTTGGCAAATAGTGTGACCCTGATCAGACACCACGTTTTGTGGCGTCTGATCTGGGCCTGCAATGTTTGCCAAGGTACCACTTTAGGGATTTCCCGCATACAATGGGTTAAACAATATTTTTTCCTTATTTCTTCATAAAAATCTGTGTTGTGGGTACTTGTTAACCTTTATCTTGCTGTTCACGACAACCCCTATCTTTGCAAACAGTATATATCCAGATCAGATGGCTTCTGAAGAAGCCATCTGATCAGGATCTACACTGTTCGGCATTCAGTTTATGAATTTGTAGCAATAAATTACATCAAGTAATTTGATTGGTTGATAGACAGAAATGGGTGTGGCTTAAATGAATATTCAGCAAGATAAGGGTTAATATTGCTGCAATGAGGCAATTCTAACAAGTGCCAAGATTTCTGAACAGAAATAAGGAAAATTAGCCCTTAACCCATTTTGTAATGGAAACACCAAAACGGATGCAGGCCCGGCTTAGACGCCCCAGAATGCAGCGGCTAATCAGTGCCTACACTGCTTGCAAAAACTTCAGCCATTTTCTAAGTCAACTTTGAAGAAATCACAATCTGACACCCCTAAATTTTTAATGGACTTGTGCAATATATCATCACGTGAACAAGTCCATGAAATGAAGACCCCCCTACACCCCACTTTATATAGAGAAAACGGGGGTTTACAGGGTATACATTATTTTTCTAATTTTTGCTCCAAGACATAGGTTGTGGGTACTTGTTAGAACCGCCACAACCTATGTTTGCAGTACTAATAAGAAAAATATCAAGGATTTTCATCAGAAAATGGCCAATTTGGAGATGTGAAAAAATGCACCATGTCGCACGGGTGTGTTATCGTAATGTACAGTCAAACTTCAATGACTGGAACACCTTTGGGACCATGAAAACCTGTTCAAGACAGGGGTAGTTCGAGCCACTGAGGGTTACTCCCAGGAGGCATAACGGGGTTACCTTTGGGACATCTTTTTAGTGTTCTATAATAAAAATGTATGCTGTGTGTACTCATTAGAATCGCCTCATCGAGGCAATTCTAATGAGTACATATAGCACACATTGACAAGATAAAAGTCGAAAATATTCTTAATTATCTCGCACTATTTCTTACGAAGAGGAATTCCCTAGGGACTCAGTAACGGGTTCGACTCAGCCATGGAATACGAGCCATCAAAGTTCTACTGTATAAGGTGGAAGATTCCATTCACTGCAAAATGAGTTAATTTTCCTTGTTATGCCTCCTTATCTGGAGCTGTACATTTGAAATATAATTTGCATAAACAAGTAAATCCGGATGGAAAACAGCCAACTAGTTGATCCATTAATCCATATGTTCAGGGAAACCCTACGGTAAATCGGGACAAGGGCAAACAAGTGCAGACCGAGACCACATGCTACAGAATGCAACACCTGATCAAGGCCTAAAGGCCTTCAATGTTTGCAAAAATTTGCGCCATTTCTTTAAAATAAACTAATACTATAGCAATATAATCCTAAGTATTGGCCGCGACAGACAGACCAAAGAAAACAGTGCCATCCCAGATCAGACTGCTCCCAAAGGAGCAGTCTGATCAGGGTCTACACTGTTTGCCATTGCGTTTGTACTTATTGGACCCCTTGCTGGATTGTGACACAAATTTGTTAAAATTTTTGGAGAATTACAGCAAGTCCACAAGGTGTCCGAATTTTTAGGATTTTTATGGTAATTCAACTTGACACCCCTAAATTTAACAATGAACTCCTGCTACATATAATGTGGAAGATGCCATTAAGTACACAGTGGGTAACTGATCAAACATTTTCGCACTTGGGGTAACTTTTTTTTTGTATGGAGTTTAATGACCTAGTCAACACTATTTAGGTCATATTGAGTCAGCCAGTTTGTTCTGAATTGAGGTTTTAAGTCCCTGTCAACACTTTGTTTGTTTGTTTGATTTGAGGTTTAACGTCCCCGTCAACACTGTAAAGGTCATTTTGGAGACGTTGCTTCCAATTTTGTGGGACTTTTACCCGAGATTGAGATGAAATGACATCTCAAGCCCTGTCGCCCAATGAAACCAATAGGGTTTATTAGCATGGACGGTCCGCCTCGCACCGCGGTTCCTGGACAGGCTTAGATCCTCTAAGCGGTTTACCCTGTCAACACTATTTAGGTCATTTTGGAGACATTGCTTCAAATTTTGTGGGACTTTTACCTAACACTGAGACAAGCCTTACCGCCCAAAACAAACCAATAGGGTTTATATGCATGGATGGTCTGACCCGTACCACTTTGCCTGGGAAGGCTTAGACCTTCTAAGTGGTCAAAAGACTGAACCACTTCCATACAAGCTTTCTTTGAAAACTTTTAAAGATTAGGTGACAGGACAGGATTCCAGACATAGAAGTCCTGAATAAGGCAGGGATGCAGAGTGTACATACTCTTCTGAAACTGGCAGAGTGACATGGACAGGCCATGTTACCAGGCTGGCTGGGGAATGTTTGCCAAAGAAAATTCTCTATGGAGAACTAGAAATGGGCAATTGCGCCGATGGTGGTCTGAAACAAGGGCACACTCAAAGCCTCCCTCGAGGACTTCTGTTCAACATATCAACAGAGTTGTGGTACAAACTGCATAGGGCCGAGCAAAGTAGCGAAGCCTCATCAGAAGGGATGCTAGTGAATATGGGAAACGAATAAGCAAAGCCCAGGAGAAACATGCACAGCACAAAGCACCTTTAAGACATCATCAACAGAACTTTCTTCCTCTAAAGTCTCTTGCTCAGCTTAGAGCTAGAATTGGTCTCATCAGCCATCTTAGAACAATTTCATTGCCCTATGCGCATTCAGAGCACACAGAGATGAAGAGGAGCTAATTCCAGAAAATATCAGAATGAGGTTAATAATTCAACTAGAACACACAAAGTTTTTAGAGGATTTTCAACAATATTTATATGGAAATCTGACAGACATTTGTTCTTGAAAGCTGTTTCTTAGAGTGATATCCACGAGAGGAACTTTTCTGCGGAGTTATTGGCTGAATGGCCACCGCATAACGGAGTTCTGAACTTGTTGCTGGAACCACGATGTGGAATTCCAGGCAGTAATGGCGACCAAGCCATAAGAGTTTCAGATCTTAACTTTAAGATTGTTTTTGTGGGAAACAGTAGCCTTTCTCACATGTGATCTAGACTGGTCATTGTCAGAAATGACAGACAAACTATTGTTTGAAACCTTGTTTTGAGTACAGTAACATGTTACAAGAGGTGATTCAAATGAGTAAACACAACATACAATTTTTTGAAGACAAATTAACTCAAAACTATCCTTATTCATCTTCCCTATCTGGAAATATGGATGTGAATAATCCATAAGCATTCTCTTATAATTTGGCTATATCGTAAAATCCTAAAAAAAAAATTGGACGCCTTGAGGACTTGTTGTAATCATCCTAAAATTTCAACAAATTTGATTCATGATCCAGCAAGGAGTCCAAAAAGAACAGAAGGAATGGCAAACAGTGCAGACCCTGATCAGACTGCTCCTTCAGGAGCAGTCTGATCTGGGTCTGGACTATTTGCTAAGGCCTGTCTATCCCAATATTTAGGATCATTATGGTATATGCCATAAGCTCAAGTCTACTGTCGGCCCCCGCCCATCGGGGCTTGAAGAAATAAATGGGCTGCATGATGCTTCCACCCAGAGCTGAATCTGATCGCATATGAGCACTGGTAAACCGCCTAGAGAATCTAAGCCTGCCCAGGCAAAGTGGTGCGAGTTGGGTAACAGGGCTTGAGATGTCATTTCATCTCAATGTCGGGTAAAAGTCCCACAAAATTGGAAGCAATGTCTCCAAAATGACCTATATATAGTGTCGACGGGATCTTTAAACATCAATTCAAACAAAACCAAATCAAGTCTATTGTTTAACAGCTACAATGTATCAATATCATTGTAAAATTTTCAGCATTTCTATACGTTTTGAATTTTTTTCAACTTAACTTGCGCATCTTTTGAGCAAAAGACGAAGATAACTTCTGTAGATAAATCAAAAAGCTGTCTGAATACTTACAAAAATTATGGTATGTCACAGCTGCAAAATAAAATCAACATCATCAGGATGAAATATTTTTTTTAACGATTTAATATTGATCACCTACTTCTACCAATAAAGACATTACAATGACAGGTCAGTTGTCCCCCTTGGCATTTAAGTTGTAAAGAAATCAATTTGGTGTCAATAATGTGTAATATACACTTTAAGATTCAAAACTTGATAGAGGTTATTACTGACCTTGAAGGAGAATTTCTTTTTATTAATGCCAATCAAACTTTCAAGCATTTGCACTTAGGAAAGCAAACATTTACAAAAAGCCCCAAAAACTACTGAACTGTTAGACTACTGAACTGTCAAAAGCTTCAGATAAGGAGGCGTAATTCTATATTAACCCTTTTTGTAGCAAATGGAATATTCCTCCTTATATATAGCAGGAGTCCATTTTAAAATTTTGGGGTGTCAGGCTGTGTTTTCTTCGAAATTGATTTGGAAAATGACTGAACTTTTGCAAATACATGTAGTGTAGGTTTTGTATTTTTTTTGGAGGGGGGGGGGGGGGGGTAGGCCCTGATCAGATGCCACCTGATCTGGGCCTGCACTGTTTGCCAGGGTACCCGTTTTGGGTTTCGGGTACAAAATGGGTTAAGACCACAATAGGAACTGTTCAAAGGTGGTCTTAATGACCACTTTTGAACAGTAGTGGTCTTAAAGGCATTTATTCTGTAACAGTAGAACACACCGTGTGTCCATAATTGTTTTATTGCCCCCTGTGATATACTGACTACAGCAGATCAAAGGCGGCCCTTAGTAGGGTGATTAGTAGCTCTTGTTGAATCCCCTGACTGAGACACTTAAGGGGAAAATCAATAATGTACACCAGTCAACAGTAAGTAATTTATTGATTTTCCCCAAGGCGGCCCCTTACCTGTTGAAGACAGAGGACTTCTCTTAGTGAGCACTGAGGGCTACATAATATTATGTAATGAAATGATAGTCCTCAATAATCAAGAATAAATGCCTTTAAGGACCACTTTTGAACAGTCCCAAAGATTGTCTCTTAGAATAAGACACTGGCTGCAGAAGACAAAAAGGACTGCAAGCTGCTATGAACTTTAATATTTGGGGATAATTTTTCCAACTTTTTGTGTATTTTTAGAATTGCCTCTTGTTAGAAACATGTTGTGGGGACTTGTTACCATTGCTAACAAGTAACCACAACAGAAATACAGACACTGCTTAGAATCACCACAATGCTAAAAAGTACATATGAATTTAACCAGATGAGATCCTAATAACTGACCCCTAAATGGAAGCTTCATTAACATTAATGTAACAAGATTCCATTTATACTGTGAAAAAGTAATACACATTCTAATAGGTACACTGTACTTTTCTATATAATGTACAGTACAGTATTTCAGCTACCCGTGACATTTTCCCATTTCAATTTTTTTAGGATTCTATGAATCCCCTAGACTCATAGTTATAATACGGTAAAATTAACTGTGAACGTATAACTTGTATACATTTTCCAAGTACGCTTTTATTTATAACATACAGAATAGAGATGCGACAATTGACAGAATCATAACGTAATCATGCAGCAAACTGTAATTTGTGATGTGAGTGTTAAGAGTTTTACATCTCACCAACAGCTAAGGTCATAAGGAGACGGCTCTTCGGTTTAAAGACTCACCCGAAAGTCTGGAGAAGCCCGGGATCGATCTTGCGACTCCCGGCTTATAAGGAGAATAGCATAATCACTACAACATGGAGGCTTCTGTAATTTGTGATGTAAACTTTTGCTGGTTAGCCTGGTTTGGCAGGTATTTGTGGCAACACATTACAAATTTACTTTTTTTCACTTCATGTATAGTACATTTAATTACTTCTAAGTACATGTACTTATATTTGAGTACATGTATTGCATAATGCTGATTTTAAGGAATAACTTCTTCAGGTGGAAACGTGCATCGCGTTATGTATACAGAGATAATGTGACATGCATCGTAACCTGAAGTATTAGGGAAGTCCTAGTGCAAAACCATATTCTGCCCAGCTCCAGAGAAGACACTTTCCTCATCCAAAAAAAAAAAAACCCTGATATCTTTATTATATCTGCATCATGCAAACATATGTTGTAGGTATTCATTAGAAGCGCCTCAGTGAGCAGGACCTGACAAATCCATTGCCCGGCTGCCTGAGACAAGTCCAAATTTTGGCTGGGCAAGTGATTTTCCATTTATCTTGCCCAGAAAAATGTATAGAATATGTAAGGAAATTTGTAGTTCCAAGAAATTTCCAAGATACTGTTGACTGCCAGGCAAGTGGTTGAACCGTGGATTTGTCAGGCCCTGAGTGAGGCACTTCTAATGAGTACCCACAATGTACGTCTTTGTGCAGAAATAAGAATAATACTATCTGGTGCTATGCTGTCTGGCAGTATCATTGATCATTGATTAATTGTTCATTGATTACTTGCATAAACTGGTGACAGATCATAAAATCTGAGGTACGCCAAATCCCCAATTACCATATTTACCTAAGTATTCAAATTCCTCAACTCCTTACCATACTCATTCTCATCACGCTAACAAGTCCGTGAAACGAACACCCCCTTACACCCCACTTTATATAGAGAAATCTGGGGTTTAGGGGGTATACATTATTTTCCTTATTCCTGCTCATAGACATAGGTTGTGGGTACTCGTTAGAACCACCTCAATGAGGCGGTTCTAACGAGCACCTACAACCTATGTTTGCAGTATTAATAAGAAAAATATCACATATTTTCATCCGAAAAGTAGCCATTTTGGAGATGTGAAAAAATCCACTATGTAGCATGGGTGTGTTATCGTGATGTAAAATTTGAACAAGTACAATTTGCCTTCAAACAGCAATCGCTGCCACTTCAGTGGTGCACCTGATTTTACATAACTGTTGGGTTTTACTTATTCTATTACTCCAGTGAGGTGTTAAAATAAAGAATGACAACTGTGAAGACAGATGTCCTAATATGATGTGTACCCATAAGTTTTCGAGCATAAGAGCCCAGACAAAACTATTTAGGTCATAAAGAGCGGGTCCCTTTACAATACAATACTTTTTATGACAAAACTTTCCATGGACAAGCTTTATACATAAGCTGTTAACAACTTTATACATAAGCTGTTAACCAGGACAGTGTACTTTCAGAAACTGACAACTGCCCTTCTTGAATCAGCAGACGGGAAAGAATGGTGACAATTATTATATATACATATTTGTCCTGAGCTTGCTTTCCATGGCTCTAAAACTATCAAGAAAATGTGTCCATATCATATTGTTTACCTACTTAAAGTTTATACATAGATTTTGCCTTGGCAATTAGTCGGATGCATGTCTGACTGTTGATCGGGAGGTCCTTGATTCGATACCTGCTGGGTCAATGAAATCTTTTTTATGGTCATCATCTCCCTTCAGGGCAGTCGTCGGTTTCTGGCTAAAGAATCTAACCTGCATAATATGACCTAGATAGTGTTGACTTGGCATTTAACTGACTTTCGGATGTGTCTTTAAACCGAGGTCCCGTCTCTGTATGACCTTAGCTGTTGGTGGGACATAAAACTCAAACTCACTCACTTGGCATTTAACTCCAAACAAACAAACAAAGCCTGATAGAGCGTATTCTAACAAGGACCAGCAGAGGCATTTAAGTCATGGCTTTATATGTATGTATTCTTTCAAAACTGTAAAAGTAGAAATTGTCTGATGTATTTTTTCAGTTTATTTCTGCTTCATCATAGGTTGTGGGTCACCAGGGTTCACGTTAAGAACTGCCTCATTGAGGCAGTTCTGACGAGTACCAACACTATGTTTTGAAAAAGAATTCACCTTATTTGCATTATCTGCTGGTTCCTAGTCTGAAGGTTATCAGTGTTGGAAAAACAGGTAACCAGACCCCACTGACCTTGAAAGGTCAGGGGGCTCTGGTTACCAGTGTTCAATCTAGGCTGCGCCATTGCGCCCTGGGCCCGCTTTTTACATGAGGGGCGCACTAGAGATCATTCAATGGGCCCGTCGGGCGCAACTGTAGTATTTAGAGACTGTTTCTTCTGGAGTTCATTTTTGCGATTTTCTCGAGGTTTTTCGGCTGCCTGTTACGTATTGTTGAATTGATCAAAAACCGCATGTTGCCTTATCGAAATAACTTAGAACAACATTTTGTTTCATCTGTTTAACTAGTAACAATTCTTATTTTTATAAACCCAAATCGACGTTTTGTTTACCGGGGATGCGGCCATGTTCGGTATACTTGTGTGCGCCGGGCGGCTTACGCCAAATTCGTGTGCGCCGTGCGGCTTACGCTAAATACCGGACCGAAATACCGCAATATACCGATGCGGGCGCTATTTATTTTAGAGTTCTTCTCTTCCAAATATATTTTTAATGGCATTCATTCTAAATAAAACATGCATTTAGCGCTTGAGCGAGACACTTATCCAAATTGCTTTGTACTGGTTAAATGAGGTAATGAGCAAATGTGACCAACTCAGAATTAGAATATGGATAGATAAACTAAATAGATTTTGACTGTTCTGATAAACTTGTTTTGTGTCCATTTTTATCATGCAGCTAAAACCTTAAGATAAATCTGGTAACTTTATATAGTATAATTTAAGGGCCCCCTAAATTTTCAAATGACCCCCTTTTCCAAGGCCTGTGGGCCCAGAAGGCCCCCGAACCCCAAATCATGGATTGAACACTGGGTTACCTGTTTTTTCCAATATTGACAATGTGCAAGCTGGGAGCCAGCAAATATGGTGAATAAGGGAAATAATGTATATTCATGTATACCCAATTTTCCCTAACATAAAGTGGGGTTTACAGGCGATTTCTTCAAATGGATGTGTTATGTGATGGAGAAAGGAAAAAGCTCTACAGTATGCTTAATTCTCCAACTCCCTATTACCTGTTTGGGTAGATCTAGTGGAAAATAAAAATTACTCTATGAATTCCCACACAATTTTTTTGGTTGAAAAGTTTTGCATTTTTTATGATTTGTGCAATGTTGACAACACCCCCTTTGAAATGAAATGCATGAAAGAAACTAGCAATTCAGTTATGTCTAAATCTTATGTTTACAAACTAGTCAACTGAACTGTCAATACTGTTGACAATAAATCTCAGCGATAAACGAGGTGGCACTTTGTTTTGAAACATATTTAAAATTACCTTACCTGAATTTTCACCGCCACCTGAGAATTGTCAACATAGGAAACGGTGTTTAAGTAAATTTCTCTCCGTAATATGAACTGGTAATAGGTGCATCGATTTTGGGAAATGCCCAGTACAGATTACATGTCAGGCACAGAATCAGAAGTGTTACTGGTGACAAGTCAAATGACATTCATACACCAGGACCTGTGATATGGGAAGTAAGTCCCTAGCTCTAACCAAAGAACCGGGACGTTTCGCCCCCAAACCGTTTCCTCCCCTAGTCGTTTCGCCCACAAGACGTTTCCTCCCTGGTCGTTTCCCCCCTAGTCGTTTCGCCCCCCCTAGTCGATTCGTCCCCCTAGTCGTTTCGTCCCCCTAGTCGTTTCGCCCACTTTTCACTGTAAGGCTAATGTTCAATGTTGAACTTTTATTAGAGGTAAGAAGAGGCAAATATTTAAGTAGCATCATCGCCCTGTCTCGTCAGCCTAAGTATCTGTATCTGTTAGTTAAGGGACTTCATTCATACTTGAACAGTATGTCTCTGATGGCGCGTGAAAAAGAGAAAGTGGGAAATATTGGAAAGAAAGAGAAATAGTGGATAGACAAGAAAGAAAAGAAAGATTCCTGCCTGCTTTTTCAAATCATCATTGGCAACCAGACCTCTCTGGCTACAGAAGTGTCGCCCAACCGGCACAGGTTAAAAAATCCCTCAGACTTTACTTACAGACCGGCCCCTACCTAGCTATTAAAACGAGAGGGTAGACGGTCCCTGCTTGAATGAAACCAAGTCAGGGGCCTCAGAAACAGATGCTGGTAAACAATTCCAACCGGGTATAGTCCTAGGGAAGAAGCTGTACTTGAATGTATCAAGCTAACCGCGTTGCCTGATCAGGGTCTGCATTATTTGCTTACAGTTCAGGAATTACTGAGTCGGAGGCCGCTAATCCGATCAGAGTATACATAAATTGCTGACAGAACATTGATGAAAGGAATCGACTTGATCATTGCTTCCACTTCTATTTATTACGCTGCATCGGCGTTGACGCGTCGTTGCGTAGACGACATTTACGGCAATACTCAACCATGTATTACCTAGTGCAACGTCGTATCAACGCCGATGCAACGTAATTAAGTTGCATCGGCGTTGACCTGATGTTGCGTCTAGACGGCATTTGCGGCAATATTCAACAATGTATTACTGGCCGACTCTGTTAACGAACCAAGAGACCAATTTAAAACAAAACTGGTAAAGGTGCTTAAGCGATAATTAAAGACGTTTAACTTTGCAAAGAGCGCATGCTTTCACACCTTATCATTAAGGGAATTAATTGCATGATTAATGTGTCAAATCAAATAAACAATATGAATAACGGTATTGATCAAAACAGGTGATACTTATCATAATCCCTAATTAACATTTTCATTCAAAGAACAGGTTCTTCTCTTTTTCTCTCTCTCATATATGAATCTTTTATATATAAAATATAGTAAAATAGTTTGGGGGGCGAAACGACTAGGGTCTGGGGGCGAATCGACTAGGGTAAGGGGGCGAAACGACTAGGGTCCAAAAAAGGGGGCGAAACGACTAGGGGGGAAACGACAAGGGGGGAAACGTCTTGGGGACGAAACGTCTTGTTACCTAACCAAAGAGGTAAATTTAGCTACACAATCCTCAGCACCTTCAGCCGTCGAAATAATCGAATCGGGCAGGGCATTCCAATCACTGATGGTTCGGGGGAAGAATGATTCTTTATAAATGTCATTTCTTGCAGTAACGGTCTGAAATGTCATTGAATGGTGCTTTCTACAGTGCCTAGCTGGGGGAATTTGTTGGATGCTGGCAGCACCTTTTAGACCTTTGTATAAGAGTATGAGCCTACTGCCTCTTCTCCTTTTCTGGAGAGACTCCCATCTTAATTTTTTACTAGAATTCCAGTCATGTTCCCAGTTTCAAAGCAGTAATTTCCTGTTACGAATCTAGCAGCTCTATTCTGAACTTTTTCAATTTCTTCATTAAGGACCACTCCGATTGGGTCCCAGATGCAACTACCATATTCCAAGATTGGGCGAACAAGTCCCATATATGCTGTCTCTTTCACATCCTGAGGACACTGATGAAGATTTCTCCCCAGGAAACCAAGTGTTCTATTCGCCTTTGTACACATGTTGCTAATCGTGATGATTGTCACACCAAGGTATTTAATGGAATTCAAATTTTCGAGGACCGTTCCCTATAAGGTGTAAGAAGCCTCAACTCTATTTATTCTTTTCCTAGTTATCTGCATAATGTTACATTTAACGGGGGGTTGAAATCTCATGCCCCATTTTCTATCTATCTATCTATCTATCTATCTATCTATCTATCTATCTATCTATCTATCTATCTATCTATCTATCTATCTATCTATCTATCTATCTATCTATCTACTGATACTGCGTCGGTCACATTTGACCATTACCGCAGGTGTATATTACATACACTCCAGGTTTTGCAGGATGAGAGCCTACACAGTAATCATGTAATTACGGTAGGGATCTTTAACCTGCACAGGGGATGGATCTCCCTGCACAGGGGGCCTCCAATTAACGTCCCGACCCGAAGGACGGTGTACTTTATGACATTCATCCCTGCAAATGATGCCAATGGAGCGTGTTCGGACACCGAAATTTTATCGCCGCTGCCGGGGATCGAACCCGGGACCTCTAGCATCAGAGGCAAGTGCAATAACCACTGAGCTATCACGCTCCACATTTTCGTGCCCAACATCCTAATCTATCTATATCCTCCTGAAGTTTCATTGAGTCCTCAGTATCTCTGATTTCCCGACAGCAAATGCAGTCGTCTGCGAACAGTCTTATTTCCGAGACAATGTCAGTGGAAATATCATTGATATATAGTCGCTTCCGGTAACATCGCGGATTCTGAAACATCGCGTTATCGGTATTTTCCACTGACGTAATTGCACAGCGCCCCGAGATCCCGTTCAAGTGGAAAAATCCACAACCAAGAAGTCACGTGATTCATTACAAAACAAAAATGGGATAATGAATCGTTTCCTGATAAGTTTTATTAATATTTTCACTTTTCTTATATGAAACTCGCAATTTAGAATGTCTGCATACCCCTTATGTTATTTTTCATTCCCTAGCAGCTGAGAAAATTATCCGATGCTGACCCCGACTTTGACAGGTGATCGTCTGCTTAGCCCTTTAAAAATGGCCGCGTGTTTCGATCACGTGGAGACACCATCAAACTTTGCAAACAAAATAAGGCTCCAAAGGGGATAATTACTAATTGGCAATTAATTAACTTTTATGTGAGGTTACTTTCTGTCCGTTTGTAACAGTTTCTGGTATTTTTGTGTATATGAAAACTGCATGTTTTTTTTATTTTGGATCCTGTAATGAAAAAATTGGTTGACTGTATGTACTTAATTTTTTAAGCCTATTGATACTAAGCTCCACCACCATGAAAACTATATTAAAGGGACCACATCAACAGCCTGTCAGGACATAACATGCCATAAAGTCACCCAACGTTGCTTCAGTTTCAGCTAAAGTGAACTTTAAACCCATGCTCAGTGCACCTAGCTTAAATACTAACAATGACTAACTTCAATTGACATATGAGGACAACTATGACTGATTTTTCAGTTAATGCTAGAGAGAAGTGTTGTAAATGTGTGCTGTGGGGGACGAAGGCTTTTCGCGGGTGTTCTATCTATCTATCTATCTTCTGATACTGCGTCGGTCACATTTGACCATTACCGCAGGTGTATATTACATACACTCCAGGTTTTGCAGGATGAAAGCCTACACAGTAATCATGTAATTACGGTAGGGATCTTTAACCTGCACAGGGGATGGTTCTCCCTGCACAGGGGGCCTCCAGTTAACGTCCTGGTCCGAAGGACGGTGCACTTTATGACATTCATCCCTGCAAATGATGCCAATGGAGCGTGTTCGGACACCGAAATTTTATCGCCGCTGCCGGGGATCGAACCCGGGACCTCTAGCATCAGAGGCAAGTGCACTAACCACTGAGCTATCACGCTCCACGAACAGTACTAGTATCCTTATTCTAGAATCTATCACGTTCTAGTATCCTTATTGCTAAATGGACCAAATGTTATATTTGCTCTCCTTGTACAAACCTCATGTATTGTTCTGAAGTCATGGTTGTGAGTCTTGGTTGCATTTTCAGGTGCCCACAAGGCTTCTCTAAACCATAAATGCGACAACGACTAAAAAATAAATGTCAAAGCACTGAAACAAATATCCTGTAAATACGTTAAGTTTCTGTTTATATGTTCATGGTTTCTATTAAAGCTGATCTACCTTGGTCAAACTTAAACCGGCACAAATCAATATTAAGTGTTCAAACAGTGACAGCCCTAGGTGTAAAAAAAAAATAATTTACTTTCCTCTTATGGAGCCTCAATTGTTTACCGCGATGTTAGGATACTCTCCCTTGACAGACATTTTTCAATATGGCTACCGGTTGAACCAGAACTTACGCTAAGTATTGAATTTCAAAGGACTTCATGATACATAAGATTGAGGAAGAATAAATGAACTTCACACCTATCAAAAAATTGTTTAAAGGTGACTGTTGCAAATTTATTTATTTTATTTTTTTCCGTAAGTACCGCGATATTCTCGAATGCCGGGCTACAGGGAGAATAGCAGCGGACCAAGATAAAACTGCCGCCCATACTGAAGATTCACCATTAACAACAACACGCTGTTTTCTGTAGCAAAGGAAGGAATCTATCCATTTGAGAGTGAGTGAGTGAGTGAGTGTTTGAGTTTTACGTCCCATCAACAGCTAAGGTCATACGGAGACGGGACCTCGGTTTAAAGACTCATCCAAAAGTCTGTTATCCATTTAAGAGTATTCCCTCCAATTCCATAACCAAATAATTTGAATTCAAGTAGTTCATGAGGAGTGGTGTCAAAAGCCTTCTCGAAGTCCAGAATAAATGTGTCCACCTGCCATCTCTCTCCCCCCCCCCCCCCCCCCCCACACACACACACACTTTGTCCAAGATTTTTGCCCAGTCATTAATAACCCTGCTCAACTGAGTTTCGCAACTATGCCTTTTCCTAAATGCATGTTGTCTGTCTGACAAAAGTTTATGTTCATCCAAGTTGGCCATGAACAATGTAGATCCAGATCAGATGGCCTCTCTGATCAGGATCTACATTGTCATTCATATTGTGAATTTGTTGCAATAATTTGCATCAAGTAATCTGATTGGTTGATAATCAGTAAGGGGTGTGATATATTTGAATATTCAGCAGGACAAGGGTTTAGGACACTTATCATCGCCGATTTTCCATTATTGAGCAAAAATTTCCAGGAAAGGTGTTGACAATGTTGCAGGTTAGATGACGTCCAATGTCATGGCACGCATACGTAGTATTGCGTGACGTCAAACAGAGCAATCTCTCTGACGCCCCGGCGCCACAGATGCGTCAGAAACAACATGGTCGTTCGAATAAAAGTTTCTCAGCGCTTTCAATTCTGTATGAAGATCTGCAAACTCACCATTTATTTAAGCTTTGAAAATCATTTTTGAGGTTTAAATAAATGGTAAGCTTGCAGACCTTCATACAGATTTTAAAGCATTTATTGAAGCTTTGGAAATCATTTTCGAGGTTTAAACGCAACCGACGGCCCCGCCCACCGGGGCTTGAAGAAATAGATGGGCTGCATGATGCTTCTACGCAGAGCTGAAACCGACCGCACCCGAGTACTGGTAAACCGATTAGTGGATCTAAGCCTGCCCAGAAAAGCGATGCGAGTCGGCCCGTCCATGCTTATAAGCCCTATTGGTTTCATTGAGCGACAAGGCTTGAGATGTCATTTCATCTCAGTGTCAGGTAAAAGTCCCACAAAATTGGAAGCAACATCTCCAAAATGACATATACAGTGTTGACGGGGACGTTAAACCTCAAATCAATCAAACAAACAAAACGCAACCGCAGTAGCAGTGCGGTAGTTATTCCAACGGACCATTGAAACTAGGAAAGCCCGAAAAGGTAAGTTCTGTAAATTTATCTAAATAAATATATCCAAGATAATAACTTGCAGCTTGGCTGTTTCCTTAGTATAAAGGGCTGTTTTTTTTATTTGCACGTGCAAATTAGGTACCTGAAAAGTAGGTCCGGTCATCAGACGTAGAAAGTATTATTAGTCACTACCAATTATACCGTGCATTTATTCGACCCCCTTTATTAAGCTACTAGAATGGCTGATTGTGGTATAAAAAATATACCGTAATCAGCCATTCTAGTAACCCGAGATCTCTGCCGCCAAATCAGAAAATGAAAAAGGCTTCTAGAACGTCAGAGAGGGCTCGGTTAAAGCCGCCAAATCAGAAAAAAATGAAAAGTATGTTTCCTTTGGCTTTCTTTGCCGGATCATTACAGGGTCACTGATGAGGCTTTATTAGCCGAAACTACGTAGTATGACCCATCTTCTTTCTTATGAATGTTTTCATTGCTCTTAAAGGAACTCATTTTTGATTTTTATTTAGAATGTCAGAGAAGGCTCGGAATACCACTCTAGCAGACTATTATAGGGGTCGAATAACTGCACGCTATAATCTGTAGGGACTTATAATACCTTCTACTGACTCACAATACGTCTAGTGACCGTTTATAGACCGGACCTACTTTTCAGGTACCTATTTTGCAAGTGTAAACAATAACATGCAACCCTTTATACCCTGGAAAACAGCCAAACTGTAAGTAATTATCTTTGCTACATTTATTTAAATAAAGTTTCCGAAATTTCAGCCAGATTATTACCTTCTCGAGCTTTCCTGGTTTCAATGGTCTGTTGGAATAATTGCGCACTGCTAATGCGGTTGCGTCAAAGCCTAGTCTAGTAGAAAATAATTTCTAAAACTGAAATAAACTTTTTATTTGTATATTTCATACAATCCAACGCGCAGAGAAATTTTCATTCGAGCGACCATGTTTTTTATGTCTCAGTGGCGCCTTGACGTCAGAAACGTTGCACTATTTGACGTCACGTTTTGATACGTGTACGCACCATGGCACTGAATGTCATTTAACATGACTCCCTGTCTGTAGTCTTTTTTGTGAATTTTGCTAAATTATTGCAAAACCCCATGATTTTTTTTATTGCTCGCTGAAGCTCGCCCCTATAAAATTGTCTGAGGCTCACCGATTATATTTTAGTATTAAAGACACTAGCCATGTATTTACTATATTACCGCCACAGAGAGAGAGAGAGAGAGAGAGAGAGAGAGAGAGAGAGAGAGAGAGAGAGAGAGAGAGAGAATCATAGTTCGAAGTACTTTGAATGACAATGTATATTATCAATTATGACTCAATCAATTAATGCCATTAAAGAATAGGTGTGAAAACACGTGTGTGTGTGAGAGAGAGAGAGAGAGAGAGAGAGAGAGAGAGAGAGAGAGAGAGAGAGAGAGTCATAGTTTGAAGTACTTTGAATGACAATCTAAATTATCAATTATGACTCAATCAATTAATGCCATTAAACAATAGGTGTGAAAACACGTGCCCTATTGTTAATCGCCTTCACTTATCTGATTCTCTTTAGCACCTTTACAAGTTAAGTGTTTTTAAATTGTTCGGTTGTTCCTTTAACAGTTTCAGCGAGCAACGGCTGAAAAAGGTAAAACTGTCAAAATTGGTGTATCTTTTGTTTCAAGAAAATCTTTCATAGACCGACGGCATGGCTGTCCAAAGCTTCGCCCAAAGATCACTGCGTCATTCATCTTTGAAATCGTTGTACATTTTTAAAAGTATACTAAAGCGGAATAATCATAATGTCTGTTTTGTGCATTTCATGTCAGAAAAAAAGATTGCCGCCACCTTTCTATGTCTTGTCTCTGTGTGTGAGCTATGGCTCCATTTCAGTACTTTGTGGGACTGGTAAGTCTTATTTATTTAAGAAATAGATCAGCTCTAACAGTGATTTGTTGAGTTATATATCGCTGTTTGGATGTCAGTTGTAAGGTAGATCAAATCACAAGCGCGTAGTGCGAGTGATGTATCTTCCAGAAGAAGCCTTCGTGGTTTAGTGGTGGTTAAGGGGCTCGCTTCATAAATTCGACTCCGCGCTTATCTAGAATTTCGAATGAGTCTTTAAACCGAGGTCTCGACGACTCTATTTGACCATAGTTATTGGACGTAAAACTCAAAATCCGACACACTTAAAAAAAAAAAAATAATAATTAGATTTTTAAAAAGCTACTGCTTGACAACATGTGGTCGGACGAAATTACGGGATATAAAATCTCAGTTACACCGTCGAATGGACTATTCCATTTTATAATGGTTATATAGGTTGTGAATATTAGTCAGTAATTCCAAGAATAAGAATGTCTTTAGGTTTAATCAAATCTCAGACAGCAAGAGGAAACTAGCCTAAGATCATATTAATACACGGTCTCAACAATGGGACACATTAATGGACGGTTCTGTAGTTTACATACCAAGCTGTCCCAATCATTTTTAAATGGAATCAACTGGTGAAGTGTGACGTCAGTTCCCGTACGCCATTTATTTGTTGTCCTCTGAGAAAACGCAACAATGGCAAATCAAGAAGAAATACTCGATGCCTTATGCTGTATGTGATCCGTGGAATTTCACGAATAAATACTAGACGCTTTTCTTTCCTAACACCTTGTTTAATTGGCCTATATTTATCTTTTCAGCATACGAGAAGAAACCGTCGAGCGATATCCCTCCGGTGCTAGAAGATTTCCTTCGACAGGTGGCCAAAACCGGCGAAACGATGTGAGTTGATGAATTAAGTTCTGTACCTGGTGTAGCAGAATCACGGCCTTTTTCATCATTTCTACTTTATACACAGGGAATAGGCTCGATGTTTCATGAGCTCGATTCTGATAACAGCATGTAGGAAATTTTGTGGCCACAATAGCTCGGTAGTGCCTAGTCACTAGAGGTACCCCACTGGAAACACCAGAATGACTCTGAAATACCGGAACGGACTTGGAAAAAAGGGCTTGAGATGTCATTTCTTCTCGGTGTTTGGTAATTTTAAGTCCCACAAAATTGGAAGCAACAACTCCAAAATGACCTAAATAGTGTTGACGGGGACGTAAAACCTAAGTTAAAGCATATTCTACACCTTGAAGATCGTTGACAGGCTCATCTGTAAGGACCATCAGTCCTTTTTAAGCCCACCCCTTGTATAGTCTAGGTTTGGAACCAACTTATATTGGTCTCTCGTGTCATATAGTGTCACGTGGCGACATCACTATCTGTTGCTTATATATATCCGCAACAAAAGTTAGTGTTAAGGTATATAGTTGTCACACCTCTAGACTGCAATGCAAAATAAACTAAGATTATCCAAATTGTTACCCAACACTGTGGGTTGCAATAAGTTCAAAAAGCAAATACATTAATGTAAAGCAAATTCAACAAGTACAGTTGAAGACCAAATAATGGTTCTATAAGACCACTAGAGGAAGATTTATTGTCCAAAATGAGGCAAAATCCACTAAATTTTCAAACAAGGATACCGACAAGGCAGGATCACTCAGCCTTAAATTATTATCATTTTCAGTTATGAACTCTGAAGTAGCAAAGACGAGGCATAATTTTCTTACTTTCTATATTTCTAAGCACTTTTGTGAAAATTTCACCCAATACACTGTAGATCCAATATATCGCGATCCGTTATTTCATGATATCCCAATATATCGCGGATCGGCCGTGGACCCCAATTATTCACGAGCAAAAATAAAAAATAAATCAAAAAAAATAAATAAAATATAAAAAAAATATATGTTTGCTGTTACTGACTGTAAATTGTTCCGGTATTGATTTTGTTCGCGCCTACTGCATCACACCTGTTTGCACACAATCCAATCAATTATTGTTAATTGTCACACTTCTCATAATCAGTGTCATAATTTAGTACATCTGCTCATACTCAATCAATTAACCATGTCCACACGCCGATTATTTAACCGGCAGTCATACAGAGCATCTTCGTTGTTTTCTTCACAAATTACTTGCGAAAATGTCAGCTATGAATAAGCCCCCAATTCCCAATCAGCAAAAAATGTCGTTGCAATGCCGGTGTCCCAGTTTATCTTGACCCCTGGGTAGCTTTACCCCCGGGGGTAAAGCTACTCAGGGGTAGCTTTACCCCCGGGGGTAAGGATATCCTGGGATATCTTTACCCCCACCCTGGATATCTTCACCCCCGGGGGTAAAGCTAAACTGGCCAGGATATCTTTACCCCCAACCCAACTTTTGGGTATAAACAATTTTCTTAATACCCAATTTCTTCTTATATGTAAGAGAAGCAAGATAGTGGACTCGATGTATCACTTAAACATTTTTCGTGTCAATCGTGACTCGGACTATTAGAACTACCCTTAGTAAGAAATATGACCATATTATAGAGGCGAATGATTATTTAATAACTTCTTTTTGTATATTTTCTTATTCAAAATGTCCCTTATGACAATCTTGCATTATCCCTGGCAGTTGTGAAATGGGTGGTGGGGGTGAGTGCAAAGGTGGGGGGGGGTGAAGATATCCCGGCTGGGATATCTTTACCCCCGGGGGTAAAGCTAAACTGGCCAGGATATCTTTACCCCCACCCCAACTTTTGGGTATAAACTATTTTCTTAATACCCAATTTATTCTTATATGTAAGAGAAGCAAGATAGTGGACTCGATGTTTCACTTAAACATTTTTCGTTTCAGTCGTGACTCGGACTATTAGAACTACCCTTAGTAAGAAATATGACCATATTATAGAGGCGAATGATTATTTTATAACTTCTTTTTGTATATTTTCTTATTCAAAATGTCCCTGATGACAATCTTTCATAATCTTGCATTATCCCTGTCAGTTGTGAAATGGGTGGTGGTGGTGAGTGGAAAGGCGGGGGTAAAGATATGCCGGCTGGGATATCTTTACCCCCAGGGGTAAAGCTAAACTGGCCAGGATATCTTTACCCCCACCCTAACTTTTGGGTAAAACTATTTTCTAAATGCCCAATTTCTTCTTATATGTAAGAGAAGCAAGTTAGTGGACTAGATGTTTCACTTTAACATTTTTCGTTTCATTCATGACTCAGACTAATAGAACTACCCTTAGTAAGAAATATGACCACATTATAGAGGCAAATGATTATTTAATAATTTCTTTTTGTATAGTTTCTTATTCAAAATGTCCCTTATGACAATCTTTCATTATCTTGCATTATCCCTGTCAGTGGTGGTGGTGATTGGAAAGGCGGGGGTAAAGATATCCCGGCTGGGATATCTTTACCCCCGGGGGTAAAGCTAAACTGGCCAGGATATCTTTACCCCCACCCAAACTTTTGGGTATAAACTATTTTCTTAATGCCTGACGGTTAAATGGGTGGTGGGGGTGAGTTGCAAGGTGGGGGTAAAGATATCCCGGCTGGGATATCTTTACCCCCGCCTTTCCACTCACCACCACCACCCATTTCACAACTGACGGGGATAATGCAAGATTATGAAAGATTATCATAAGGGACATTTTGAATAAGAAAATATACAAACAGATGTTCTTAAATAATCATTTGCCTCTTTAATATGGTCATATTTCTTACTAAGTGTAGTTCTATTTGTCCGAGTCCTGATTGAAAAGAAAAATGATCAAGTGAAACATCGAGTCCACTTTCTTGCTTCTCTTACATATAAGAAGAAATTGGGCATTAAGAAAATAGTTTATACTCAAAAGTTTGGGTGGGGGTAAAGATATCCTGGCCAGTTTAGCTTTACCCCCGGGGGTAAAGATATCCCAGCCGGGATATCTTTACCCCCACCTTTCCACTCACCACCACCCATTTCACAACTGATAGGGATAATGCAAGATTATGAAAGATTGTCATAAGGGACATTTTGAATAAGAAACTATACAATTTCTTGAAGTGATTTTTAATTCATAGACTATTTGTTAGTTTCCCTGTGGAAATATGATTTAGAAGAATATACAAAAAGAAGTTCTTAAATAACCATTTGCCTCTATAATATGGTCATATTTCTTACTAAGGGTAGTTCTATTTGTCCGAGTCATGATTGAAACAAAAAATGTTCAAGTGAAACATCGAGTCCACTTTCTTGCTTCTCTTACATATAAGAAGAAATTGGGTATTAAGAAAATAGTTTATACCCAAAAGTTGGGGTGGGGGTAAAGATATCCTTGCCAGTTTAGCTTTACCCCCGGGGGTAAAGATATCCCAGCCGGGATATCTTTACCCCCGCCTTTCCACTCACCACCACAACCCATTTCACAACTGCAGTGATTTTTTTACAAATTTTCAACTATGAGTCCTGGGACTCGTTCAACCAAAAAACTGTGCGTCCCAAATCTGAAAGTATGAGTCCCAATATTTGGAGGGAAAAAATGGGAATCAAAAAACAGATTGGTTCAGTATAGTTAAAAATGTGGTGATGAATGAATGTCTAGTATATGGACAGAATCAATCATCAACTTGTGTTGTTTACTAGCCCAAAGTAATCCAGCTAAAGTGTACGTTTTTTTTTTGTGTCTATTTTCCGAGTCCTTTTCGGAGGGATGATTTCTACTTTCGTTTTCGATAAATGCGCACCGCAACGCAACTTGTATGAAATTTACTTCATGCACAATTGAGGTAAAATCCCGAACGTTTCCTCATGATTGGTACACCAGCTATCTAAACAGGTGCTGACAAATCTATTGCCCGGCTGCCCGGCACAAGTCCGAAATCGCGCCGGGCAGGTGCACTTTGACCTTACGACGCCCGGTCGAGCAAGTGCAAAAAAATCGTCTACAACTGTCAGCCTTTTGAGTTCTTAAATACGGTAAAACTAGAGTAAGTCAATCTCAATAATTGCTGCAGTGTCCGGCTTTGTCGACAATTCAGAGACAAATTGTCTGTGTATTTATAACGGTTCAATTATGACACTATTGTTAATCCCTTTCATATAATTGCTAAGAAAACATGATTGCCCTGCGGTGCGTGTCTTTCATTTCATCGATAAGCCAACTTGAACAAGGTGTGAAAATATGGTCAATTATCTCTCTAATTTGTGTTTATTCCCCTATGTATGCATAATAAAAACGGACTTTTCTACTATCTCTTGAATGTTATGTTTTGGCGCCAAATAGCAGACGCTAGACGGGAAAAGTCGAACGCTGTTGTTCGAGCTTCTGGGAATAATTCGGGAGCTGTGCAAAACGCTGTTTTCTATCCACCTCTATTCACAACCGTTTCGCCATCGAGAAAATATTTTTACCGGGTACAAACATTTTTTTTTATGAAAGATATACACCCCATTAAAATAAAACAATGGCATTAAACACGTGTGAGGTTTCTGCCATCACATGACGTCATTTACCGATCACGTGCAGAAAACGGTGTTGGTGGTTTGTGGGCGGGGATTTGGATGGCGCAAAACTATGATGTTCGCATTGAACTTACTTGTGTGAAAGTTCGGGCTCGTTCTGGATGGAAGGGATCCTCGTCTTGTGGTTGGATCATTAAATTGTACCTGTATCGATTTTTCAGTGACTCGTTGGGCAGTTCGGTAAAAGTGCGGTATTTTATCATTTCCGCCGATATTTACAGCCGCCAAAACGAAAGTTGGATTTTTCGCCCATGAATTTTTTTTGCGTCCGAGGGACGCACATATTTTATGATTGTGCGTCCTCAGTCCTATTTGTGCGTCCTGGACGCAGGACGCAGGGGTAAAAAAATCACTGCAACTGACAGGGATAATGCAAGTTTATGAAAGATTGTCATAAGGGACATTTTGAATAAGAAACTATACAAAAAGAAGTTATTAAATAATCATTTGCCTCTATAATATGGTCAAATTTCTTACTAAGGGTAGTTCTATTAGTCTGAGTCATGATTTGAATGAAAAATGTTAAAGTGAAACATCGAGTCCACTATCTTGCTTCTCTTACATACATGTATAAGAAGAAATTGGGCATTAAGAAAATGGTTTATACCCAAAAGTTGGGGTGGGGGTAAAGATATCCTAGCCAGTTTAGCTTTACCCCGGGGGGTAAAGATATCCCAGCCGGGATATCTTTACCCCCACCTTTCCACTCACCGCCACAACCCATTTCACAACTGACAGGGATAATGTAAGTTTATGAAAGATTGTCATAAGGGACATTTTGAATAAGAAAATATACAAAAAGAAGATATTAAATAATAATTTGCGTCTATAATATGGTCATATTTCTTTCTAAGGGTAGTTCTATAAGTCCGAGTCACAATTGAAACGAAAAATGTTCAAGTGAAACATCGAGTCCACTATCTTGCTTCTCTTACATATAAGAAGAAATTGGGCATTTAGAAAATACTTTGTACCCAAAACTTGGGGTGGGGGTAAAGATATCCTGGCCAGTTTAGCTTTACCCCCGGGGGTAAAGATATCCCAGCCGGGATATCTTTACCCCCGCCTTTCTACTCACCACCACCACCCATTTCACGACTGCGGGGGATAATGCAAGATTATGAAAGATTGTCATAAGCAACATTTTGAATAAGAAAATATACAAAAAAGAAGTTAGTTAATAATCATTTGCATCTATAATATGGTCATACTTCTTGTTAAGGGTAGTCCTATTAGTCCGAGTCATGATTGAAACGAAAAAATGTTAAAGTGAAACATCGAGTCCACTATCTTGTTTCACTTACATATAAGAAGAAATACGGCATTAAGAAAATAGTTTATACCCAAAAGTTGGGGTGGGGGTAAAGATATCCTTGCCAGTTTAGCTTTACCCCCGGGGGTAAAGACATCCCAGCCGGGATATCTTTACCCCCGGGGGTGAAGATATCCAGGGTGGGGGTAAAGATATCCCGGGATATCTTTACCCCGGGGGGGTAAAGCTACCCAGGGGGTAAAGATAAACTGTTACACCGGGTCGACGGCAACGCGTTGTTTTAACGTCGTATCAATTTCGGCCCGACGTTGGTTCATTTTTTTCTGCTAACCGTTTTGTTTTGGTTAGATGTACACTGTCCCAGCCATTTTTAATAACTTCAAGCAGAAAAATAAACAAAAAAACAACAAACAAACAAAACAATAAAATAAAAAATAAATAAGTAAAGATAAATTAAATAGTACAGCAGACATAACAAGCAAAGGGACGCAAATCCTGTTTGACCAAGCTCTTTGATATGGGAGTAGTTTCCCTTGACAGGCCGGTTCGTTTTTTTTTCTGCTGTTTTGTTTGGTTAGATGTTCACTGTCCCAGCCATTTTTAGCTCGTCTGTTTTTTGAAAAAAAACTTCGAGCTATTGTCATCACTCCGGCGTCAGCGTTGTTGTTGTCGTCGTCTGGCGTCGTCGTTCCAAAAAAACTTAACCTTGGCTATAACTTAAAAAGTATTAGACCTAGCCTCATGAAACTTCATACACACACTCATCATCACAAGAGCTACATTTTGACCAAGGACCATAACAACATTGTTGATTTTGGCTGAATTATCTCCCCTTTTCCAATTTTCTTCTGAAACACATTTTTTGCTCTCATTTTAATACTATTCACAACAGAGCCTTCAAACTTCACATGAATGTTCCTTGGGACAAGACCTTTTCAGTGATACCACACTTTTTGATCTGTGACCTTGACCTTTGAACTTTGACCTATTTTTCGAAAATTTAACCGAAAACCTCAACCTTGACCATATTTCCAAAAGTATTTGGCCTACCTTCATGAAACTTCATACACATACTCACCATCACAAGAGCTACATTCCCTACAAGTTTTATAACTCCATCTTGCAATTTGATTGAATTATCTCACCTTTTCTCTCCGTTTTTAGCTCACCAGAGCCGATTGCTCCGGGGGAGCTTATAGGATAGGCAGTTGTCCGGCGTCGTTGTCGTCGTCGTCGTCGTCGTCTGACGTCAACACTTTCAAACATCTTCTTCTCTGAAGCCACTGGACCGATTCAGCCCAAATTTTATCTGTAGCATCCTTGGGCTGGGGGATTGAAAGTTTGTGTTTTTTATGAAAATTGGCCCATTAGTTTGGTTGCTATAGCAACTTAGAGCTCCCATAGACTTATAATGGGGAAAATTGAAAAATGGCATTTACTGCCAAGCCACTGCAGATATTTTGACAAAACTTTCATAGAAATATTCCTTAGGCAATCTACTATCTGCCATATGATTTTAGGCCTACTGCTCATTTGTATTGGTTGCCATGGAAACCAAAATGAAAAAATAGAAAAAAAAAATACTTATCATCTCCTCAGAAACCGTATGCTCTATGAGGCTGAAAGTTTATGGAAATATTCACCATATTTGCCTTTACAGATTTGTGTTTTTTATGAAATTCGGCTCTTTAGTTTGGTTGCTATGGCAACTTAGATTTTCCATAGACTTATAATGGGGAAAATTGAAAAATGGCATTAACTACAAAGCCTTTGCAGATATTTTGAAAAAACTTTCATAGAAATGTTCCTTTAGTAAACTTCTCTCAGCCATATGCTGTTATGTCAACCTGCGGGTCCAGTAGGTTGTGCCAGGGCCATGCCCCGCCCCCAGTACTTCATAAAATGACTTCTATCTCAGAAACCTTACAGATCCCCACCCCTAAACCATATATATTCTTGTTCCTATTGATAAGACGCATTCAGTGACACCAACCTGGAGGTCCTCCGGGATGTGCCGAGGCCATGCCCCACCCCCCCTCCACTTCATAAAAGGCCCAATATCTCGGAAACCATTCAGATCCCCACCCCTGAACCCTATATACTCTTGTTCCTTATGATAAGACGCATTCAGTGACATCAAACTGGGGGTCCCCCGGGATGCGCCAGGGCCATGTCCCGCCCCTCCATTTCATAAAAGGCCCAATATTTCGGAAACCTTACAGATCCCCACCCCTAAACCATATATATTCTTGCTCCTTATGATAAGACGCATTCATTGACCCCAAATTGGGGGTCTTCCGGGGTGCGCCGGAGCCATGCCCCACCCTTCACTTCACAAAAGGCCATATATCTCAGAAACTGTTCAGATCCCCACCCCTAAACCATATATGTTCTTGTTCATTATGATGAGACACATTCAGTGACACCAACCTGGGGGTCCCCAGGGATGTGCTGGGGCCATGCCCCACCCCCTCCATTTCGTAATATCTCAATATCTCGGAAACCTTACAGATCCCCACCCCTAAACCATAAATATTCTTGTACCTTATGATAAGACACTTTCATTGACACCAACCTGGGGGTCTCCCTGGGCCTTGCCCCACCCCTGCACTTCACAAAAGGCCTTATATCTCAGAAACTGTTCAGAGCCCCACCCCTAAACCATATATATTCATCTTCCTTATGATAAGGCACATTCATTGACACCAGCTTGTGAGTCCCCGGGGCATGCCCGGGCCTTGCTCCACCCCTTGACTTCATTAAAAGCCACATATCTCAGAAATAGTTCAGATCCCCACCCCTAAACCATATATATTCTTGTTCCTTATGATAAGACTCATTCAGTCACACCAACTTGGTTGTCTCTTTGTGCTGAGGCAATGTGCCCCGCCCTTCCACTTCATAAAAGGCCATATATTTCAGAAACCATTAAATCCCCACCCCATATTCATATATGTTCTTGTTCCTTATTATTAGCACACCTACTGTAGGTGTGTCCTCAGGGGCCAGTCCTCTCCTTTCCACTTCATGAAAGGATATCTTGGAAACCGTTCAGATTCCCACCCATAAACCATATATATACTTGGTCCTTATGATGAGACACATTTAGGGATAACAATCTTGGGCTTTCCTGGGAACGACAGGGCATCAGGGCTTTAGATAAGGCTGCGTACCGCGTAAATTACGAAAAAAATTGGGAGGATACTCCTTTTTTTCAAATCTGCTGCGTATCAGGTACGAAAAACAAATTAGCATTACGCATTTAATATTTTTGAGAGCGTATTTGGAACGCATGTGAAATAAATGACGTGTGTAATAAAAGGCGGGAAATTCTCACACAGGAAAATTATGCATTCATAAATTATTTCAAGCGAATCAAGTTTTATTGGGGTTGGGGTTACGGTCCTTTCAAGATTATATCACATATAGAGCCGATCCGATCGTTAATCAGGTGGGAGTAAACCGGAGTAATCTGAACTACAGTAAGACGAGCGAGCAGTGAAGTCTCGGATCAGTCAGCGCATGCGCACGAGCCTTCATTAGCCTTATTGATTGGATGAGCAGGTCATTGCTCAACAGTATCGACGCGCATCAGTCTGCGCATCGCTGATTTTACAAGCTGGGTTATAAATCCAAACGGACTTGTGTAGTTGTTGCGCATGTTGTTCTGACTTACATAGTGGTTGCGCATGCTGGTCTAAGTCTTCGAGTATCGTGCAAACAGTGAAGACTCGGAGTAGCCTGCACATCATTGCAAACTGCTCAGTCTTCGCTGACCCCAAGAGCCTTTTGCAGGGCTACTCAGAGATAGGTGAGAAAAAAGGTTGCCCGAGTTGCGCATGTTGATCTGGGTCTTTGCAAGGTAATGTGCGACTCAGCTCGGTATACACACTGTTTACTTGTAATACTGTCGCAGACTGATCAAGCCGCGGGGATATTGCAAACACTAGCTTCGCAATTTGATCAGAGTCTTTGCAGATCATTGGCAACCAGTGAAGACGCACTTTCAGCCTGAGTTCTGAAACGTCAAATGACATGGATAATTATTTAGTAGTCTCCCTTGAACAGATTACTTATTAAGCCATCGGTTATTTTTTGTATTGCTTTAATAACACGCTTTCAGATGAATCAAACAAATTATTTTTTATTTAAATATTATAATTCTATATTAAAAGATATCTATAAGTTAAATGTTCAAATGTTTTTTTTTAAATAATAAACGTTGCTATTTCTTCGACCCAGTACACCACTTACTTGTGAAATGCATGTACATATAAATGTATATAATTCCAGTAAAACACCAGTACCATTAGCTTCACTAACGTGTGAGAAGCCAACTGATCATAACGATTTTGATGGCATTTCATAAACCAAAACATGGTGCCCAAATTTTTCATGCTAAAGTGCCCTACCCAGCCTAGCGCCCCTTTGCCCTTTAATCCTAGTTGGATCACTGCAATCCTCAAGTTCTTTTCAGCTGATCAGGAGTCTGTCTCTGCCGCACTTTTTGTGAAAAAGGTCCTGACAGATTTTTGATTCAGTAACTGGTTCCGATTATAACATTGCCTTTAACGAAACACGATTGGTCCCACGATCGAAGGGTGGAAGAAAATAAATATCCATGGACAATATATGATGAAATTGAGAATATGGTTTTGAAAAGGAATTTTAAAGTATATGAGTTTCACTCCATATCTTGGACAATAAAGTGAAGCTGATATTCTAAATTTTGAGAAAATCTTTGGCCACAATAATCAGCCATTGAAGTCCTGCTATCCGCCAAGACAACTAAACCCCAAAAGTTAGATTTCTCCGTCAACAAACAGCTCAGAAGAGATTTCAATGTGGCATTGTTTTGTCTGATTTGTGGCCAGGCATACTGCTTGTTTTCTAATAGACACAGATATTGAATATGTGTATATATAAGAAAACAAACAGTACACCTGGCCACAAATCAGTCCATAAAAACATTGTGTCGAGACTGCAAAATGAAGTTTTTTGGTTTATTTTTCAGTACTCTTAAAAATTTCTCGTTACTCCTTTTTTTAGCTCACCTGTCACGTAGTGACAAGGTGAGCTTTTGTGATCACATTTTGTCCGTCGTCCGTGCGTGCGTGCGTGCGTCCGTGCGTCCGTAAACAATTTGTTGTCCGCACGATAGCATCTTCATTTATGATTTGATTTTAACCAGACTTGCACACAACTTGTACCCCCATGAGATCTAGGTTCCTTTCTTGAACCAGCCATATTCCATCATGTGTTACTGAGTTATGGCCCCTGAAAGGGCAAAACTTGCCTATTTTGGTCTTGTCTGCAGGATAGCATCTTCATTTATGATTTGATTTTAACCAGATTTGCACACAACTTGTACCACCATGAGATCTGGGTTCCTTTCTATATCCCATCATGTGCTACAGAGTTATGGCCCCTGAAAGGGCATAAATTGCCTATTTTGGTCTTGTCCGCACGATAGCATCTTCATTTATGATTTGATTTTAACCAGACTTGCACACAACTTGTACCCCCATGAGATCTAGGTTCCATTCTTGAACCAGCCATATCCCATCATGTGTTACTGAGTTACGGCCCTTGAAAGGGCAAAAATTGCCTATTTTGGTCTTTTCCGCACAATAGCATCTTCATTTATTATTTGATTTTAACCTGACTTGCACACAACTTGTACCCCCATGAGATCTGGGTTCCTTTCTTGAATCAGCCATATCCCATCATGTGCTTCGGAGTTACGGCCCCTGAAAGGGCAAAAATTGCCTATTTTGGTCTTGTCCGCACGATAGCATCTTCATTAATGATTGGATTTTAACCAGACTTGCACACAACTTGTACCACCATGGGATCTGGGTTCCTTTCTTGAATCAGCCATATCCCATCATTTGCTTTGGAGTTACAGCCCCTGAAAGGGCAAAAATTGCCTATTTTGGTCTTGTCCGCACAATAGCATCTTCATTTATGATTTGATTTTAACCAGACTTGCACACAACTTGTACCACCATGGGATCTGGGTTCCTTTCTTGAACCAGCCATACCCCATTATGTGTTACGGAGTTACGGCCCCTGAAAGGGCAAAAATTGACTATTTTGGTCTTGTCTGCATGATAGCTGTTTCATTTATGATTTGATTTTAACTTAACTTGCACACATTTTGTACCACCACAAAATATCTCGGTCAAGATCGAATATGGGTCATGTTGGGTCAAAAAGTAGGTCAGTAGGTCAAATCAGGAAAAAACCTTGTGAAGACACTAGAGGCCACAGTTTTGGTCCGATCATCATCAAACTAGCCCAGAATAATCATCTTGACAATATCTCAGTCAAGTTCGAATATAGGTGTTGTCGGGTTTAAAAGTAGGTTATTAGGTCAAATCATAGAAAAACCTTCTGAACACACTAGAGACAACAATTTATGTCCAATCATCATCAAACTTGCTCAGAATGATCATCTTGATAATATCATAGTCACATTTGAATATGAGTCATGTTGGTTCAAAAAGTAGGTCAGTAGGTCAAATCATAGAAAAACCTTGTGAACACACTAGAGGCCACAGTTTTGGTCCAATCATCATCAAACTTGCTCAGAATGATCATCTTGATAATATTTTGGTCACCTTCGAATATGGGTCATGGCAGGTCAAAAAGTAGGTCAGTAGGTCAAATAAGAGAAAAACCTTGTGAACACACTAGAGGCCACATTTTTGGTCCAATCATCATCAAACTTGCTCGGAATGATAGTCTTGACAATATCTCGGTCATGTTCGAATATGGGTTATTTCAGGTCAAAAAGTAGGTCAGTAGGTCAAATCATAGAAAAACCTTGTGAACACAATAGAGGCCACAGATTAGGTCCGATCATCATCAAACATGCCCAGAATGATCATCTTGACAATATCTGAGTCATGTTCAAATATTGGTCATGTCGGTCCAAAAAGTAGGTCAGTAGATAAAATCATAGAAAAACCCTCTGAACACACTAGAGGCCACAGTTTTGGTCTGATCATCATCACACTTGCTAAAAATGATCATTTGACAATATCTCAGTTAATTTTGAATGTGGGTCATATCTTGCCAGTAAGTAGGTCAATAGGTCAGATTGCTGAAAAACCTTGTGTACACACTAGAGAAACCAGTTTTGGTCCGATCATCATCAAACTTGCTCAGAATGATCATCTTGACAATATCTGGGTCAAGTTTGAATATGGGTCATGTCGGGTCAAAAAGTAGGTCAGCAGGTCAAATCATAGAAAAAGTTTTGAACACTCTTAGAGGCCACAGTTTTAATCAAATCATCATAAAACTTGCTCAGAATGATCATCTGGACAATATCTCAGTTCAGTTCGAATATGGGTCATGTCAAATCAAAAAGTAGATCAGTAGTTATTTTGTCATAACTTTTGAACTGTTTTAGATAGAGCCTTCATATTTGGCATGTAGGTTCCTTGTGACAAGGGCTTCCCACTCATATAAAGATTTGACCTGTGACTTTGACCTGTGACCTACTTTATCGTAACTTTTGAACCATATGAGATAGAGCCTTCATATTTGGCATGTATGTTCCCTGTGACAAAGTTTTCCCAATCATTCAAATCTTTTTAGCCATGACCTTGACCTTTGACCTACTTTGTCATAACTTTTGGAGCATTTAAGATACAGTCTTCATATTTGGCATAAAGGTTCCTTCATAGGAGTGAGTGTTTGAGTTGAAGTCTCACCGAAAGCTAAGGTCATACAGTGATGGGACCTCTGTTTAAAAACCAATCTGAAAGTCTGGAGAAGCTTGGGATCGATACTGCTACCCCTGGTTTACAAGGCAAGTAACATGACCACAGTACCATGAAGGCTTCTAAACTTCATTGGAATGTTGTGTAGATGACCCTCTAGGAAAATAGCATAACGATTAACAAATGGTCACAAGAGCTAAAAATAGAAAAAACATTGTGAATTTGCTTCAAATGCGAACTCCTTCTAAACCGTTTGGCAAATTGGATTTTAAACTTCACAGGAATGTTGCCTAGGTGACTCCCTACCAAAATAGTTAAACCATATTCCACTCCAATGAACAAGATGGCTGCCAGAGTTAAAAATAAAAAAAAAAATCTTCAAATGACAATTCCTACTGTACTCTTGGGCCAATTTCATTCAAACTTTGAAGTAATGTTGCTTAGATGACCCTCTACCAAAAAGGCTAAAACAATCCCGCTCTGATGGAAAAAATGGCCACCGGAGCTAAAAATAGAAAAATATTGTAAATCTGATTCAAACGTGAACCCCTCCTAAACCCTATGGCCAATTTTAGTGATTGCCCTAAAGCGGAACAGCGGGGCGCGGCGGCCCGGTGCCCTAAATTCCCGCCCTCTTGCCCTAAAATTTGAAATTTTTGCCCCTTTTGCGCCCCGCATTGCCCTTTACGCCAATTAAATGTGCCCTACAATAGACCTAATCTTTTCACCGTTTATCCAATAATCACGGGACAGTCATGCGTAATTACCGACATGCAACAATCGCAATAAATACACACAATGTAAAATACCTGTGCTGTGTTCAGTCGAGTGTATAGTATGGTTCCCGTTTTATTCACGTATACAAATGGCAATAACCAGGAAATTTATTAATGACCGAATTTGTTGACAAGAGGTCTCGATCACCCAAATTTAGAGCCGAAATTCGGCCCCATTCCGAATGAAAATCCCTAAAAGTATCCAATTTCCGGAAGACAAATTTCAAATCTGGCCAAGCACACTTTGTCCAAAAAATGTTGCAGTTCTTCTAAAACTCTCTGAATAAATGCATGGTGTACAGTTTCAGTAATTTAAGGTTTACCAAATTATTATTGTCCTTCATTCTACGATGTAGTTTTTGCGTAAGTACCCCACCCACTACATTACGGATTTTGAGGGCCTAAATATGCTCACTCTAGTTTTTTTTAGCAAGATATTTTGTTACAAATAAAATAAATGATGATTTTTTGACAATCTGAAGAAAAAATATTAAAGTTTTGCATCCGAACAAAGTCGCCAGATGCACTGGAATGTGTGTCCTCCTTCAGGTCCGTCACTACGTTTTTATTAAGGTAGCAGTCACCAAAAATGTCATAACGTTTAGATGATGGGAGAATTGACCAAAAAGTTTAAAACTACAATCATTCTGTGCAATATATTTAATGTTCTGTGTTTTTTGTCTTGTATGAACCTGATGTAATGTAAGGATGCCCAGGTACTTCTGTCTATCTCTATCTTCCGATTTCGCTTTAACCCTAGGAGGGGACACAGAAGGGGCATGTTATGTACATACACTCCAGTTTTGCAGGATGAAAGCCTACACCGTAATCATTTAATTGCGGTAGGGTTCTTTAACCTGCACATGGATGGGTCTCACTGCACAGGGGGCCTCCAGTTAACGTCCCTACACAAAGGACGGTGCACTTTATGACATTCATCCCTGCAAATGATGCCAATAGAGCGTGTGTATGAACACCGAAATTTTATCACCGCTGCCGGGGATTGAACCTGGGACCCCTAGCATTAGAGACAAGTGCACTTACCACTGAGCTATCATGCTCCACATGATATTCATAGTTACCACGTTTGGTATTCTTAGTAGAATTATCCTAGTTTAAATCATTTGGATAAAATTCTTACTGCAGTCACGGTCAGGAAGTGTCTGTCGAGTATTAATATCTTACCTAACAATTTACGGGCCCTTAAATATTGATCCGGATCCCAAACATTTGAAAGATTGGGCCATTGGGCAGGTTAAGGTTTATCCCTGTTGTTTATTCCACAGTCTGCTGTCTGGCATCTATAGGCCTGCTCTTCAAATAACAATGCCATTAAAGAAAACCTTTCAGTGTTTGTAGTGTATTTTCCAAATTTCAGTCAAAATATCGATAATTTTCCCAGTTCTAAAGGCCCCATCCCCATTCCCTAAAAGGGGTTCAAGAGCCCTGCCTTACCCTCTTTGGCAAGAGTCTGTGTAAGGTGTGCCCTTTTGATATGCAGTGCCGCGTTGCAAAAATGCCCTTTTTATCCCCCGACCGAATAGGTTCGGGGGATATAGCGATCAGCCTGGCGTCCGTCCGTCTGTCCGTCCGTCCGTCCGTCCGTCCGTCCGTCCGTCCGTCCGTCCGTCCGTCCGTAGACGCAACCTTGTGATGGCCATAACTCCTATACCCTTTGAGATTCATTGATGGTTCTTGGCACAATTGTTCACAAGGCCGAGACGGCGTGTCATGCGCAAGAACCAGAACTCTGGATGCCATACTTTTTTAGTTATCTCCCCTTTTAATAAAATAGAATGACTACTTTGTGATGGCCATAACTCCAATACCCTTCGAGATATATTGCTGGTACCTGGCACAGTTGTTCACAAGGCTGAGACGGCGTGTCATGCACAAGAACCACAACTCTGGTTGCCACGGTTTTGGAGTTATCTTCCCTTCCAATCAAATAGAGTGACAACCTTATGATGGCCATAACTCCTATACCCTTTGAGATTCATTGATGGTTCTTGGCACAATTGTTCACAAGGCTGAGACGGCGTGTCATGCGCAAGAACCAGAACTCTGGATGCCATACTTTTTTAGTTATCTCCCCTTTTAATAAAATAGAATGACTACTTTGTGATGGCCATAACTCCAATACCCTTGGAGATATATTGATGGTACCTGGCACAGTTGTTCACAAGGCTGAGACGGCGTGTCATGCACAAGAACCACAACTCTGGTTGCCATGGTTTTGGAGTTATCTCCCCTTCCAATAAAATAGAGTGACAACCTTGTGATGGCCATAATTCCAGTACCCTTTAAGATATATTGATGATACCTGGCACAGTTGTTCACAAGGCCTAGACAGTGTGTCATGCACAAGAACCACAACTCTGGATGCCATGTTTTTTTAGTTATCTCCCCTTCCAATAATATAGAATCACTACCTTGTGATGGCCACATCTCCAACACTCTTTGAGATATATTGATGATACTTGGTACAGTTGTACATGAGGTTAAGCAGGTGTGTCACGTGCAAGAACCACAACTCTGGATGCCCTGGTTTTTTAATTATCTTCCCTGACAATATAACCTTGTGATGGCCATAACTCAAATACCCTTTGAGATATATTGATGGTACTTGACACAATTGTATACAACGTTGAGACGGCGCTTCATGCCTAAGAACCACAACTCTGGGTGCTATGATATTTGAGTTATCTCCCCTTCCAATATAACAGTATGACAACCTTGTGACCACCGTACCTCCAATACCCTTTGAGACATATTGGTGGTACTTGATGCAGATGTACATGAGGTTAAGCAGGTGTGTCATGCTCAAGAATTACAACTCTGGGTGCTCTGGTTTTTTAGTTATCTCCCCTGGCAATATAACCTAGTGATGGCCATAACTCCAACTCCCTTTGAGATATATTGAAGGAACTTGGCACAATTGTATACAAGGTACAGAAGGGATGTCATGTGCAAGAACCACAACTGTTGTTGCTGTGGTATTTGAGTTATCTACCCTTCCAATATAACAGTATGACCAGCTTGTGATCACTATATCTCCAATACCTTTTGAGACATATTGATGGTACTTTGTGCAGAAATACATGAGCTTAAGACGGCATGTCATGCGCAAGAACCACATTTCTGAGTGCCCTGGTTTTTTAGTTATCTCCCCTGACAGTATAATCTTGCGATGGCCATAACTGCGATACTTTTGTGATATGTGGTTTAATTCTGGTGCACTTTCTATTGGTGAACAATCTTCTGAAGGCCATATTGGCTTTTGGTCGGGGGATTTGCCATCTCTTCCGATGGCTATTTTTTGGAGTAGCACCCTGCCCTAATTTCAGTCTGCGGGAAACACTAAATTTGATTCAAACTTCACAGGAATGTTACCTAGGTTACTCCCTACCAAATAAGCTAAAATCACTGCTGATGGCCACCATAGCTAAAAATAGAATGTACTCGAGACAGTGACAGACAGGTGAGCGAATCAGGGCCCTGTGGGCCCTCTTGTTAAAAAAGAACGAGTACTGTACTCTTTTGAAAAAAAAATTATCTAAAGCCCTGGGGCATGCTCCAACCCCTCTACTTATATCTCCAGCCATGCAGATCCCCACTGCTAAACCATATATATTCTTGTTCTTTGTGATAAGACACATTTAGTGATACCAACCAGGGCTCCATTGGGTCCATGCCCCACCCCCTCTACTTCATAAAAGGCCTAATGTTTCATATACTGAGTCCACATGGATGCTCATTTGGATATGGGGGTTCATTTGGCAGATTAAAATGATATCATGTTAAAATGCATGGCTGCAATTTGGCAGTGCCCACCTGAGCTCTGGTGAGCATAGTGGCCCATGGGCCTCTTGTTTTTAAATTGTTTTTGTCTCTTATTTCAATACTATTCACAACAGATTCTTCCAACTTCACATGAATGTTCCTTGGGACAAGACCTTTTCAGTCATACCAGGCTTTTTGACCTGTGACCTTGACCTTGACACTGATTTGTCTAGGTGACATGGAAAAACAGACGAGCATGGCGCCGCTTGCGGTGCTCTTGTTAATAATTTCAAGCAGAAACATGAAACTTCATACACATACTCACCATCACAAGAGCTACATTCCCTACAAGTTTTATAACTCCATCTTGCAATTTGATTGAACTATCTCCCCTTTTCTCTCCGTTTTTTTTAAATTGTTTTTGTCTCTTATTTCAATACTATTCACAACAGAGCCTTCCAACTTCACATGAATGTTCCTTGGGACCAGACCTTTTCAGTCATACCACACTTTTTGACCTGTGGCCTTGACCTTGACACTGATTTGTCTATGCGACATGGAAAAACAGACGAGCATGGCGCCGCTTGCGGTGCTCTTGTTAATAATTTCAAGCTGAAAAAAAAATAAACAAAAAAACAAAACCAAAAAAAAAACAATAAAATAAAAAATAAATAAGTAAAGATAAATTAAATAGCACAGCAGACATAACAAGCAAAGGGACGCAAATCCTGTTTGACCAAGCACTTTAATATGGGAGTAGTTTTCCTTGACGGGCCGGAAACCAGTACAGGAAACAATAGCGTCAATAATGGCATCCTTATTTGACATTTCAGCGATCACATGTTTTCAAGCGCGGTTTTTAAGCCGAACTCGGTTGTAAGTTAATTGATAGACATAGTCCTCGTTGTTCTTACTGCTACTGAGTTGTTCTGACCCTACTTTAATGTTGAACTATGGCCGATAGCCTTACTGTCATCCATTAATGTGTATTGAATAGTGGCGTCTCGCAGTCTCAGTAAACTATCTCCGACCGCGGCTGGTAGTTGCAAACCACAACTTATATTACGATTTGGATATATCACGACAGCGGAACTTGGACCCCAAAGACCACGATATATTGGATCTAGTGTACCACATGGCAAATTTCATCGCCATCTTGGGATTTCGACAAAATTCTTACCCTGGATTTAGTGAAATTCAAACCCCAAGTATTTCCCTGTCAGTCGAGATCGGATGTTGACAGTTACCTTTTGCAATTATTTAATCAATGGCTTTGCAGAATCATCAACTTGATCTTCATGTGATTTTGCTTCAGGTGTTTTAAACGTCTTTCAAAATACAGACTTCGGTTTGTTTACAATAGAGAAGTCTGTCACTTTTCCTGACGCCCTCATTACTGTTTCAGCTGATTTGTGTTATTGCACATATATTAAAAACGGGATAAAACTTGATAAATTTCATACAATAATTACATTTTAATAAAGCTCATTTAAGTTCTGTTTTAGCAATATGATTTACAACCACCTTTTTCGACATTATGACTGTTTTTATGTTTTACTTTTTTGCGTATGTGCCTTCCATTAAATGGTAATTCGGTTGTATCCCCTTTTCTCTCGAACTGGTTTTCGGCACCATTGTCATAAAACGGGTCAAATCAAAGCACCCGGGATCCAGCAGAATATAAATGGCGAAAAAACACACATGTAGCAGACAGAAGCAATAACGTTTTCTTCGTATTTGTAAGTCTTTTTGGCCTTGATCATGAAATAAGTTTTGCGGAAATAGGGATATCATTTTAGCTTTTCCAATTCCACCGGTAGCCATGTCACACACTATGGGTTTTGGAAGTGAAGATGGAAACCAAATATTTTAGCAGTGTAAACAGAAACTGAAGATTTTTTGTCATGTGATTAAATTATTAGAATGACTTTTAAAACAAATTTTTCCGATATTTGTAGGAATATTAATGTGTTTGGCTGCTACTCTATATCCTCATACGTGTACTGACTTTTAACCCAATCACCAGTCAGGAGTTGTCTTTATAAGTTCGGGGTTGAAAGTCTGTGTCAGGATTGGATAGAAATACAAATTAAAATTCAAAATATTCATATTTTGCAGCCAAAGAAATTAAAATCTTACAATTATCAAAAGATTATCATTTTAAAGCTCTTTCTGGTAATTAATTAGTTATTTTTTTTGGATAAATTATTAGATTAATGCCCATTTTATTAAAGTACGGTTAAAACACCGTTGGCAAATTATGCAAGATTTTCATACTGCTACATGTCAGAAATCATAAGAGTTTATTGGAAATCGTTGCCTGCATGTATAAATTTGTAGAAAATCGCAATTTGTGGAAGATTTTGCTTTTATTCACAGCTAATCTGCAGTTAAAAATCTCTTGAATTCCAGTTGTTTTCTGTTGATTACGGCCTGTGGTAACCCCTCAGTAAGATTGACCAGATGTGTGACGTCACGGTACAAGATCTATCTATCTATCTATCTATCTATCTATCTATCTATCTATCTATCTATCTATCTATCTATCTATCTATCTATCTATCTATCTATCTATCTATCTATCTATCTATCTATTCTATTCTATTCTATTCTATTCTATTCTATCCTGTCTGTCTGTCTGTCTGTCTATCTATCTATCTATCTATCTATCTATCTATCTATCTATCTATCTATCTATCTATCTATCTATCTATCTATCTTCTATCTATCTATCTATCTATCTATCTATCTATCTATCTATCTATCTATCTATCTATCTATCTATCTATCTATCTATCTATCTATCCTGCCTACGTTAGCCCCACATGTTGAAGAAATAGATAGGCTGCACGATGCTTCCACGCAGAGCTGAAACCGCTCCGCACACGTGTACTGGTAAATCGCTTAGCGGATCTAAACCTGCCTAGGCTTATAAACCCTATTGGTTTCATTGGGCGGCAGGGCTTGAGATGTCATTTCATCTCGATGTCGGGTAAAAGTCCCACAAAATTGGAAGAAACGTCTCCAAATTGACCTTTACAGTGTTGACTGGGACGCTAAACTTCAAAATAAACAAAACAAAAAAATCTGCCTACATTCTTTCGGGCATTTTCAGCTGGTGTAAATTACATACACTTCAGATTTGCCGGATGAAAACCTACACAGTAACCATTTAATTACTGTAAGGATCTTTCACCTGCACATGGGATGAATCTCCCTGCACATGGGCCCTCCAGTAATCGGTCCGATTCGAAGGAAAGTGCACTTTGTGGCACTCCTCCGTGCAGGTGGAGCATCTTCTGACACCGCAGTTTTACTAACTCTGTCGGGAATCGAACCGGGGCCCTTTAGCACCATAGGCAGATGCACTAACCACTGAGCTACCACACTCCTTTCCTAAATTGAGACCGAAGTCTAGTTTTCTTGAAAATGTAAATAAATAAATTTAAATATTCATTTATGAAATATTTATCATGATGCCCTACCCCAAACAATAATACCACCCAGACCCACCGAACCGAACCTCACGCTACCATAATTTATAAAATCCCTTTTCTCAATACCCACACAAATGGAAAAGTGAAACAATCCACAGCCTTTTCTACCATATATGTTTCAAGAAGAAACAAATAGGGTGATGGGGGGTCCACAAAGCGACCATCAGTCCGTAAAATCACTGGCTGTCGACTGCCAGAAAAGGCATTGTTACGATTTTCTATTGTAAATAATGCCAAAAAAGGGCGAAAACTGGTTATAAGTAGAGTATTTTGAGTCATAAAATTGAATTTCCAACAGTGTTTGGAGAACAGCCTGGAATTTTGTTTTCAGAAAAGTGGCCACCGGGCACCCTGGGAGGATGGTGTTTGTTTGATTTGAGGTTAAACGTTCCCGTCAACACTGTGTTGGTCATTTTGGAGACATTTCTTCCAATTTGCGGGATTTTTACCCGACATTGATAAGAAATGACATATCAAGCCCTGTCGCCCAATGAAACCAGAAGGCTTAAATGCATTGGACCATATGACTCACACCACTTTGCCTGGGCAGACTTAGTCTTTCTAAGTGGTTTACAGTTAACGTGTGTGGTCAGATTCAGCTCTGAGTGAAAGCACCATGCAGCCCAAACTATTTCTCCAAGACCAGATGGGCGGGGGCGAAATCAACAGTCAGTATCATAGGTATCAGACCTATAGTGATACCGGAACTATTCCTCTGTGGAATAGTCTTCCCTCCTCTGTGAAAAATGCCAAAACTGCAGAAGAGTTCAAAGCCCGGAAGGTAAAGATTGGGACTCAGAGGTATACGTTTTTTTTTTTTTTTTGGTTTGGGTTTTACGGCCCTTTCAAGATTATTTCACTCATATCAAGCCGATCGTTAATCAGAGGTGGGTGAAAACCGGAGTACCCGGAGAAAAACCACCTGACCTTCCGTTGCAGAACTTGGCGTCTCACACGTGGCCAGAGCGAGGCTCGAACCTACGGCGGTGAGAGACCTAATGACTAAGAGTCAGCGCTCTTATCCACTAGGCCACGGAGGCCCGTCAGAGGTATACGTTTTAGTATACCTCTGTAATAGACTGTAAATACTTTAAAGAACTCATCCATTGATTTTAATCTGCTTAATTTAGCGAACCACCTGAGCTAATGGTCAAATGTGATGGGCTCGTGGGAACTAGATTGTGTTTTGGGAGCTGGCATCGTGATGTGGGAGCTTCTCCGCCTGAAAATTTGTGGCATTACCCCTTCACTGTACATGGATTGATCAATTTTTTACGTCTAAATGATGAATGAGTGCTGACATACCCAGAATATGTGCCGAAGGATCTCTTCTAAGCGAAAACTTACAAAACAGTTGCATCATTCATTCGTGTTGACATAAAACTTTGGTCAGATTACCCTGTATTCGATTTTGTTACGGTCACCTACTTTCAGCAACGATTTCTCTAATATATTTTTCGGCCTGCTTAGAAACATAAATCATTTTAACATTGCTTAGCATCGCTGAAATTTTATATTATTCTCTCATTCTTCTGCTATAAATCAAAACGCACAAGGGTACCTACCTTTGTTTACCATTTCCAGTCCTAGGAACTATCGCGAGTGTTTCCATATGTGTCGTGGGAGCAAAATTACGTTGTCGCGATTTCACGATAGCTCCCCTGATGTCCACCCGTGAGGTAGCAACTTTTTGCTACCAATCGTTTCACCAGGCAGCAAAATGAATTTTCAGGTAGCAAACTTGCTACATGCTCTAAGACCATTTGAGGTATTTTAATGAAACTTCACAGATATGTAGAGCACTATTAAATGTCTTGCAGAACATATGAACCATAACTTTGATTTTCCTACTTTTAGAGTTATTGCCCCTTGAACATTGAACATAGCCATTTCTGTCATGTAGTCTGTTTGAAGCATCCTGAACCTATTGATGGATTCTGACCAAAGTTGCATAGTGACATCACTAGGATAGGGGAAAACACCTGTTAGGTTTTTATGATCTTGACCTTATTTTCAAGGGCATGGGCCACCCAAAACTGTCATTTTTAGGCAAAAATTGGCATGTCTGCAGACTCTACACCTAACTGATAAACGAATCAATGAAATTTGGTCAAACTTGGTCAATATATTATGGCAACCGACCAAAGATTTGATTAGATTTTGGTGACCTTGACCATATTCACAAGGACACAGACCCCCCAAACTTGTCAATTTTTACTTCTCTGCACCCTACTTCTTGAATGAATAGATATCACTTTGTCAGACTTTTTACAATATATCATTGCAACCTGCCAAAGATTATTTTCAAGGCCACATGCCCCTAAATCTGTCAATTTTGGGTCAGAAATGGCTTGTCAGCACTGACTGCATGGGGAGCAAGATAAGCTTTGCATTTTCATAAAAAACTGTCTGATCATGACCTTCACTTAACATTTTATAAACAAATTTTTAAAAATACATGTAACTGAGTCTGACATCCCTTTATTTCGAAATGGACTCCTGTTGTATAGAAAGTGGGGAGATTCCATTCAATAAAAATTTAGCTCAAATGACGAATGGTAAAGACCCTTCTATTTTTACTGTTGACAGTTTCCCATGGCCACGACTGAAGCCTTTGTTTATACGCAAGCTGGACCAGGTGATAGAACAGTTCAACAGGGAAGTACCGTTTGACCATCTAGCACCGTATCCTAACGTTGAGAACGCTAAGTACGAGGAGGTGAGATCCAGGGTCATAGATGCTTTCGAGAAGTTCTCTGGGTAAGTTTGTTGCTGGAATTTACCCATAGCTCATACCAGATGAGGAATAAGTTAACCCTTCTCTTGCTGAATATTCAGTTTAGCCACACCCATTTCTGACTTTATAGAACGTATTTAACTTCACTATAGCTGGGGTGTGGAAATGTGTGGCGGCAGTAAAACGTCTCCCTGCCCTACATCATAGTGTAGATTATATTTTCTTGTCCTTTGGGATCATTGATTCCATTGTGGAATTTAGAAAATATCTGAGTGTCACTGATGAGGCCTAATTAGCCGAAACTAGCTAGTCTGGCCTAGAAACATGTACACTCCATATTTTTCAGTTCTGTGGTGTATTCCTTGCTTCCAAAGGATAATCCTTTTATAGAACATATTTGAACCAATCAGATTACATTATGTAATTTATTGCTACAAATTCATAAACTGAATGTCAAAGTGTAGATCCTGATCAGATGGCTTCTTCAGAAGCCATCTGATCTGGATCTACACTGTTTGCAAAGATAGGGGTTGTCGTGAACAGCACGATTGATTGATTGAACAGGGTTGATGAGGGTTAAATTAACCCTCATCGTGAATTAACCCTCATCAGGCTGAATATTTCAATATGCTATGCTTAGTGTTTTCCTAGGTAATGGAAAAAAAAGTGTCAGGAAAAAAGTATCGGAAAAAGTATCAGTTTTAGGTAGGAAAAAAGTATCGGGGGAAAAAAAAAAAGTATCAGTTTATGATTCTATGATGTTACAATGTTATGATGATACTTTTGTATGTTTTTTTTTTTTTTTTCAGTTCAATATTCAATTTTGCAACCCTATCTCTGTAATCCTTGCTTTATAAAAGGGATGAGATGTCACTTCATCTCAATGTCAGGTAAAATTGGAAGCAACGTCTCCAAAATGACCTATATAATGTTGACAGGGATGTTAAACCTCCAATCAAAGAAACAAAAGTGGTGCAAGCCGGACTTTAATGCTCATAGACCCTATTTGGTTTCACTGGGCGGTGGGGCTTGAGATGTCATGTCATGTCAGTGTTGGCTTAGTAGCAAATCCCACAAATTGGAAACATAACAAATCCCAAAAATTGGAAACAACGTCTCCAAAATGACCTATAAAGTGTAGACAGGGAAGTTAAACTTCCAGTCAAAGAAAAAAGGAGTGCAAGTTGGACCTCCATGCTCATTGACCATTGGGCGGCAGGGCTTGAGATGTCATTTCATCGCAATGTCGGGTAAAAGTACTGGTAAACCGCTTAGAGGGTCTAAGCCTGCCCAGGCATAGTCGTGCGAGTAGGACTGTCCATACTCATAAACCCTATATGGTTTCACTGGGTGGCAGGGCTTGGGATGTCATTTAAGAGGCCACAGATTTGCTTCAATCTGCATGAAACTTTACCAGAATTTCAATTTTGTCTTGATAGCTTTGCCAAGTTTGATCATGACTCAGGTCCATCATGCACCTCTTGTTTCACTTTTATCAACATGATTGTTAAACAGAGGTCTGCAAAACCTTCATACCTGGAGAAACATCTGAAGCTCGAGTGAGTGTGTGTTTGAGTTTTACGTCCCACCAACAGCTAAGGTCATACAGAGATGGGACTTCGGTTTAAAGACTCATCCGAAAGTCTAGAGAAACCCGGGATCGATCCTGCGATCCCTGGATTACAAGGCGAGTAGCGTAACCACTACACCACAGAGACTTCTCTGAAGCTCAAGTCTACAGTAGTGAGCAACCTATTGATTAACCCATTGTATGCTAGTGGACTCTTCCATTGCTATATGTTGGACAAGTCCATTTGTCATATAAAGGATGTCTGGCCTATTTTTTATTCTATTTTTGACAGAACATTGTGTTAGCAAACAGTGTAGGCCGGGATCAGACGCCGTATTCTGCGGCGTCTGATCTGGGCCTACAATGTTTGCCAAGGTACCCCTTTAGGGGTTTCCTGCATACAATGGGTTAAGAGTGATTAGGCCATGGATGTTTGTATCTTTCCCAGCTTAGCACAGTCACTTAACCAGAATATTAGCCTGCGTAGCTAGATACCCATTACCAGCTGCCCAAGACATCATAGCTGTTTTTATATTCTCTTCAGACCCCCATTTACAGTCCAGAGAATATGTGAGCTGGTCACTGAGCCACGGAAACACTACCAGCGCTCGGATAAGTTTCTCCGTGGTGTAGAGAAGGTAAGTGATTCATGCTTGTTATTTAGTCTCAGAGCCATAGTTAAGGTTGGTTTTTGGAGATGCCTGAAGGTTCATTTTCCTAATTTCTGCATACAAGCCTATGTTGTGCAACTCACTGCCAGAGGCAATTCAGCCAACCAACAGATTAGTGTACGAGGGTAGGCTGAAAAGTTCTGAGCCTGACCAAGAAGCAGGCATCGAAGAGCCATGAAATTTTGTATTCATTAAATCCAAACCTTTATTACTTGATTTGACTCAAATGAGTTCAAGTTTACCTGCAATAACATAGAAATTCTAGACTTTGAAAATTGATACTACAGTATAGCTCCAATATATCACGGTAGTCGGGGTCCATAGCCCGAAAACCGGGATGTGGTCGGAGCGTGATATAAGTCGCGGTAGTTTGCAGAGATGCCAATACAAGTCGCGGTGATAGTTTGGTGAGATACCATTATCAATCCACACTAATGGCTTTCCGTAATGCTATCGGCCATATTTCACCATTAAAGTAGGTTCAGAATTACTCAGTGACAGAACAAACAAAGGGGACTATGTCTACGAATTAACTTACATTCGAGAACAGCTGAAAATCTGCGTCTGAAAACGTGATTGCTAAAATGTCAAAACACGAGGCCATTTTGAATTTGCGGGTTCCCCTGGTTGTCTGTCACGTTGACGGGCAAGGGGCGCAACTACACTAAGCGCTAAGCGCTAAAGCAATTCTAGTTGTTTCCCTTGGCTTGCCAGATCAAGTAGCGGTTGGAAAAAAATTATTTAACGTCTACCACGGGCCGAAAAACTATACAACAACAAAACTATCATTTTATTGTGTTTTGATTACGGGCAAGTGTAAAAAAAATCGTCTACAACTGTCAGTCTTTTTGAGTCCTTAAATACGATAAAACTAGACCAGTAAGTAAATAGCAATAACTGCTGCACTGTCAATTGAGAGACAAACCATCTGTGTATTTATTACGGTTCAGGTATGACACTATTGTTAATCCCTGTCATATAATTGCCACCCTGCGGTGCGTGTCGATAAGGTGTGAAAATATGGTCCAGTTATGTCTCTAATTGGCATTTATCCTCCAATCATAAAATTTAATTCACAATCAATGTGAAAATGATTTAAATGATTTAATCGCTCCTCAGATAATTAGCTACATCTAACGGTAGATGTTTGCATAAAAAAACCGGACTTTTCTGCGATCTCGTGAATGGTTATGTTTTGGCGCCAAATAGCAGACGCTGGGTGGGAAAAGTCAAATGCTGTTGGTTGAACCTGGTTTTAAATAAATTTTAACAACTTAAAACTCTATTTTTTTTATTATGAATTTTTAAGTGGGAAAAAAACGGGATCCACTGCGCGACCGCGATAGATTGGACATCGTGAAATATTGGAACGCGATATATTGGACCTATACTGTAGCACGTTTTTGAGAAAATGGACAAAATCTGGCATCGTGGTGTCATCAAGTACCTCCATAAAAAGGGGTTAGCTTCTAAGGACATTCATGCCGATATGGTTGCTACATTAGGGGATGATGCTCCTTCGTATGCAACCGTGAAAAGGTGGGCAGCAAATTTTAAGATGGGCAAGGAAAGCCTTGAAGATGATGACCAGTGTGGACGACACACAACGGCAACAACTGAGGAAACCATCAGCCAAGTGCACAGGGCCGTGATGGATGACAGGCGTTTAACTGTGAATCAGTTAGCTAACACTGTTGGCATCTCCCATGAACGAGCAGAGAACATTCTACGCAGTGAATTAGGAATGTCGAAGGTTTCCACCAGATGGGTGCCACGGCTTTTGACGCCTGACCAAAAGTTGACCAGACTGAACCTGTCACAAGCCAACTTGGCTATTTTTGAAGCAGACCAAGATGGTTTTCTTGACAGGATGAATGTTGGGTTCATCACTTTGAGCCAGAGACCAAAAGACAAGCCATGCAATGGAAGCACCCTGGCTCACCCCCTCCAAAGAAGGCAATGGTCGTCTGCAGGGAAGGTGATGTCATCAGTGTTCTGCGATGCAAAGGGCATAATATTCATAGATTACCTTCAAAAGGGCAGAACAATTAATGGGGAGTATTACAGAGTAATTGATAAGGGTCGTATCGTCGTAAATACGACTCTAAAATCGAGCAAATACGCCTACAAATGAAGAAAAAGTCATACCAAATACGACTGTCAAATTGGCGGTACGCCAAGGTCGTTCCATTGCAGTCGTATCGGCAATGAAAAAAAAAACCGTGACGCCTGACAAAAAGCAATCGAAATCGCGGTAATTTTCGCCGTATCATAGTCTTCAACAAAAACTGTTCCAATCTTCAAGAACGATTCGAAATTCATCCATTCATGAATGATGGCACTTGTTTTAATTACGCTGAAACACTTCATCCTTACCTTTTGACGATCATATATTGAGCTTATATTTAATCAGCCTCAGTTATGACTAGGGCTGACTATCGAGGCCAATTTTGACTATCGTGATAGTATTGCTATCGTGGAAACTACTATCACGATACTATCACTATCGCCGCATACTATCACGATACTATCGTGATACTATCGGGTACTGTTATAAATGATTCCTAGGTGTTGATATCACTCACATAAAAATGGCTAAGAGTGACAGAACGAGTTAGAAAAATTGCAATGTCCTATAATTGTATGTTTATTGTGTGTTTCAATATCAGCATTCATTCCCCCGGGGCTATTCCAGAAAAAAAACATCATGGGGAGACGGCTCTTTATATATCCCCACCACCTACAGAAGGACCCACCGCATAAAATAGCTTGCTGCTTCCAGTATATATGCCTGTCAGTGAAGGTTATCATAGCTTTAATACCTATACACATACACCTTGGCAGTGTTTGAGATTTTCTGCTTGTGGAATTTGACATGCTGATCGAGTGATCGTTCTTCAATTGTTTGATGTTTGCCGCCTGTACTAAATTAATCTGTGGATTCAGTTAATTAGGTAACCCGATTAAACATTGCTAAGTATTACGTAATCACAGCACGACATTTTAGCACCTCTTTAAGGGCGACATGAATCTAACAAACTGCATTAAAACTTGAATTTACATATTTTTTTATTTGAAGTTAGCATCAAAAGCTATACTATCAAAATAGAAGTAAAGCAATGATCAAGTCGGTGTTTTCATTTAGCAATCTGCAGTGTTTTTGTAACCTGCGAGTCCTGCTTCAGATACTCATAATACTCATTAGCTACGCAAAAAGAGTCACATATACAACAAGTTAAACTGCATTATACCGTCGTTTATTATACATTTACATATGTGAATGAGTCAGCACACAGCAAAAACGAACATTTCTTCATACAAAAGATCAGCTTGTGCATCTTGCAAATGTCATCAAAACTGAACATAGAAATGACGTTTGTCCCAGAAGCCATACCTCGGAAGGCTAATACAAACAGCAAATATTTATATATGACTGCGCAGGCTGATATGAGCCTTCACATGTCGCACAGGTTTCATTGTCATGTTTTCAAAATGTTGCATGCAGCAATCGTGTGAGCAATTGATCATTGACGTTTTGTTATTGAAAAACGCGGGAAAATTTCTGACTGCCTCAACAGCACGTGCAAAAATTGACGGCGGGAAATTCATCGCCACGAGAAATTCACCACACAGCAAAAAAAACATGATGCATATGTGCGACCAGCAAAGACTCAGATAATGCACATATGCTAAGGTTTACCAGTCTGTCCTGATTACAGCTGCATGGATATCCTAAGCAAAAATACTTGTGTCATTACACAACAGTACAGGTATATTTTCAAAGTCCTTCCAAGAAAAAAAATATCTAAACTATGGATAGTTGAATGAACTATCGGCGATAGTTACCGATAGTCCAAAGTACTATCGATGCATTGCTATCGAGGCAGTCCCTATCGCGATGCATCGAAATATCGATGCATCGTTACACCCCTAGTTATGACAACTATCAACATGATTAGGAAACTGTTTATTGATGCGTGATTACATAACTGTATTTATTATCTAAGGGAAATCCGCCCGCATTATTAACTTTATTAACAATGCCTGAAGCATGAACAGTAACTTTATGACAAGCGTACATGAAAATACGATTCTGAATATTGTTAGGCAACCACATTGACTTCTACGGAGTGTCATCTTCGAGAAAAAAATTGGGTTCGACAGATCTACAGATTCACATTGTCATGTGGTTATGAATTAAATATCAAAACAGACGCGCATAAGATAAAAAGTTAAGTTTCTGGAGGACCTGGCAAAGTTTCTACGGAAAAACGCAAGAAAAAAAATCAAATGCATGAGAAATTTCTGGCGGCTATTTCTCCCAAATCGCAGAAATTCACGTTGAAATGGATTGCTCTGTATTTTGTTAATGTAACAGCGAATACATGTATATATCCAACTTGGCAGTGTTAGCACTAGCTCTTTCTGCTTAGCGTCCGCAGGCCACAGATGCAAGAAAATTTGCGTCCATGACTCATTTTTTTCGCGTCCTTTGGCCATTGGTGGAAACTCTTAACCGGAGGCTTATAAACCTTGTTTATTGCCGTTTTCCGAAACGTGTATGTCGGCGCCTTTGATTATCGCGTCATGGTGGTTGTTTACTTTTGACTCCACTTCTATTTTTCATACTTTTATCATCCCGACGTATTTTCTTTCTCGCAACATTGTCGTCAAGGCACGTCTGAGATAGAACCACCGCTGCACAGACTGATCTCTTTGTCCGCCCTGTTCCGTATAAATTTGACCAAAATTATATTTATTGAGTCACATGTCAGAATTAACCTGTAATACTTGGGTACTCATATATCTAATTGTGAATCACAGGTGGTCAGCACGCAATGCATGCTTTTTTACGGCTATCTATTAAGTAACCGATTAAATTAACACCCTAAGATGTCTCGCCGGCGCCTTTGAACATTAAGCAGAATGACTGGCAGCGCATCATATTAGAACTCAAACACAGCAACCGGGACAGACTGATTAGCTTTCACAGATGCGCTTGCTGATCTGAGTCTTCACTGGTCGCACGTTTTATTGTATTTTTGCTGAGAGCTGAATTTCTCGCCTTTTACAAATCGCATGCAGTTGCTACAATGAGTTGAGATTTCCCTCTGCCTTTGAACGCGTAGCACATAAGGCCACTGCAGACACAAAACATGGGTTTGAAAACGTTTTGATGACAGTATGATCCTTGTGACGGCTGAAGGCGCCGACCAGCCTGCAAAGTCTGATCAAAACGAGCCTTCAATGGCGTCTGGAAAATTCCAAAAACACATGCGAAGAATACGACCACATTGGCTGGATTTACATTCTTTAGACGAAAAAGTAATTTTTGAAAGTTGATTTTTTAAATCAAGTTTCTTTGTCATTACATTTCTACTTCCGGTACTGGACCGCGTCGCTCCACTTCCGCTGTTCGTTCGCTGCATAAAATAGTCCAAATGAACTCTTGAAAATTAATTTTGCAGGCTGGCCCCGCATGGAACGTCTTTCAAAATATTTCAGTTTTCGAGACTTTATACGGATTGAATATAAATTGGCACAGAAAGACGAATTCTGAAAAGAAAACAGTACTCTGGAACTATTTTCCTACGCTTTTCGGTGACATTTATGTTTTACTCTTTCATCCCTGAGTTTCTAAACAGGACTCTTCTCGCTTTATTAACTTGTTGTAACTGGTTTGAGATTTTACTCTTTCATCCCTGAGTTTCTGAACAGGACTCTTCTAGCTTTAAATATATTCTTATAGAAAGAGATTTCCGATTAGTTCACTGACATGATGGCAGACAGTGTACATGTAGATTCTGGCGAGATGTGCTAGCTACGTGCCGTCTTATCGGGATCTGCAAGTTTGCATAAATACAGTGTATTTCTACCTCGGCGTCTGCACCGGTCTACAGGGTTAAAAGGGTTAGATCGCTTCTCCGTAACTAAACAACCCTTTACTGACCGACATCAAACACAGATATTCACCTGCTTTCGAGAGCTATAATTATAAAACATGTGTTGTAAGCTGTGAGTTTTAAATCTAGTTCCGTACTTTAAGTAAATAGTGAAGACACCGATCAGATGCTAAATTCTGTGGCCTCTAATCTGTCTTAATTGTTTCCGAATGTCCCAGTATTGAAACAATTGGCATTTATGGGTTAATGTACACGTTGGAATAAACGTATTTTAAGTTCGCAAAACGCGGCGCCTGATAAGGGTTATAATGTCTAAATCAAATGGTTTAAAATGATCTTTTTTCGTCAAGTTATTCACCTTTTTATGTCCTGACGCACAAAGGAACATAGCTCCAAGCGGCTGCACAACGTATATGCATCGTCGTATAAACGCGATGTTCATGCGACGTTGCTAAGACGTCATGTGCCCGCTAGTAGAATTTCTCTTAAGATTCTTAGCAGATGGGACAAGCACAAAATGTACTGAGCTAATTTAGAAATTTATGGTTTTACCATGAAGAAATTAGCAGACACATTTTCTTTCATTCTCTCTTCCTTTTTTTCTTCGTGGGGATAGTTGGGTGAGGCAAAGGTGATGTGTATCTTGTGTCACTGGAGAGTCCAGCTGATATTGACTTACAGTTGGGCAAGGCCTGCTGTCCTTGCAGCAGGTAGCGGTAGAGCGGGGGTTGTTGTTATTTATTCTGTTTCTACACTTCCGTTCATTTCCCCCTTTCTCCTCTGTCCCTCACTTTTATCTCCTCTACTATATCTTCTATCTCTTTTCTCCCTTTCTCTTGGAGAATACAAAATGATCCACAAGGGTTGACCTGTCGTTAAACTCAAAACAATCGATGAATCATTTTTTTTCTTCGTCGAATTTTCAGCCCTCTGGGACCTTGTTAACAAAAGATCTACATAACTCATTAGGAAAACTTGCCTATATAAATACATTGTAAACTTTACCGCCGTAAAAACAAACATTTTAAGATGAAAATTTGTGACATTTTCTTATTTCTGCTCAAAATATAGATTGTGGGTACTCGTTAGAACCGCTTCGATGAGGCGGTTCTAACGAGTACCCTCAATTTATAGTTTAGAGCAGAAATAAAAAAAATAAAGTATACCCCTGTAAACCCCAGTTTTACTATATAAAAGTGGGGTTCAAGGGGGCCAAAATGATATAGGCGTGTTTTCGTGATATGCTTGATCTACGACTGACAATGTTATCATAATAATTATTCCTCATAAATCAACTTTCCTCAGTACTTTCAGTACTTTGATTCATTTTGGTGTCCGCCAGCTTATTAACATGAAAATGTATATCGGTATGTTACGATGATAGAATATGTGTTTAACGTCTTTTACATATGGCAATTGCCACGTCTGAAATTAATATAAGTGCACTTAGCAGCCATCCTGTGATGACAGATGAAGATACGACCCTAGTTTTGAATTTAGGAGTACCGATACTCTCAAAGAATCACAGGATATGCCTATAGTCTTTGGTTGAAGGAGTAACAGTACTCCTCGGGCAAAAGCTTATCAATAACACTGGTATTATGCAGATCTGCTAAAACAATTGCGAAAAGCAATTAAGGCTAAACGACCCGGAAAATTGACAAAAAGGGTCTTGTTCCATCAGGACAATGCGCCTGCTCATAAATCGGTTGTCGCAATGGCTGCTGTGCATGACTGTGGCTCTAACTTGTCGATCACCCTCCGTATTCACCTGATCTAGCTCCATCAGATTATTTCCTGTTTCCAAACATTGGCTGGGCAGCATTATCGGTCAGACAAGGAGGTGATAGCTGCTGTGGAGGAGTTTTTCAGGGACCAAGATGAGACCTTCTATACCACTGGGATCCAAGGACTCCAGCATCGCTGGAGGAAGTGTGTGGACAGGAAGGGAAACTATGTTGAAAAATAAGGCACTTTCAGCATGGACAAACCATTGGATCTTGGCCAGGCTCAGAACTTTTCAGCCTACCCTCGTATGACAACTGAACGTTTTGTCTGTGTACTGTCAATGAACGTCATTGTCTAGTTCAAATAAAGCCTTGTAGACTAAATCCAAGATCTTGTTGCCTTCGTATTCAAATGATTCTAGTTTTCTTCAAAGTAACAGAAGGCATGTTAGTTACTTTCTTATAAAATTAAATTTTCGAGTATGGTTTGTTATTGTTGAAGCAGCACAAAAAAAGATGAATCCATTCCCTTTTTAGCTCACCGTCACGTAGTGACAAGGTGAGCTTTTGGGATCACTTTTTGTCCATCGTCCGTCGTACGTGCGTCCGTCCGTGCGTCCGTAAACAATTTCTTTAAACGACATCTCCTCCTAAACCACTGATCGGATTTTGACCAAACTTCACAGGAATGATCCTTAGGTGGTCCCCTTTCAAAGTTGTTCAAATGGTTCCGGTCCGTTGCACATCTAGGTCACAGGAGCCAAAAATAGATTTTTTACACCAAAAACTTAAAAAATCTTCTTCTCTGAAACCGCAAGGCCCAGGTCTTTGATATTTGGTATGAAGCTTCATCTAGTGGACCCCTACCAAGATTGTTCAAATTATAGTGCTGGGGCCATAAATGCCCCCGCGGCGCCCTGGGGCCCTTTGGTTTTACATAGGCTTATATAGGGAAAATCTTTAAAAATCTTCTTCTCTGAAACCACAAGGCCCAGAATTTTGATGTTTGGTATGAAGCTTCATCTAGTGGACCCCTACCAAGATTGTTCAAATTATAGTGCTGGGGCCAAAAATGCCCCCGCCCAGGGGCCCTTTGGTTTTACATAGGCTTTATAGGGAAAATCTTTAAAAATCTTCTTCTCTGAAACCACAAGGCCCAGGACTTTGATATTTGGTATGAAGCTTCATCTAGTGGACCCCTACCAAGATTGTTCAAATTTTAGTGCTGGGACAAAAAATGCCCCCGCCCCGGGGCCCTTTGGTTTTACATTGGCTTATATAGGCAAAATCTTTAAAAATCTTCTTCTCTGAAACCACAAGGCCCAGGTCTTTGATATTTGGTATGAAGCTTCATCTAGTGGACAACCCCTACCAAAATTGTTCAAATTATAGTGCTGGGGCCAAAAATGCCCCCGCCCCGGGGTCCTTTGTTTTACATAGGCTTATATAGGGAAAATCTTTAAAAATCTTCTTCTCTGAAACCACAAGGCCCAGGACTTTGATATTTGGTATGAAGCTTCATCTAGTGGACCCCTAACAAGATTGTTCAAATTATAGTGCTGGGACAAAAAATGCCCCCGCAACAGGGCCCTTTGGTTTTACATAGGCTTATATTGGGAAAATCTTTAAAAATCTTCTTCTCTGAAACCACAAGGCCCAGGACTTTGATATTTGGTATGAAGCTTCATCTAGTGGACCCCTACCAAGATTGTTCAAATTATAGTGTTGGGACAAAAAATGCCCCCGCCCCCGGGCCCTTTGGTTTTACATAGGCTTATATAGGGAAAATCTTTAAAAATTTTCTTCTCTGAAACCACAAGGCCCAGGACTTTGATATTTGGTATGAAGCTTCATCTAGTGGACCCCTACCAAGATTGTTCAAATTATAGTGCTGGGACAAAAAATGCCCCCGTCCCGGGGCCCTTTGGTTTTACATAGGCTTATATAGGCAAAATCTTTAAAATATTTCTCTGAAACCGCTAGGCCCAGGTCTTTGATATTTGATGTGTAGCTTCATCTAGTGGACCTTTGCCAAGATTGTTCAAATTATAGCCTTTGTTGATGTTTGGTATGAAGCTTCACCTTTAAGACCTCCCTCAACATTATGCACATTAAAGCCCGGGGGCCAATAACGGCCCTCTCTGGGGCCCACTTGTTACACTATGGATCAGGTGAGCGATCCAGGGCCATCATGGCCCTCTTGTTAACTAACCCTGCTGAAGAAATATGACAACTCCCATTTCTTACTATCAACAAGTCAAATAACTTGAAATGATATACCGGCCCCGATAGCTCAGTTGGTAGAGTGTCCGCTCCGGGGAACGGGAGGTCACTGATTTGATCCAGGGCCGCAACATACCAAAGTGGTTAAAAATGGTACTAGCTGCTCCTCGCTTGGCACTCAGATTTTCGGGGTAGAGCTAGGACTGGTCGACCCAGTGTCAGGATAATGTGACTGGGTGTGGTATCATGTAATGTGTCTGGGACATGATACTTCAGTGAGGCAGCACTATAAAAGTGAGCACTGAGCTCCCTGTCGCAACCAGACAATGTCGTGATATGACTGAAAAATTGTTGAAAGCGACGTGAAACCCGAATTCACACACACACACACACTTGAAATAATATATTCATTCCAATTTGCAAAATGAATGAGGGTGACCGTGTTGATCCAGGTGGCTATCTGATCTGGATCATCACTGTTTGCAAAAGTAGGGAGTGTGGTGTTTTGCTGGATAAGGGTTAATTGTATGGGAATTAAAGATTCGGTTGTGGCTGTTAGACTGCTATGTACAGGCTAATACAGTCACCCCTCCTTATAATGACTTTCAGTGTGATGACAAAACTTGTTATAACGATGATCAGGCCTCATATTTTTCAGGTATATGCAGGAATTCAGGCTTTTAGGACTTGGTTTTTCTTGATTTCAGACTTTTTAGATTCTGATTTTTCCTTCTATATTCTGTTTAAAATGACTACATGTATTCAACACGTATCCTCTGAATAAAATTATCCAGCTTTACCCATTTCTGACTATTCCCCAATCAAATTACTTGATGTAATGTATTTGTTCAATTCACAAACTGTATTACAAACAGTGTAGATCCTGATCAGATGGCTTCTACAGAAGCCACTGATCTGGATCTACACTGTTTGCAAATGTAATGGTTGTCATGTTCACCAGGATAAGGGTTAAGGCTGCAAAATCAGGTCTCTCAGGCATGGAAAAGCTTGATCAGTATGAGGCCTGGATGATATCTGAAGAACAGATCTTCAGCCCATTTGGGTTTTTAGAAATAGATTGGGCCGCCTGGTGCTTCCACTCAGAGCTGAAACAGAAGAACATTTGAGTACTGGTAAAACGCTTAGGCCTTTACCTACCCAAGAAAAGTGGTGCAAGTTGGACTGTCTCTTAAACCGTAGCAGTTTCTTTGGGCAGCAGGGCTTAAGATGTCATTTCATCTTAATGTCAGGTAAAAGTCTTAGAAATTTTAAGCATTGTCATTGTTGAATGGGATGTAAAACCTCAACACAAACAAACAAATCTTTAGCTCAAGATGAGACAGGTTAATGGAGATGTTATAAAAATGTATTAAAAACCCCATTAAACACGTTTTGGATATTTGTTATATCACCACTGTGGGGTAACTCTAATGTTTGTTTCTTATCTATTATACTATTCGGGGAGTCTGGTCCAGGTAGCTCTGTCTGATTGGCATCTGACTGGTGATCTTCATAACCTGCCAGATTAGCAAAATTCTCTCATTGAAATTGATCATGAAATCTTTTTAACTGTCATTGTCTCCCATACAGATTCAAGAAGGGCAGTTCTTGGTGAAAAAGGAATGAGCACTGCACTGGTTAACAGCTTAACCCTTAACCCTTGTCCTGCTGAATATTTAAATATGCCACACCCCCTACTGATTATCAACCAATCAAATCACTTGATGCAAATTATTGCAACAAATTCATAAGCTATATGACAAACAGTGTAGATCCTGATCAGATGGCTTCTTCAGAAGCCATCTGATCTGGATCTACACTGTTTCCAAAGATAGGGGTTGTTGTGAACAGCAAGATAAGGGTTAACCCTTGTCCTGCTGAATATTTATATATGCCACACCCACTACCGATTATCAGCCAATCAGATTACTTGATGCAAATAATTGCAACAAATTCATAAACTGAATGACAAACAATGTAGATCCTGATCAGATGGCTTCGTCAGAAGCCATCTGATCTGGATCTTCATTGTTTGGAAAATAAGGCATATCTGGGCTCAGCAGGACAAGGGTTAAGACACAGAGAAAAACTAAATCTGAAAATGGTGTCTTCTTATGTCATCTGCACAATTTTTTGGGCAATCTTTTAAAAAATATTTTTGCATACAGGCAAACAGTGTGGGCTCAGATCAGACTGCTCCAGTCTGATCTGGGTACACACTGCTAAAAATTACTTTTTAGGTGACCAGCAGACAGCAAAGCAGACAATAACTGATGTGATTGGCATTTTATGGGTTATTGCGTAAACCTGCCCAGGAAATATGTGATAAGGTAAACTTATCACGTGAACAAGTCCGTGAAATGAAGACCCCCCTAAACCCCACTTTATATAGAGAAAACTGGGGTTTAAGGGGGTAAACATTATTTTCCTTATTTCTGCTCCAAGACAGGTTGTGGGTACTCGTTAGATGAGGCGGTTCTAACTAGCACCCACGACCTATGTTTGCAGTATTTATAAGAAAAATATCGGGAGTTTTCATCAGAAAAGTAGCCATTTTGGAGATGAGAAATATACACTCTATTGCACGGGTGTGTTATCGTAATGTGATCTTTAAAAACTTTGTTTCTTTCTTTTATCTAGAATGTAATGGTTGTGAGTACAGTGGATCCATATGGAAAGTAAGTAATAATTACTCGGAGTAAGCCACTTTAGTAGAGCAAAATTGTGTGTTCAGTGACTGGTGATCAGGAGGTAGCGGGCTGCATATCTGCCCAGTCAGTAAGGGTGACATGTTTAATCGTATAATCGCTTAATCTATCGACAAATTCAACACTAGATCGCGCAGTCGATGGCGCGCCATCGCAAATCCCCAAGTTTTGATTTCTTCCAGGGACCCCTGGGGGCTGGTCCAAAAATTAATGTGCTCTTGCAGAAGCCATTCATGTAAGTAACTCACACACCTAATTTGGTTGAATTCCAATGAACGGTATTGGAGGAGACAGACGGACGGACAGACGGACGGAGGCAATAACAATATCCCCACTTTTCTTCAAAAAACGTGGGGATAAAAAATGATCATCATTTCTGATTTGCTTTTAATAAATTGCTTGATAGGTGCAATTTAATACCCAAAGTTATGCCTAAAATAGCTGGATGAGTGGCAAACAGTGCAGACCCTGATGAGACGCCGCATTCTGCGGCGTCTCATCTGGGTCTACACTGTTTGCTCAGGCCTGTCTGTTCAAATATACATATGGTAAAGTGCAACATATGGTAAGAGTCATGCTCAGAAGAAAGCCAGACAGGTAAAATTATGACAAAAACCTTAGCGATTACTAATCGATTATCGATCGCAATGACGGGACTGATAATTGATTATCTTTTCAGCTCCGATTAGCCAGCCTTACCAGTCAGCAACTTTGTGGAGACTGATCATGAAATATTTTGTATGGTCATTCTTATTCAAGAAGGGCAGTTGTCGCTTTCTGGGGAAAGAATGTGCACTGTACTGTTGCCTACCCAGGAAAAGTGTGGTTATGTAGATTGACTGACTCAACATAACCTAAATAGTGTTGACTGGGCTGTTTACCCTTTTTGTACCAAATGGAATCTTCCTCCTTATATATAGCAGGAGTCCATTTCAAACTTTAGGGGTATAAGTTTGTGTTTTCATCAAAATTGATTTGGAAAATTGTTGAACTTTTTGCAAACAGTGTAGGCCCTGCTGCGTCTGATCTGGGCCTGCACTGTTTGCCAGGGTGACGGTTTTGGGGTTTCCGGTACAAAATGGGTTAAACTCCAAACAAACAATGTTGACCCAATCAAGACACGAAAAGATTAATTCTGGAAAAAGGCATGCATACTATGATAGGTTGTTTTGCATCGGCTAAATACACATTTAACGGTGCATTATTGAGCTATCGGTAAAAAATAAAATACATATAGCCGGTATTTTTCTTTAAAACAATTCAAATGAATGCATTTTATGCAAAAATGCGAACAACTATGATGACAGGTAAACGAGTTTGAGAGGGATTCCCTAACTAGGTTTCGAACACTAGTTAGATCTATTTTTAGTTTGTGACAAAAATAGAATCCCCATATATGACGTTATGCGAAGTTCATTTTTGGCCTTGTTTGCTTAGGCCATGCCTGAATCGGAAAAAATATGACGCTGAATACCATGCCATAAGTAACAACACTCAGAGACGATACTGTCGCCATGTATGTGTAAAGTGACAGATTTATTTTTAGAACAGAAATTCCGAACACATGTTCAGAGCGAAGGGAAAACATGTATGAAAACGACCATTTCACAAAGTTCTGAAGCTGTATTTGCCTCCAAAAGTGTACACATGACAAAAGAGTATGAATTGAAGATAAAAACCAGAAAAAAAAAATTTGAGACCCGGTAGCTCAATAATGCACCTTTAAAGACAAGTACGGTGGAATCTTAGTATTAAAACATTGGTCTCTCTCCACGGTGATTTTGAACATCGCTTGAGTCATGAGGGACGCCAAGTTCTGAACTGGAAGGTCAGGTAGTTTTTCTCCAGGTACTCCAAGTTTCACCACCTCTGATTAATGATCAGCTGGATATAGGTGAAATAAAGTTGAAGTGTTGTAAGACAAAAAGAAAAAAAAAAAAACACTTGTAGAAATGGTCAAATGTGACCTCATTAATAAAGTTATATAAGATGACTATCCTTTATATTCGATATAAGGTCAAAACTTGTTATAATGACACTTAAGTGTATGGACCCCACCCATGGGCATCGGGGCTTGAGGAAATAGATGGGCTGCATGATGCTTCCACCCAGAGCTGAAACCAACAGCACATGAGTACTGGCATACTGCTTAGAGGATCTAAGCCTACCCAGGCAAAGTGGTGTGAGTCGGACCGTCCATGCTTATAAACCCTATTCGTTATACCCCCGGCATACGAAGTATGCCATGGGGGTATATAGTTTTTGTCTTTTCCGTCTGTCTGTCTGTCCGTAAACAATTATTTTGTGTCAAAGATATCTCAGGAACTGCTTTACATAGAAACTTGAAATTTTGCACACATGATCAGTATGACTACTTGTATTGTGGGAAAGAAAATAAGGTCCAAGGGGTCAGGCCTTTTAGAGTTATTTCCCTTTGTAGTTCTTGCTGTTTAATAGTGTATATTTTTATTTTGTGTCGAAGATTTCTCAATAACTACTGTACATAGAAACTTGAAATTTTGCAAACATGATCAGTATGACTAGTTGTATTGTGGGAAAGAAAATAAGGGCCAAGGGGTCAGGCCTTTTAGAGTTATTTCCCTTTGTAGTTCTTGTAAACAATTATTTTGTGTCAAAGATATCTCAGGAACTGCTTCACATAGAAATTTGAAATTTTGCACACATGATCAGTATGACTACTTGTATTGTGGGAAAGAAAATAAGGTCCAAGGGGTCAGGCCTTTTAGAGTTATTTCCCTTTGTAGTTCTTGCTGTTTAATAGTGTATATTTTTATTTTGTGTCGAAGATTTCTCAATAACTACTGTACATAGAAACTTGAAATTTTGCAAACATGATCAGTATGACTAGTTGTATTGTGGGAAAGAAAATAAGGGCCAAGGGGTCTGGCCTTTTAGAGTTATTTCCCTTTGTAGTTCTTGTAAACAATTATTTTGTGTCAAAGATATCTCAGGAACTGCTTCACATAGAAACTTGAAATTTTGCACACATGATCAGTATGACTACTTGTATTGTGGGAAAGAAAATAAGGTCCAAGAGGTCAGGCCTTTTAGAGTTATTTCCCTTTGTAGTTCTTGCTGTTTAATAGTGTATATTTTTATTTTGTGTCAAAGATTTCTCAATAACTACTGTACATAGAAACTTGAAATTTTGTAAACATGATCAGTATGACCAGTTGTATTGTGGGAAAGAAAATAAGGGCCAAGGGGTCAGGCCTTTTAGAGTTATTTCCCTTTGTAGTTCTTGCTGTTTAATAGTGTATATTTTTATTATTTTGTGTCAAAGATTTCTCAATAACTACTGTACATAGAGACTTAAAATTTGGTAGCAACAACCAGTATGACTACTTGTATGGAATGTGGCCTGTATATGCAAAGAACCTTTTGCTATTGCCATTTTCAACTCAGGCGATGGCACTGGCCGGGGGTATATGTGCCCCACTGGGCACTTTGTCTTAGTTTTATTGGGCGACAGGGCCTGAGATGTCATTTCATCTCGGTGCTGGGTAAAAGTCCCACAAAATGGGAAGCAACGTCTCCAAAATTACCTAGATAATGTTGACGGTGATGTCAAACCTCAAATCAATCAAACAAACAAACAGCCACTTAAGTGTAACAAATTCTTAAAATGAGCTATAATAATTGAAATAATATAACACCCGGAAAAAAATAAGTTCTGAAAATTTTTAGAATTGCCTCTAAATGAGGCACTTTTAACAATTGTTCAAACATTTCTGAGGGAAAAATTTTCTATATAACTGATTTAACTACTCCTTTTTTGTTTGATTTGAGGTTTAACGTCCCCGTCAACACTGTAAAGGTCATTTTGGAGATGTTGCTTCCAATTTTGTGGGACTTTTATCCGACATTGAGATGAAATGACATCTCAAGCCCTGCCGCCCAATGAAACCGATAGGGCTTATTAGCATGGACGGTCCGCCTCGCACCGTGGTTCCTGGACAGGCTTAGATCCTCTAAGCGGTTTACCAGTACTAGTGTGCGGGCCGGTTTCAGCTCTGCGTGGAAGCATCATGCAGCCCATATATTTCTTCAAGCTTAACTACTCCTTATTAGGAATAATAAAAAAAGGTCCTCTGTATCATTTGGGACCGAACGAGACCTTTAAACCCATTTTGTACCAGAAACCCCCAAAACATGTAATTGGCAAACAGTGAAGGCCCAGATCAGACACCGAAGGAGCTGTGTCTGATCAGGGCCTGCACTGTTTGCAAAAAGTTCAGCCAATTTGGAAATAAATTTTGAAGGAAACACAAGCTGACACCCCCAAATTTTGAAATGGACTTTTGCTATGTATAAAGAGGAAGATTCCATTTGGTACAAATTGGGTTAAACTGGATGACATTGAGAGAGCATTTTTGCTGTATTTCTTGTCATCTTGACTAATGTCTGAACTTATGATTTCAGCTCTTCAAGCTGATATGTATTCAGTACTTTCATTTATTTGAGACATAGCAGTGAAATCAATGCATATCTGAAACAAATAAAACTGATATTTTCACACTGAAAATGTAAATGATATTTTCACACTGTGAAAAATAACATGGCCATGTTATTTTCACAGTAGCAGCCCAGACTATATTTCGCCAAAATTCATATGTTATCAATAAAATAAGTAAAATACCTTGAAAAAAGCATTCCTTGAAATGGTGTATTAAAATTGGCGATCTGTTTATGGTTTGCAACTGACAGTTGTGACATCATAGCCAAGTCAAAAATTACCAATTACAGTAAGTGGCCTAAAATATTATCAAATAAAAAGAAAATTTACTTTTTTCTATAAATATCAAAACTACCTATTTCATCTCATGTGTTGAAAACATCAGCATTTTCAACACACTTGATGAAATATTTTTGGTATTCATCTCAAAAAAGTAAATATCCTCTATTTATTCCACTTGCTGAACATTTTGTTTGAGGGATATTAACCAATTTTGTAACCTCTAGCTAATTGTATACAGTAAATTCTGACTAAAAATAGCATGGCAACTTGTACAGAACTTTTCTTCAGTTTTGTCAACTTTTGATCAAACCAGTGCTTCAGCTGAAGTGCATGACCCGCCGGATGCTTTTAACTTTATGAGTGTTACCATATATGGGTATGGCGGCCATTTTGGTCATGTGACCTGGACCTAAAACGGTTCCCCCAATAAATGCGCTTTATTGTAAGGAGCAAAAATATATCTTATACTTTAGTACTGTATTCTGAATCGTTTGCAGGATAAAATGCATTCTCACTTTTCCAATACAAAAGCATATGTGTCAAAGTTTGACCTAGGCACAAAGAATGTCAAGGTCAACCCAGGGTCACCATTTTACCACTTTATGATGGGCCTACTTCCCAGATGCTATTTATCAAGTTTCGTGGAAATCTGCCTAGTGGTTCTGGAGAAGACTATTTTTGAAGGGTTTTTACCATATATGGCTTGGTGGCCATTTTGGTCATGTGACCTGGACCCCATGAGCAAATTTTGGTTTCCCCCATCCCATAGAGGCTCCATATGAAATTTGACTTCAATCAGTCCAACGGTTTCCGAGGAGAAGCAGTTTGAAAATTTTCACATTTTTCGCCTCAGCGAGGCTATACTAAATGGAATGTAATATTTCGCAAGTTCATTGGTTAGATCTCATTGATATCTATCAGTATGCCTAAAATTGTTTAAATATTCCAACAAAAGCATATGTGTCAAAGTTTGACCTAGGCACAAAGAAGGTCAGGGTCAACCCAAGGTCACCATTTTAGCAATTTATGATGGGCCTACATCCCAGATGCTATTTATCAAGTTTCGTGGAAATCTGCCCAGTGGTTCTGGAGAAGACTATTTTTGAAGGGTTTTTACCATATATGGCTTGGCGGCCATTTTGGTCATGTGGCCTGGACCCCATGAGCAAATTTTGGTTTCCCCCATCCCATAGAGACTCCATATGAAATTTGACTTCAATCGGCCTAACGGTTTCCGAGGAGAAGCAGTTCGAAAATTTTCACATTTTTCGCCTCGGCAAGGCTATACTAAATGAAATGTAATATTTCGCAAGTTCATTGGTTAGATCTCGTTGATATCTGTCAGTATGCCTAAAATTGTTTAAATATTCCAACAAAAGCATATGTGTCAAAGTTTGACCTAGGCACAAAGAAGGTCAAGGTCAACCCAGGTTCACCATTTTAGCAATTTATGATGGGCCTACGTCCCAGATGCTATTTATCAAGTTTCGTGGAAATCAGCCCAGTGGTTCTGGAGAAGACTATTTTTGAAGAGTTTTTACCATATATGGTTTGCGGCCATTTTGGTCATGTGATCTGGACCCCATGAGCAAATTTTGGTTTCCCCCATCCCATAGAGGCTCCATATGAAAGTTGACTTCAATCGGCCCAACGGTTTCCGAGGAGAAGCAGTTCGAAAACTTTCACATTTTTCGCCTCGCCGAGGCTATACTAAATGGAATGTAATATTTCGCAAGTTCATTGGTTAGATCTCATTGATATCTATCAGTATGCAAAAAATTGTTTAAATACTCCAAGCGGTTAAGTCACTATCATCAATTTTCACAAACAGGTTACGGACGGACTGACAGACAGACCATATATGGCTTGGCGGCCATTTTGGTCATGAGACCTGGACCCCATGAGCAAATTTTGGTTTCCCCCATCCCATAGAGGCTCCATATGAAATTTGACTTCAATCGGCCCAACAGTTTTCGAGGAGAAGCAGTTCGAAAATTTTCACATTTTTCGCCTCGGCGAGGCTATACTAAATTGAATGTAATATTTCGCAAGTTCATTGCTTAGAGCTCATTGATATCTGTTAGTATGCAGAAAATTGTTTAAATATTCCTAGCGGTTAAGTCACTATCACCAATTTTCACAAACAGGTTACGGACTGACAGAATGACAGAATGACACAGTGATTTTAGGGCACTCTTAGAAATCAACCGACTTCAGTAGGTCGCTTTTTCTGCGGGTTGTGCAATTTTCATGGAACTTGCGGATAACTACAATAGCCATGAAACCTTGAATATGAAAAGTAGTAGCATCACATTTATGTTCCTTTAACCCATTTAGTACCAGAAACCCCAAAACAGGTACCCTCGCACACAGTGCAGGCCCAGAGCGCGGCGTCTGATCAGTGCATACATTGTTTGCGAAAAGTTCAGCCCTTTTATGAACAGTCCTTGACAAAACACAACCTGACACCCCTAAATTTTGAAATGGACTCCTGCTAAGGAGTGCATAATGAGGTGGAAGATTTTACTCTTTTGTTGTGTTTTTGACACTCTGTCCTCTAGTAGAAGACCCTCTTTAGGACTCTTCCAAAGTGGTCTTAACCCATTTCAGACCGGAAACCCCTAAAGGGGTACCCTGGCAAACAGTGCAGGCCCAGATCAGACGCCGCAGAATGCGGCGTCTGATCTGGGCCTCCACTGATTGCAAAAAGTTCAGCCATTTTCCAAATCAATTTTGAAGAAAACAACCTGACACCCCTAAATTTTGAAATGGACTCATGCTATATATAAGGTGGAAGATTCCATTTGGTACAAAAAGGGTTAAGGAATTTTATTGTATTTCTTTATCAGGAAAATTTCTGCAGAATCACCAAGAAATTTAATGAATGGACTTGAAATTAATGGTTTTGGTAAACCTAGAGATGATGGTGACGGACCAGCAGAAAATCCTCCATTCCCGAACCTGCCTCCAACAGCTTGGAGTGAAAATGGATCAGTTGCCACAGTCTGGCCATCTGTGTTTCCTGAACAGACTCTGGTGGAGCAGAACACTTCAGCAAATGCTATTGCAGAGACAGATGAGAATAAAACAGACACACAGTCAGCTGAAATGGCAAATAGTTTAGACAAATTATTGTGTGATAAAACTGACACAGAGAATATACATGTAAATACTGATAAAAGTGAAACTCAAGAAAATTTAGATTCTGATATAGATTCTACTGTAGATAGTGTACATACTGAAACTTCTGAACAGAAGGATGAAAGTGACAATAATGTTAATACTGGTGCAGTGTTACGTGATAAACAGAGTGATTCTGAAGATATACAACAACATGAGAGTGGTGAAACTGAGACTGACTCTGATCAAATTGTAGAACATTCTGCGGGTAAGATTGAGACAGACAATGAAGAAACAAACTTACATGATGAGGTCCAAAATAAGACTGAAACCAATGTCATAGATACAGCTGATACGGAGCATACAGGGCAAGAAAATACACAAGAAAATGTAGAGAATGAAGAGGAGAAGTGTAAGGTAAAGCATAATGTCCATAAATGAACGTCTTGGCCTCAGATAAAGACGAATTATGAGGATACTTTTGGTTGAGTTATTTCTCAATAAAAACATATTGTGGGTACTTATTAAAATCCCCTCATTGAGGCAATTCTAATAATATATATTGAACCCACAACATAAGTTTCTAATAAGAATTCTAACATAGCGCGCCTATATAGGCAACGGAAAATAACTTTTTTATTCTACAACAAATCACGACAAGAAAAAGCGTGACGAGTGACATCATTAAAAACTGCCAATTTATGACGACACTAGTCGATTTCCTTGATGTTAGACAGTGTGATGTCATATTCTTACATCGAAAACATTAGAAAAGGATATCAATGCATCTGTTTCGGTCGATAATTTTAGTGGGTTTTCTTCTAACAATGACGAAAAGTTGCGAGATTTTGAAGGAAACAACAGCATTATTGCCGATTTTCAGCCTGTTAGAATCAAAATAGATCAGCTTTCTTGAGTAATAAATCACAGTTTGTCTGTCAGTTGTATGTAGACAAATCACACGCCCTACTGGCCTACTCGCTCGTGATTCGATCTTCTTTACAACTGACCTCCAAACTGCTCAACAAATCACAGTTAGAGCTGATCTATTTCTTAACCCTTGTCCTGCTGAGCCCAGATATGCCTTAAATTTGAAACAACGTAGATCCAGATCAGATGGCTTCTGAAGAAGCCATCTGATCAGGATCTACATTGTTTGCCATTCATATTGTGAATTTGTTGTAATAATTTGCATCAAGCAATCTGATTTGTTGATAATCGGTAGTGGGTGTGGCATATATGAATATTCAGCAGGACAAGGGTTAAATAAGGAAAAGTATCCCTTAATTATTCTTGTCACTCTTTATCTGTGGCTGACACCTTAAAAATATACTTTTGAATTGACCCAGCATCAGGGCCCAGTTGCTAAATAGAGAATCTTACATGAGTGCTCATGCATTATAGAATTTATTAAACAAGTTAAGGAAAAGGGATAAAATGCGAGGCTTTGCCGAGCATTTTATCCCTTTTCTTCAACGAGTTTTATAAATTCAATAATGCATGAGCACGAATGCAAGATTCTATTTATCACAGAGTAATTGATAAGGGTCGTATCGTGGTAAATACGACTCTAAAATTGAGCAAATACGACTAGAAATGAAGAAACAGTCGTACCAAATACGACCGTCAAATTGGCGATACGCCAAGGTCGTTCCATTGCAGTCGTATCGGCAATGGAAAAACAAAAACAAAAAATAAACGTGAGGCCTGACAAAAAGCAATCGAAATCGCGGTAATTTTCGCCGCATCATAGTCTTCAACAAAAACTGTTCCAATCTTCAGGAACGATTCAAAATTCATCCATTCATGAATGCTGGCATTTGTTTTAATTACGCTGAAACCCTTCAACCATACCTTTTGACGATCATATATCGAGCTTATATTTAATCTGCCTCAAGTTATGACAACTATCAACATGATTAGGAAACTGATTATTGATGCGTGATTACATAACGGTATTTATTATCTAAGGGAAAGCCGCCGCATTATTAACTTTATTAACAACGCCTGAAGCATGAACAGTAACTTTATGACAAGCGTGCATAAAAATACGATCCTAAATAGTGTTAGGCAACCACATTGACTTCGACGGAGTGTCATCTTCGAGAAAAAAAAAATGGGTTGGACAGATCTACAGATTCACATTGTCATGTAGTTAGGAATTAAATATCAAAACAGACGCGCAGACGATTGAAAGTTAAGTTTGTGGAGAACCTGACAAAGTTTCTCCGGAAAAACGCAAGAAAAAAAATCAAATGCATGGCTTTTTCTACTTGAGCCAAGGTTACTAAAATAGCTCAATGGCATATTCAGTGTCAGAGAGCTAACTGTGGTGACTCATTCTGCTGGTCTGTGTAGCTTGTGCTAACATTGTCGTCAATGCACATCTGAGATAGAACCACCGCTGCACCGCCGTGTTCCATAAACATTTGACCAAAATTATATTTATTGAGTCACAATGGCAGGATTAACCTGTAATACTTGGGTACTCATATATCTAAATGTGAATCACAGGTGGTAAGGTCAGCATGCAGTGCATGCATATTTACCGCTATCTCTCAAGTAGCCGATTAAATTAACACCCTAAGATGTCTCGCCGGCGTCTTTCACCATTAAGCAGAATGACTGGCAGCGCATCATAAAAGAACGCAAACACAGCAACTGGCACGGACTGATTAGCTTTCACAGATGCGCTTGCTGATCTGAGTCTTCACTGGTCGCACGTTTTATTGTATTTTTGCTGGGCGCTGAATTTCTCGCCTTTTACCAATCGCATGCAGTTGCTACAATTAGTGGAGATTTTCCCTCGCCTTTGAATGCGTAGCACTTAAGGCCGCTGCAGACACAAAACATGGGTTTGAAAACGTTATGATGACAGTATGATCTGTGTGACAGCTGAAGACTCCGACCAGCCTGCACAGTCTGATCAAAACGAGCCTTCAATAGCGTCTGGGAAATTCCAAAGACACATGCGAAGAATACGACCACATTGGCTGGATTTACATTCTTTAGAAGAAAAAGTAATTTATCATTTTTCTGTCCGCCAGCTTATTAACATGAAAATGTATATCGGTATGTTACGATGATAGAATATGTGTTTAGCGTCTTTTACATATGGCCATTGCCACGTCTGAAATTATATAAGTGCACTTATAGCAGCCATCCTGTGATGACAGATGAAGATACGACCCTAGTTTCGAATTTAGGAGTACCGATACTCTCAAAGAATCGCAGGATACGCCTATGTCTTTGGTTGAAGGAGTAACAGTACTCCTCGGGCAAAAGCTTATCAATAACACTGTTATCATATGACATTTTTATTCACAATTGTTTATAAAAAAAATGTAAATAGTCTGCCGTTAGTAAACACGACGTCGATAAGGACGTCGTACATTTAACATTACGGGACGTATCTAGCTAATTTGCATATTTAATCCACTAGTGGATTATCGAAAATATTAAATGGCGTTATTACACTCTCAGACGTGACGTCATATGATAAAAGCTAATAATGGTGATTGTTTTTATGCTGAATATGCATGTTGTGTGTAGGCATAAGAATCTGGCCCCAGCCCATTGTTTGACATTCAGTTTATGAATTTGTAGGAATAAATTATAACAAGTAATCTGATTGGTTCAAAGACAGAAATGGGTGTGGCTAAATTGAATATTCAGCAGGATATATATAGGTTAGGTATAGCCTACTGTATAAGCCTGCCCAGGAAATGTGTTGTGAGGTAAATTGCCTGTTACCATTTACATGTAGAAGTTTTACATAATTATATCAGTTAGCTTTGACTTGAGTTTATAACTCAGTTAGCTTTGAGTTGAGGTTATAACTCAGTCGTTGGGTCACATGTGAGACGCCAAGTTCTGCAACGGAAGATCAGGTGGTTTTTCTCCGGGTACTCTGGTTTTTGCCCATCTCTGATTAACGATTGGCTTGATATGAGTGAAATAATCTTGAAAGGGCTGTAAAACCAAACCCCCCCCCCCACAAAAAAAAAAAAAAAAACAAACAAAAAAAAACTCAGTCTTTGGGTGAGCCCTTTTGTGATGCCTGCAGTCAGTGGTTAGCACACAAGGCATAGAATGTCAGTTTATCCAAGCAAAAATGTGTAGGTTATCAATAAAAAAAATGACAATTTATGGGCAATTTTCTATTTCAAATAGAATAAATTAGGGTAGTGGAAATCCTGTGTCCTGACTTAGGCAAATCTAGGGACTTTTTGCCTAAGTCAAGCATTTTTTTTCTTTTTCATTTCACTTTTTCATGATATTGGAAATTGTGATGATACAAATTAAAAAGTATAAGAATTGAAGCCAAAATTAGTTTTTGTCATGCCTGCTTTATGTATGACATGGCATAGGAGGCTGTTTTTCTGTCTGTTTGCTCATCCATCGAAATTTCATTTGTTTGTCAAGCTGTTATGGTTTGCAACACTAGCATTCACCGTTCATACAGCGTGACGCATCCTTTGGCAGAAATTAATTCTAACCCTTATCTTGCTGTTCACGACAACCCCTATCTTTGCAAACAGTGTAGATCCAGATCAGATGGCTTCTGGAGAAGCCATCTGATCAGGATCTGCACTGTTTGACATTCAGTTTATGAATATGTAGGAATAAATTACTTCAAATAATCTGATTGGTTCAAAGTCAGAAATGGGTGTGGCTTAATTGAATATTCAGCAAGAGAAGGGCTAATATTGGTGAAGATGTAAAGTTAAGACAAGGCTATCACTGTTCCACAGGTTGCAAAGAAAGAAGCAGAGACAGTGAGCCCTGTCTCCAGTATGGTGTCAGAAGAAAGAGTTCCTTCCCCTGAGACAACAGATGGTACTGCAGAAGCAGGTAAGTGTATGGGGCTGGGTGTGGGGTTTGATATAGTCTCATTGGTCAGACAAATTTAAAATTGGTCAGATGAATTTAAACTTGTTTTAGTACATTTAATTGCTAAGCCATTGTTAGGTTGCTTCTAGGATGCCACAATTGGGATCAATTTTGAATGGTTATTCTGGAAAAATAATAACAGTTTGTCTGCCATTAATGACAGTGATAAGTCTTAAATGCATGGATTACTAAGATAAACAGAATCTTACACTCCTGGTCATTTCATATGAAATTTATGAAACTCGCCTAAGGCTTGTTTCATAAATTTCATATGAAATGACCACGAGTCTGCTTCGGCAGCTGGGGCAGACTAAATCATTTCTTTGTGATTCAATGGCCCAAATGGCGATGCAGCAACATATTGTTGAGCATAAAGAGTGTGACAAGACACACCAAAAGTCATGGTCATCCACTGCATCTCGGTCTTGAAAAATGCCATCTGGGTGCATTGGTAGTGTTAAAGATCCAACTCTTTTGACCAGTCTGTTTAGGAGGTGCTATGTCTTTATCTGGAGCAAGCATAACTCATTTCGCTGACTGTTCCAAGACAGTTCTGTCGCGGTTTATTATACCCCCACAAATGAAATTTGGGGGGTATATAGGAGTGAGCTTGTCGGTCTGTCGGTCGGTCGGTCGGTCGGTCGGTCGGTCGGTCTGTCGGTCGGTCTGTTGACTTGGTTTCCAGACGATAACTCAAAAAGCGATTCACCGATTTTTATAATTTTTGGTACACTGATGTAACATCATAAAATACAGGTCAAGTTCGATTTCCACTACAATTTGTCAATTTTCGACATAGTTATGGCCCCTTTCAAGTGAAAAAATTGCAAAATGCCGCTGTTGTACTATCAAGGCAGTTTTTGTGGGGGTATTCATCACCTTTAGTGATAGCTCTAGTTTTTGTTATGGTGTGTCTTTGAGTGTGTGTATCACTTTTATGTGTGTGTGTGTGTGTTTTGGATAGCCAATTGGCCATTTTGTGGGAAAGTAACTGTCCTTTTTGCTTTCTGCTATTGATGTTTCCATTAGAGTCTAGTTATTTCATGTTTGTGTTTCTTTCCCTGCTGGTGTCACTGCTGGGAGCTGTGGGTTAATTGTATTGATTCCTGATCATTGCCTTCACTTCTATTTTACAGTAACGAGGATGATCAAGGGATACCCTAAAAATCCTTAAAAAATTCGGACACCTTAAGGACTTGCTATAATTCTCCTAGAATTTGGACGAATATGTTTCACAATCCAGCAAGGAGTCCAAAAGGTGCTCACGGAATGGCAAACAGTGTAGACCCTGATCAGACTGCTCCTTCAGGAGCAGTCTGATCTGGGTCTTCACTGTTTGCTTAGGCCTGTGTGTCGCATACTTAAGATTATTATGTGTCCTTATGTTTCTTGCTAGAAACATACGCTGTGGGTACATTTGAGAATCTCCTCAATGAGGCAATTCTAACAATACACTCATAACATATGGTTTAATGCCTTGTTGAGGAGATTCTATCAAGTATCCAAAACATAAGGTAAATGCAGACATAGAAAATTTATCCCCAAATTACTGATATGGTTTAATGCCTTGTCGAGGTGATTCTAACAAGTATCCAAAACATAAGTAGAAAATTTATCCCAAAATTAATGCTTTTCTGTAGCTACCGCCAATTTACCATATGCACACTGGTAAAGGCAAGCGCGCAGGGTAAGGAACAAACACACCGGATAAGGAAATTTTTCCGCTCAGGATAAAAAAGAAAATGGCGGAATGGGTATCACATGTGCAGGTTTGTTGTTGTTCAATACGGCTGCTTACATTAGCTTCACGGAAGACACATATTATTCACAAATTTATCTTCGATGGTCCGAATTCGACAGTTACAGCCAGTCAAACGGAGAACCGGACACAGTGGAGCTACTCCACCGCGAAATCTCATTATTTTACATGAAATGCTCTTCTGGGAAGATGGCATGTACTTTTTTGTTGGTTGTAGACATGCACATGATAAATCAGACTGTTGCAAATAAGATTTAAGGAAAATTTGAAATTAGGAGGCCCACAGTGAGAAATCCTAGTTCAATTTTCAATACAACGCCCAGGGGCAAGGAAATGGGTACAACGCATATGATAAGACAAAAAATTTTCCGGCGAAAATGGTTCTTGTATGGTCGTAGCACTAGGAAATTTCCATCTCATATTAGGTTTTCCGATATTAATAATTAGTCCTACATAGTTTAAAGCACCAATTGTGACTTTTAGGAAACGGTCAAAGTTATGTGCATTGTCTTGTCATGTGCATTGCTCTGGTTCTAGCAATATAATCATCCCCTATGAGGGGACAGATGGATTTGGTTCATCGCGATCATGAATTAGAGAAATGATATTTATGTCCATCCAGTATTTGTGGTAGAAACAGAACTTGGCGAAACCATGCAATAGGTATGTCTCACGAATTTGGCGAAGTTATCTATCTTATTTTCAGCAAAAGAACAAACATACAATTTTCTACCACTAATACTGCATTGACATAAATATCATTTCTCTAATTCATGATCGCGATATGAATATGACTGATATGTTGTCTTACGTTTTGAGTTATTCCATCTAACTCCGTCTTTTGAGAACTATAACATGTAAGTATTGATTTGTTTGCTTGTTATAGCCCCGCTTGAAAAGTGGGGCTATATTGGATTTGCCCTGTCATTCCGTAATTCTGTAATTCCGTAATTCTGTAATTCTGTAATTCCGCAATTCCGTTATTCCGTTATTTTTTCGTCACAGTTTTCCCCGAAACTAAGAGAGCTAGAAAACTAAAACTTTGTATACACGTGGACAATGGGTGCCTCCACGGACCTTACCGAAATTATGACCAAGGGCCCATAACTCTTGGAGTTATCTCCCCTGATAGGTTTTTTTAAATGAAAATGTTTGGTCACAGTTTTCTCAGGAACGAAAGAAGCTAGAAAGCTCAAACTTTGCATAAATGTGGACAATGGGTGGATATAGGGAGCTTACCAAAATAATGGCCAAGGGCCCATAACTGTTGGAGTTATCTCTCCTGATAGGTTTTTTAAATAAATGAAAATATAGGTTTTTTTTAAATGAAAATGTTTGGTCACAGTTTTCTCAGGAACTAAAGAAGCTAGAAACCTCAAACTTTGCATAAATGTGGACAATGGGTGGATATAGGGAGCTAACCAAAATAATGGCCGAGGGCCCATTACTTTTGGAGTTATCTCCCCTGATAGTATAGTTTTTTTTAATAAATGAAAAGGTTTGGTGACAGTTTTCTCAGGAACTAAGAAAGCTAGAATACTGAAACTTTGTATGAACATGAAAAGTGGGTGGATGTATGGCCCTTACCAAAATAATGGCCAAAGGCCCATCAGGTACTAAGAAAGCTAGAAAGCTGAAACTTTGTATAAACATGAACATTAGGTGGATGTAAGTAAATAATGGCCAACAACATTACTCTTGGGGTTATCTCCCCAGCAAAGAAAAAAAAAAATATTAAAGTTTTCTCTGGAACTAAGAAAGCTCCCCTGATAGGTTAAAAGCTTTTAGAGTCAATGTGTCTTACTCCTCTGATAGCGCTATAGCGGGGCTATAGTCAGATCCTCTGACAGCTCTAGTTGGGATTTAACGGCCCAGTCAACACTATTTAGGTCATTTTTGAGCCGGTCAGTTTATCCACACTTTGCCTGGGCAAGCTTATACGTAAGCGGTTTACCAATACAGTGGACATTCTTTCGCTATAGAAGTTGACAACTGCCCTTTTTGAATCAGTGGAAGGGATGATGATGATGATTTTGTATTTAACGACGTGTCAACCCTCTTTGTGGGTCATAAGCTCAGTGGAAGGGAGAGAATGACCGTAGAAAAGATTTCATGATCAATCTCCACGAAAGAATGGTTGCCGACCCCGGCAGGTATCGAACCCGCGTCCTCCTGATCACCAGTCAGACGCGCATCCGACTGGGCTACCGAGGCAAAACAAGGAACAGCTTGTGGGACGTAATAATTCGTCTGTCATTAATGACAATGACCAATCGTAATCCCATGCGAGAAATGTAACTAAGATAGCCGAAGCTGCAGACAGAGCAAGAGAGGTCAGAGGAGAAAGTTATATTGCTGTTTGTGATGCCTTAGTTCTGACTTTGCGCTGTGCAGCTTCGCTGATTCTTTTTGCCTCATATTCATTTGCACCCCTACTGATGAGACCCCGCCACTCTGCTGTTCCATCGATTCGTTTGGAATGTTGAAGTCCTCAAGGGATGCATTGAGGGTCGGTGTCCCTGTATCGCTTATTCTGACCACCATGCCCATTTCTAGTTTTCTTTGGCAAACGTTCCTCTGAAATCATGTGGGACGTACAATGAACAAGAATGACAACACTTATTTGCTTCAGCTTCTAATTACCAAAAAATGAAAACAGCGGCCAAGGTTTGAATGAGTTGGATCGAGTGGCTTGATGCAACGTGGCTCTCTTCGCCTAGCTCCGGGTTGGGTGACTTTGCGTCGATTGTTAATCAGTAAATTTGGGTAAATCCACCCAATGTAACTTAACCTACGATTCAGAAGCTTACCTGCGAATGTCCGCGTGATTATCACTGACCAATAAAGAAAAGGCTGGGTAATTTGCAGAGAAGATATGGGTAATTTAAGGTTCGGAGGAGGCAAATCCTGCAAAAGTATTTTTGTCTCCCATGTCAATAGGGGTCAACTCTTAAAGGAAAGAATTTGCTTCCGAGGAGCAAATTCTTTCCTTTAAGAGTTGACCCCCTTTTCAGTGGACAGAAAAGCGAAAAGGAGTCTTGAAAGTTGCCTTCCTTTGAAAAATGGCGGAAGCTTCTGCTAGATGTTCCCATTCCCCTTAAAGTAGAGAACTTGCTAATAAGGTATGGGTAATTTAAGTAAAGAACTTGCTTCCTGCCCTTATCATCAGGAAAACATGCCTATATAATTTTGACCTCCTTGAACCCCACTTTTATACAGTAAAACTGGGGTTTACAGGGGTAAACCTTATTTTTCTTATTTCTGCTCCAAAATACAAATTGTGGGTACAACGATTACCCACAATCTATATTTTGAGCAGAAATAAGGAAAATATCACAATATCCAAAAACTTTCTTTTTCCGGCGATAAGGGTTACACTGTATTTGTATAGGCGTGTTTTCGTAATGTTCTAATGCACTTGCTTGTTTGTTTGAGGTTTCGTCTCCATCAACACTATTTAAGTCATTTTGGAGACGTTGCTTCCAGTTTTGTGGAACTTAATTTACTCGACATTGAGATAGCTCTGCCGCCCAATGAAAACAATTTAGGTTTAAACAAATTCAGGGTTTATAATTTTGTTTTTGATTTGAGGTTTAACGTCTCCGGCAACACTGAATATGGCATTTTGGAGAAGTTGCTCCCAATTTTGTGAGACTTTTACCCGACATTGAGATGACATGACATCTCAAGCCCTGTGGCCCAATGAAATGGTTTATAAGCATGGACGGTCGGACTAGCACTGCTTTGCCTGGGCAGGCTTAGATCCTCTAAGTGGTATACCAGTACCCGTGTGCGGTCGGTTTCAGCTCTGCGTGGAGACATCATGCAACCATCTATGTCTACAAGCCCCGATGGGCGGGGACCGATTAAGGTTTATACGCATAGAGGGTCCTACACGCACCACATTGCCTGATTAGAAAAGTATTTTTGTCTCCCATGTCAACAGGGGTCAAAATTAGCAAATTCTTTCCTTTAAGAGTTGACCACCATTTCAGTGGAACAGCGAAAAGGAAGTCTCGAAAGTTGTCTTCCTTTGAAAAATGGCGGAAGCTTCTGCTTGATGTTCCCATTCCCCTTAAAGTAAAGAACTTGCTAATAAGGTGTAAGGAACTTGCTTCCTCTTGAAGAGAGCAAGCCCTTATTCTAATGCACTTGCGTATGTTTGTTTGTTTGACTTGAGGTTTAACGTCTCCGTCAACACCATTAAGGTCATTTTGGGGACGTTGCTTCCAGTTTTGTGGGACTTAATTTAGATGAAATGGAATCTCAAGCCCTGCCGCCCAATGAAACCAATTTAGGGTTTATACACATAGCGGGTCCGACACGCACCATACTTTGCCTGAGCAGGCTTAGAACTCCTAAGCGGTTTACCAGTACTCATGTGCAGTTGGTTTGGTTGGTTTTAGCTCTGCGTGGAAGCATAATGCATCCTAATCTATTTCTTCAAGCCCAGACGGGCGGGAGCCGCACTTGCGTATGTAATGCGACGTTGGACTATCTGCGACAGTTCTACGATATAATCATCCCCTAGCAATATAATCATCCCCTACGAGGGGATGGATGGATTTGGTTCATCGCGATCATGAATTAGAGAAATGATATTTATGTCCATGCAGTATTTGTGGTAGAAACCGAACTTGGCGAAACCATGCAATAGGTATCTCTCACGAATTTGGCGAAGTTATCTATCTTATTTTCAGCCAAAAGAACAAACATACAATTTTCTACCACAAATACTGCATGGACATAAATATCATTTCTCTAATTCATGATGGCGATGAACCAAATCCATCTATCCCCTCATAGGGGATGATTATATTGCTAGAACCAGAACAATGCACATGCCAAGACAATGCACACAACTTTGAACGTTTCCTAAAGGTCACAATTGGTGCTTTAAACTATGTAGGACTAATTATTTATATTGGAAAACCTAATCTGAGATGGAAATTTCCTAGTGCTACGACCATACAAGAACCATTTTCGCCGGAAATTTTTGTGTCTTATCATATGCGTTGTACCCATTTCCTTGCCTGTGGGCGTTGTATTGAAAATTGAACTAGGATTTCTCACTGTTGGCCTTCTAATTTCAAATTTTCCTTAAATCGTATTTGCAACAGTCCGATTTATCATGTGCATGTCTACAACCAACAAAAAAGTGCATGCCATCTTCCCAGAAGAGCGTTTCATGTAAAATAATGAGATTTCGCGGTGGAGTAGCTCCACTGTGTCCGGTTCTCCGTTTGACTGGCTGTAACTGTCGAATTCGGACCATCGAAGATAAATTTGTGAATAATATGTGTCTTCCGTGAAGCTAATGTGAGCAGCCGTATTGATAAGTAACCATAACACGAGATCTAGAACAACAACAAACCTGCACATGTGATACCCATTCCGCCATTTTCTTTTTTATCCTGAGCGGAAAAATTTCCTTATCTGGTGTGTTTGTTCCTTACCCTGCGCGCTTGCCTTTACCAGTGTGCATATGTAAGTCTTGAAAAATATCATTTGGATACATTGGTAAGAGATGCAACTCTGTAACTCGGAAACCTCTGTGGTATGGCGATTAAGCTACTCGCTTCATAAATCAGTGGCTGTGTTTGTTTTTTTCCTGGGCTTCTCCAAACTAACGGATGAGTCTTTAAACCATTAAAACTATTATTCTTGGGAGTAAAATTCTAATACACACACACACATCCTACTCTTCACTCATTTTAGAAATATGGTGACACTGGACTGGCTCATACTGTCTTGCATTTCTAGATGGAAAAAAACCTGAAAAAAAAAACAAACACGCACACACACTCACAAAAACAAACTCTTAGGTCTGAAGCAATTTAAACTACTGCTGTTGCATACAATAAAAAATAAAATAAAAAAAACAACCTTGCTTAGTTAGTTGTTTGAAAATTTTCTGTACTGATTTATTGTTGATATTTTTAGCTCACCGTCACGTAGTGACGAGGTGAGCTTTTGGGATCACTTTTTGTCCGTCGTCCGTCGTGCGTCCGTGCGTGTGTGCGTCCGTGCGTCCGTCTGTAAACAATTTCTTTAAACGACATCTCCTCCTAAACCACTGATCGGATTTTGACCAAACTTCACAGGAATGATCCTTAGGTGGTCCCCTTTCAAAGTTGTTCAAATGGTTCCGGTCCGTTGCACATCTAGGTCATTGGGGCCAAAAATAGATTTTTTTCACCAAAAACTTAAAAAATCTTCTCTGAAACAACAAGGCCCAGGTCTTTGATATTTGGTATGAAGCTTCATCTAGTGGTCCCCTACCAAGATTGTTCAAATTAAAGTGCTCGGACCAAAAATGCCCCCGCTCCGGGGCCCTTTGGTTTTACATGGGCTTATATAGGGAAAATCTTTAAAAATCTTCTTCTCTGAAACCGTAAGGCCCAGGTCTTTGATATTTGGTCTGAAGCTACATCTAGTGGACCCCTACCAAGATTGTTCAAATTATAGTGCTGGGGCCAAAAATGCCCCCGCCCCGGGCCCCTTTGATTTTACATGGGCTAATATAGGGAAAATCTTTAATAATCTTCTTCTCTGAAACCGCAAGGCCCAGGTCTTTGATATTTGGTATGAAGCTTCATCTAGTGGACCCCTACCAAGATTGTTCAAATTATAGTGCTGGGGCCAAAATGCCCCCGCTCCGGGGCCCTTTGGTTTTACATGGGCTTATATAGGGAAGATCTTTAAAAATCTTCTTCTCTGAAACCGTAAGGCCCAGGTCTTTGATATTTGGTATGAAGCTTCATCTAGTGGACCCCTACCAAGATTGTTCAAATTTTAGTGCTGGGGCCAAAAATGCCCCCGCCCCGGGGCCCTTTGGTTTTACATGGGCTTATATAGGGAAAATCTTAAAAAATCTTCGTCTCTGAAACCGCAAGGCCCAGGTCTTTGATATTTTGTATGAAGCTTCATCTAAAGGACCCCTACCAAGATTGTTCAAATTATAGTGCTGGGGCCAAAAATGCCCCCGCTCCGGGGCCCTTTGGTTTTACATGGGCTTATATACGGAAAATCTTTAAAAATCTTCTTCTCTGAAACCGTAAGGCCCAGGTCTTTGATATTTGGTCTGAAGCTTCATCTAGTAGACCCCTACCAAGATTGTTCAAATTATAGTGCTGGGGCCAAAAATGCCCCAGCTCCGGGGCCCTTTGGTTTTACATGGGCTTATATAGGGAAAATCTTAAAAAATCTTCTTTTCTGAAACCGTAAGGCCCAGGTCTTTGATATTTGGTCTGAAGCTACATCTAGTGGACCCCTACCAAGATTGTTCAAATTATAGTGCTGGGGCCAAAAATGCCCCCGCCCCGGGCCCCTTTGACTTTACATGAGCTCATATAGGGAAAATCTTTAAAAATCTTCTTGTCTGAAACCGCAAGGCCCAGGTCTTTGATATTTGGTATGAAGCTTCAACTAGCGGACCGCTACCAAGATTGTTCAAATTATAGTGCTGGGGCCAAAAATGCCCCCGCTCCGGGGCCCTTTGGTTTTACATGGGCTTATATAGGGAAGATCTTTAAAAATGTTCTTCTCTGAAACCGTAAGGTCCAGGTCTTTGATATTTGGTTTGAAGCTTCATCTAGTGGACCCCTACCAAGATTGTTCAAATTATAGTGCTGGGGCCAAAAATGCCCCCGCCCCGGGGCCCTTTGGTTTTACATGGGCTTATATAGGGAAAATCTTAAAAAATCTTCTTCTCTGAAACCGCAAGGCCCAGGTCTATGATATTTGGTATGAAGCTTCATCTAGTGGACCCCTACCAAGATTGTTCAAATTATAGTGCTAGGGCCAAAAATGCCCCCGCTCTGGGGCCCTTTGGTTTAACATGGGCTTACATAGGGAAAATCTTTTAAAATTTTCTTCTCTGAAACCGCAAGGCCCAGGTCTTTGATATTTGGTATGAAGCTTCATCTAGTGGACCCCTACCAAGATTGTTCAAATTATAGTGCTGGGGCCAAAAATGCCCCTGCTCCAGGGCCCTTAAGTTTTACATGGGCTACATAGGGAAAATCTTTAAAAATCTTCTTCTCTGAAACCGTAAGGCCCAGGTCTTTGATATTTGGTGTGAAGCTTCATCTAGTGGACCCCTACCAAGATTGTTCAAATTATAGTGCTGGGGCCAAAAATGCCCCCGCTCCGGGGCCCTTTGGTTTTTTCATGGGCTTATATAGGGAAAATCTTTAAAAAATCTTCTTGTCTGAAACCGTAAGGCCCAGGTCTTTGATATTTGGTCTGAAGCTACATCTAGTGGACCCCTACCAAGATTGTTCAAATTATAGTGCTGGGGCCAAAAATGCCCCGCCCTTGGGCCCTTTGGTTTTACATGGGCTTATATAGGGAAAATCTTAAAAAATCTTCTTCTCTGAAACGGCAAGGCCCAGGTCTTTGATATTTGGTATGAAGCTTCATCTAGTGGACCCCTACCAAGATTGTTCAAATTATAGTGCTGGGGCCAAAAATGCCCCCGCCCCGGGCCCCTTTGATTTTACATGGGCTAATATGGGGAAAATCTTTAAAAATCTTCTTGTCTGAAACCACAAGGCCCAGGTCTTTGATATTTGGTATGAAGCTTCAACTAGTGGACCGCTACCAAGATTGTTCAAATTATAGTGCTGGGGCCAAAAATGCCCCCGCTCCGGGGCCCTTTGGTTTTACATGGGCTTATATAGGGAAGATCTTTAAAAATCTTCTTCTCTGAAACCGTAAGGCCCAGGTCTTTGATATTTGGTATGAAGCTTCATCTAGTGGACCCCTACCAAGATTGTTCAAATAATAGTGCTGGGGCCAAAAATGCCCCCGCCCCGGGGCCCTTTGGTTTTACATGGGCTTATATAGGGAAAATCTTAAAAAATCTTCTTCTCTGAAACCGCCAGGCCCAGGTCTTTGATATTTGGTATGAAGCTTCATCTAGTGGAACCCTACCAAGATTGTTCAAATTATAATGCTAGGGCCAAAAATGCCCCCGCCCTTGGGGCCCTTTGGTTTAACATGGGCTTACATAGGGAAAATCTTTTAAAATTTTCTTCTCTGAAACCGCATGGCCCAGGTCTATGATATTTGGTATGAAGCTTCATCTAGTGGACCCCTACCAAGATTGTTCAAATTATAGTGCTGTGGCCAAAAATGCCCCCGCTCCAGGGCCCTTAAGTTTTACATGGGCTTACATAGGGAAAATCTTTAAAAATCTTCTTCTCTGAAACCGTAAGGCCCAGGTCTTTGATATTTGGTGTGAAGCTTCATCTAGTAGACCCCTACCAAGATTGTTCAAACTATAGTGCTGGGGCCAAAAATGCCCCCGCTCCGGGGCCCTTTGGTTTTTTCATGGGCTTATATAGGGAAAATCTTTAAAAATCTTCTTCTCTGAAACCGTAAGGCCCAGGTCTTTGATATTTGGTCTGAAGCTACATCTAGTGGACCCCTACCAAGATTGTTCAAATTATATTGCTGGGGCCAAAAATGCCCCCGCCCCGGGCCCCTTTGATTTTACAAAGGCTAATATAGGAAAAACCTTTAAAAATCTTCTTCTCTGAAACCGCAAGGCCCAGGTCTTTGATCTTTGGTATGAAGCTTCAACTAGTGGACCCCTACCAAGATTGTTCAAATTTTAGTACTGGGGCCAAAAATGCCCCCGCTCTGGGGCCCTTGTGTTTTACATGGGCTTATATAGGGAAGATCTTTAAAATCTTCTTCTCTGAAACCCTAAGGCCCAGGTTTTTGATATTTGGTATGAAGCTTTATCTAGTGGACCCCTACCAAGATTGTTCAAATTATAGTGCTGGGGCCAAAAATGCCCCGCCCTTGGGCCCTTTGGTTTTACATGGGCTTATATAGGGAAAATCTTAAAAAAGCTCTTCTCTGAAACGGCAAGGCCCAGGTCTTTGATATTTGGTATGAAGCTTTATCTAGTGGACCCCTACCAAGATTGTTCAAATTATAGTGCTGGGGCCAAAAATGCCCCCGCTCCGGGGCCCTTTGGTTTAACATGGGCTTACATAGGGAAAATCTTTTAAAACTTTCTTCTCTGAAACCGCAAGGCCCAGGTCTTTGATATTTGGTATGAAGCTTCATCTAGTGGACCCCCACCAAGATTGTTCAAATTACAGTGCTGGGGCCAAAATGCCCCCGCTCCAGGGCCCTTGGGTTTTACATGGGCTTATATAGGGAAGATCTTTAAAAATCTTCTTCTCTGAAACCGTAAGGCCCAGGTCTTTGATATTTGGTATGAAGCTTCATCTAGTGGACCCCTACCAAGATTGTTCAAATTATAGTGCTGGGGCCAATAAATGCCCCTGCCCTGGGGCCCTTTGATTTTACATGGGCTTATATAGGGAAAATCTTAAAAAATCTTCTTCTCTGAAACCGCAAGGCCCAGGTCTTTGATATTTGGTATGAAGCTTCATCTCGTGGACCCCTACCAAGATTGTTCAAATTATAGTGCTGGGGCCAACAATGCCCCCGCTCCGGGGCCCTTTGGTTTTACATTGGGGAAAATCTTTTAAAATTTTCTTCTCTGAAACCGCAAGGCCCAGGTCTTTGATATTTGGTATGAAGCTTCACCTAGTGGACCCC